>JARQOD010000005.1:49408109-49504637 GCA_033576555.1 Oophaga sylvatica
CACCTTTTGCCTTGGTACCTGGGGGCCCCCCGACTGAAATCGAAGTGGGGCCTTTTTTGCCCTGACCAGAAACGGAAACTACTTTTCCCCCACTGGTCGCGGGTAGGTTTTCCCCCCCGCGTGCGCTCTAAAGTCATAAATTTCCCGGTCCCCCGGTCCATTTCCTCAACGCTGAGCAACCCGTCTGGGGGCCTCGCGACGTTCGGGGGGTGGGCCGTCGAGGTCCCCAAGGAGAAACTTTTGCAGAAAACCAGTTCTTTTTTTTTCTGCTGCTGGTACAATCTGCTTTTGCTCTTGTGCCTTGTTCCCCCCTCCTGCTGTTTCGCTGAGCGCGGGGCTGCTGTTGTGTAATTACCAGCTGTTTTAAAACCCCCTCCTGTTATTTTCGGTAGTGGGAGGAAAAAAAGGCAATACCCAAAAGTTGGAATCTTGAGATTGCATACCCGACAAACCACCACAATGGGACCTGGAGCTTTCCCAGTGTCCTAGACCCTCTCACGCCGAGAAACTAACTACCCAAAGATAAAAGGGAAAGGGTTCTCCCCGGGAGCAGATCCCCAAAAACATAGAAAGCCCCCAAACATTAAGGCGGTTAGACAAGAAGAAATACTGACACAGACAGAAAATATTATGACAATTTTTTGGGGCCCAAACTACCTAAATAAAAAGGATAGGAAGGGCACTTACTGCAATCCCAAAAAAACCCTGAAAAGCACCAACTCTACTAATTCAAAATCACCTGAGATCACACGACCTCTACCACCTAAATTAGTTCTCTGGTGTAACAAAATCAAAACAGCAGCCACTGAAAAAACTGGAAAAAGCAAAAGTACAAACATCAGTGGCTGAACTAAACTGAGAGGGCAAAAGCCCCCGCAGGGGACCCTGAAGGCCCCCACAGAAGTGCAGGACAAAATGCAAAAATCAAGCACAAAAACAAAAGAAGAAAATGTTTTAAATCTGTTAGCAGGAGATGCAGACACGACACGCAGGCTACAAAGGAAACAGGACTCAAGGATTGAGACCAGAACAATTGATCACCGGCAACCCTGATGGGAAGGCGACTCCCTTATATATACCAGTCAGTAACACCTGATTCCCACTCCTCACAATCTTCACTGGACAGTCCAGTACCGCTTGTAACCACCAGAGGGAGCCTCTGCTCAGAACTCATTTCAAGTCCATTCACAACAGTACCCCCCCCTTGAGGAGGGGTCACCGAACCCTCACTTGAGCAACCAGGTCGGTCAGGATGAGTTCTATGATACGCACGGATGAGTCTCCTAGCATGGATGTCCGAAGCAAACACCCAAGAATTGTCTTCCTGACCATAACCTCTCCACTTAACCAAATACTGGAGTTTTCCGTCTAGAAAAACGAGAATTCAATATTTTCTCAACCACAAACTCCATATTGCCCTCAACCAGAACAGGGTCAGGAGGCAAAGCAGTAGGAACCACTGGCTCGACAAACCTCTTCAATAAGGACTTGTGGAACACGTTATGGATCTTAAATGTCCCTGGAAGAAGTAAACGAAAGGAAACAGGATTAAGAATCTCCATGATCTTATAAGGTCCAATGAACCTAGGCTTAAACTTAGGAGATGCAACTCTCATAGGGATATTTCTTGAGGACAACCAGACCAAGTTCCCCACTTTAAACCGAGGACCATCAGTCCTATGCCGGTTGGCAAACCGCTAGGCCTTCTCCTGAGAGAGGGACAACCTCTCCACTACCTGGTCCCAAATCTGTTGCATACGCTCCACAACAGAGTCAAACACCTGGACAGACCGAAGCCTCCGTCTGTCCTGAAGAAAATCGAGGGTGAAACCCAGAATTACAGAAAAATGGAGACATCAAAGTGGCAGAGCTAGCCCTATTATTAAGAGCAAACTCAGCCAAAGGCAAAAAAGAGACCCAGTCATCCTGATCAGCAGACACAAAGCATCTTAGATAAGTCTCCAATGTCTGGTTTGTTCTCTCAGTTTGACCATTGGTCTGAGGATGAAACGCCGAGGAGAAAGACAATTGAACACCAAGTTTAGAACAAAAGGTCCTCCAAAATCTGGAAACAAACTGGACTCCTCTGTCAGACACAATGTTCTCAGGAATGCCGTGTAAACGAACCACGTGCTGAAGGAACAAAGGCACCAATTCAGAGGAGGAAGGCAACTTAGGTAATGGCACAAGATGTATCATCTTGGAAAACCTATCACAAATCACCCAGATGACGGTCATTCTCTGAGAAACAGGTAGGTCGGAAATGAAATCCATAGAGATATGGGTCCATGGTCTCTTGGGCACAGGCAATGGCATCAACAAACCACTAGAGCGAGAGCAAGGCTTGGACGAGACAAGTCCCGCAGGACTGCACAAATTCCCTGACATCACGAGACAAGGTAGGCCACCAAAAGGACCGACTAACCAAGTCTCTGGTACCAAAAATTCCGGGATGCCCAGCCAACGCGGAACAATGAATCTCAGACATCACACTCTTTTTCCACTGGTCCGGACAAACAATTTTCCAACAGGGCAGCGCTCGGGCCTATCCTCCTGACACCCCTCCAGAGCAAGTCTCAAATTGGGTGAGATGGCGGAAAGAACTACACCCTCTTTCAAAATAACAGAAGGATCAGATAACTCAGGAGAGTCCGCAAGGAAACTCCTCGAGAGGGCATCCGCCTTAACATTCTTAGTGCCAGGAAGAAAGGAAACCACAAAATTAAAACGTGTGAAAAACAAGGCCCACCTGGCCTGTCTAGGATTGAGTCGCTTGGCAGATTCCAGATAAACCAGATTCTTATGGTCCGTAAGGACCACCACCTGATGTTTGGCTCCCTCCAGCCAATGTCTCCACTCTTCAAAAGCCCACTTCATGGCCAGTAACTCCCGATTACCCACGTCATAATTACGTTCAGTAGGAGAAAATTTTCGAGAGAAAAAGGCACAAGGGTTACTTTTAGAGGTCTCTGGATCTTTTTGGGACAAAACGGCACCTGCCCCAATTTAAGAGGCATCAACCTCCACCTGAAATGGCAGAGAAACATCAGGCTGCCGTAGAACAGGAGCAGAAGTGAATCTCTGCTTAAGTTCCTGAAATGCAGAGACTGCCTCAGGAGGCCAATTCACCACATCAGAACCCTTTCTGGTCAAATCAGTCAATGGTTTAACAACAACCGAGAAATTACCAATAAATTTACGATAAAAATTGGCAAAACCCAAAAATCTTTGAAGAGCCTTTAATGAAGTAGGTTGGACCCAATCACAGATGGCCTGAACCTTGACCGGGTCCATTTCAATAACAGATGGGGACAAAATGAATCCCAGAAATGAGATCCTCTGTACGCCAAAAAGACACTTTGATCCCTTCACATACAGAGCATTCTCTCTCAAAATCTGGAATACAGTTCGAACATGTTTCACATGAGAGTCCCAGTCATTAGAAAAAATCAAGATATCATCCAAATAAACAATCAGAAATTTATCCACAAAATCCCTGAAAATGTCATTCATGAAGGACTGGAAGACAGAAGGAGCATTAGTGAGCCCAAAGGGCATCACAAGGTACTCAAAATGCCCCTCAGGGGTATTGAATGCCGTCTTCCATTCATCCCCGTGCTTAATGCGAATAAGGTTATATGCCCCCCTGAGGTCAAGCTTGGTAAACCAAGTAGCGTTTTTCACCCTGGAAAACAGGTCAGAAATCAAAGGTAACGGGTATTGATATTTTACAGTAATATTGTTCAAAAGACGATAATCAATACACGGCCTTAATGAACCATCCTTTTTGGCCACAAAGAAAAAACCGGCACCTAAGGGTGAAGATGATGGTCTGATATGACCCTTCTCCAATGATTCCTTGATATAAGACCGCATAGTGTCATGTTCAGGTACAGACAAGTTAAAAAGGCGACCTTTAGGGAATTTACTACCAGGCACTAATTCAATAGCGCAGTCATAGCTCCTATGGGGAGGCAAGGATGCAGATTTACTTTCGCTAAACACATCAGAAAAATCAATCAAAAAGTCAGGAACATCCTGAGCCTGGGGGGAGGCAGAAAAAACAGGAATGTCGGTATTAACACATTGGCAGCCCCAACTGGTTACAGACACAGATTTCCAATCCAAAACAGGATTATGAGACTGCAACCAAGGGAAGCCCAGTACGATAATATCATGCAGATTATACAGAACCAAAAATTTACAGCACTCCTGATGATCAGGTTGAACCCTCATTATCACCTGAGTAGAGAACTGAGGTTTATTCTCAGCCAAAGGGGTAGAATCGATCCCCAGTAGGGGAATAGACTTCTGTAGGGGTATCAAGGGAAACCCACAACGTTTAGCAAAATCATAATCCATCAGGTTAATAGCTGCTCCAGAATCAATGAAAGTCTGAGCAGAAAATGAGGACAGAGAGCATATCAGAGTGACAGTTAATAAAAACTTAGTCTGAACACTACCCAAGACAACTGAGCGTGCAAACCGTCTTCCCGCTTAGGGCAGACTGAAATAGCATGAGAGGCATCACCACAGTAGAAACATAACCCATTGCGCTTTCGAAACTCATGACGCTGTGCCCCAGACACCACTCTATCACACTGCATGGGTTCAGAAGCAGGTTCACAAGGCAACACTATTCCACGCATACTTCTCCGCTCACGCAAACGTCTGTCAATTTGAATCGCTAATGACATAGAATCATTGAGACCAGAGGGGACAGAGAATCCCACCATAACATCCTTTACATTATCTGACAGACCCTTCCGAAAAAGGGCCGCCAAAGCGTCGTCATTCCACTTGGTCAGGACTGCCCACCTACGGAATCTCTGACAGTATAACTCAGCGTCATCAAGCCCCTGATTTAATGCCAATAAGGCTTTTTCAGCTTGATCAGTGACATTAGGCTCATCGTACAATAACCCCAAAGCCTGAAAAAATGCATCAACATCACTCAAAACAGGATCCCCAGGTGTCAGGGAAAAAGCCCAATCCTGAGGATCGCCGCGCAGGAGAGAGATGACAATTTGAACTTGCTGCGCTGCATTCCCTGAGGACTTAGATTTTAAGGCAAAAAACAATTTACAATTATTTTTGAAATTCTGAAACTTAGCTCGATCCCCTAAAAACAAATCTGGCATGGGAATCCTAGGTTCCACAACAGGCAACCTAGCAAGATAGGCAGCAATACTCCGAACCTCAGTGGCAAGCTGATCCACACGGCCAGACAACTGTGCAAACTCCATTGAGAGAAAAAAAAAATCCTACCCAGCACCCAGAGATACAGAGGGAAAAAAATGCAACAAACAGAAAAATATCTCTGACAACTCTGACAACCTTTTTTCTTTCACAATATTTTTTCCCTTCTGTGAGTACCATACAATTTTCAATTTTTAGGCCGGTGATACTGTTATGTTTCGGTAGCTGAGGAGTGCAAGTAAAAAAGGCAATACACCAGAGAAGTTGGAATCTATGAGATTGCAGTACCCTGACTAATCACCACAACTAGAGGCAGCCGTGGAGCGTTCCTACGTTGGTCCTAGACGCCTCGTCACAGCCTGAGAAACTAACTACACCTAAAGATAGAAAGAGGAAAGCTATCTGCCCCAGAGCAGATCCCCAAAGAACATAGAAAGCCCCCAAACATGTAATGGCGGTTAGACAAGAAGAAATACTGACACAGACAGAAAATAGTATGAGCAAACGTTGGGGCCCAAACTACCTAAATAGAAAAGGATAGGAAGGGCACTTACTGCAATCCCAAAAAAAACCTGAAAAGCACCAACTCTACTAATTTCAAAATCACCTGAGATCACACGACCTCTACCACCTAAATTAGTTCTCTGGTGTAACAAAATCAAAACAGCAGCCACTGAAAAAACTGGAAAAAGCAAAAGTACAAACATCAGTGGCTGAACTAAACTGAGAGGGCAAAAGCCCCCGGAGGGGACCCTGAAGGCCCCCACAGAAGTGCAGGACAAAATGCAAAAATCAAGCACAAAAACAAAAAGAAGAAAATGTCTTATCTGTTAGCAGGAGATGCAGACACGACACAGCAGGCTACAAAGGAAACAAGACTCAAGGATTGAGACCAGAACAATTGATCACCGGCAACCCTGATGGGAAGGCGACTCCCTTATATAATACCAGTCAGTAACACCTGATTCCCACTCCTCACAATCTTCACTGGACAGTCCAGTACCGCTTGTAACCACCAGAGGGAGCCTCTGCTCAGAACTCATTTCAAGTCCATTCACAACATCCTCCATTTTGTCCACGGGGTGAGGCTGAAAAGTGGCCGGCCGGATTGTGGTCATGAAGCTGCCGGCGGGGGTATACCTCAGTCACAATGCCCGCATTCTCCAACCAATTGTAAGACGGCGGTGTTCACACCGTGCAGTAACTGAGGCAGTGACCCAAGCAAGTCCAAAGTAAACAGCTTTTATTCAGCAACTCACGGGTAAAACAGGAAAAGTCCTCCGGTACGCAGCCGGGGTAACATCAGTCCATAAACACTGGTTGCCGGGGACAACGGCCGTGCCGGGCCGAACAGAGCCTGGCAGGTGCAGAGCCGTCCCAGGCGTGGGTTCCGCTACACACAGTCCTGTGGAGCTTTCCTGCTATGCTCCTTGCAGGGTCCCAACATAGAACAACACTACTCCTTAGTGCAGGAGTTTTAAAGACCTGTGGCAAAAGCCACTGGAAAACCCGGGTTGGAGGGAGGAAGCCGCCCCACTGCCTCCGGTGACCTCCTTCAAGAAATGAAGGCCCTGCCGGATTTTACTTAATCTGCCTTAGCCAGGTAGTCTGACTAGGTCATTGCTCACCTTCATTCCTGCATTGCAGCCGCAGCTGTGTGTGTGACTGCAATGCACTCCAATGGCTTTAATAGGTCTCTGTACACATTCTGGGGGAAATATAACGTCCCTCGTAAACGATCCTGGTCACTGCCTCACACATGTCAGTAGTATACTAAGGTATGGTAAAGCCCCAAAGTGAGGAGATGGGGTCTTGGGTTTCAATCCCACCAAGGACAACATCTGCAAGGAGTTTGTATGTTCTCCCCATGTTTGTGTGGGTTTCCCACATGCCATAGACATACTGATAAGGAATGTAGATTGTGAACCCCAATGGGGACAGAAATGACTATGTCTATAAAGTGCTGCGGAATATGATAGGGCTATATAAGCAAGTAAAATAATACTGGCCCTATTTGGCCTAGCAAAACCAATTAATGCTTCTTAGCTGGTTTATATGTGGCACTTAGAAAGTTAATGTCCAAGATAAACTTCATCAGACACGTATGTGATCCATTTCTCCACTAAATTGGACAAAGCTAAACACTCAGTCATCCAAGTACGTGAGACCTTTCTCTACCTGAACTACAAAAAGAAGCAAGACAAAGGGTTCCTTATTGATTCTACATCCTGGTTTATTGGGCAGCGAGCCTTTCACTCTGAGATAAAGTTCTGTTTTCTTTGGACAATTCAATATTGTTAATGAAAACAGAAAACTTCCTTATGATTTGACTATATCCTTGTAAAACCTCAAATACATTTTTTTCAGTACATTTTTTTTCCAAAGAAATGTACCGCAGAGCACAAATATAAAAATGGCCTTAATGCAAACTTGTCATCAGGATTTTGCTAAGTAAACTACAGACAGTGTCAGGTCAGCGCTGTTATCCTGAATAAAATATCTTGATTGATGAAATCTGTTTTGTGGTTGTTGTTTAATCTTTATTTGTAGTTTTCAGTTAATGAGATATTTTTGTGTTTTGGGGCAGCCTGTGGGGGGGTCTTTATGTGGTGCTCATCATAGAAATTCATCTGTATGGCTTATGACAGGTCACTGATCCTTCAGTAACCTGCCCCCTATTTTAAATACTGTGCTTGCGCAGTTCATATTTTGGTCTTTAAAAAAAATAGAGCTACAGCAAAATGACACTGGTAGCGGCGCCTACGTAGTAGCATCTATTGCATTGTCGGCACATTTTGTTGGAAGAAAAATAAATTTGGCTGCAGCAAAATGGTGACACATGCGCAGTAACATCTATCGCTATCATTCGGCAAGAGATAGATGCTACTGTGTATGCGCCGCCACCGAAGCCATTTTGCTGTAGTTACATTTTTTTTTGAAAGACCATAATATGAACAGCACAAGTACCATATTTAAAGTAGGAGGCAGGTCACTAAAGGTTTAGCGACCTGTCATTTAAGCCCAATGGGATAAATATGATAGCAGAACACCAAAAGAAGCCCCACAGGCTGCCCCGAAACATGAGAATCTCGATAACTGAAAACTGCAAATACATGTTAAACAACAACCACAAGACAGATTTAATCTACCCAGGTATCATTTTAATCAGTATAACGGCGCCAACCTGACAAGGCCTGTAGTGTGCTTAGCAAAATCCTGATGACCGGTTTCCTTTAAGAAGCAACTTGTGTGTGGGTGAAGTTCGGACCGTCATGGCCTTCTTCACATTAATGAAATGTGTGTTGGATAAATATGGTAATAATTGACAAACTCTATATTGTGATTAAGCCTTTATTTAATAGAGGGCAATACACTAATTAAGAAGAGCGACTGCAGGACATCTCCTCCATTTTGGGATGCTTTATGTCATCTCCTTCCCCCTCTATTATCTGAATGAGATGTGGGCTATGAGGGCCTAAATGGCTAGTACCGCCCCTTATCCTCAGAGACTCAGAGACAGTCTCCTTCTTTTCCCCTTTCCCCTTTTCCCCAGTTTGGCATGAGAGATGTCTGACTCCCTCTTCCAAGCAGTATGTGCCAGGGCAGCGCAGGAAGGGGGGTACTGGCTACAATCCCTTATTTCTGGGCTCAGTACTCATCTCTCGTCTCCAGCTGTGGTTGTATCTGGAGGTTGGCAGGATTGCTGGACCTTTTCAGTCCCCCTCTATTTGGAAATTTTAGCGTTTCACCATTGGTCGTAGTTCCAAAAAAAAGAACCGTTCATGTTCCAATTTATACATCATCTATCTCACCCCAATGGTAATTCTGTTACTGATGGGATCTCGTTGGAAGATGCCTCGGTCTCCTATGTCTCCTTCGACAAGGCGGTCGCACTAGTCCAGGAGGCTAGAGCCGGGGCTCTTTTAGCTAAATTCGATATCGAATGTGCCTTTCACCTGTTCATCCTAATTGCTTTCATCTCTGCGGTTATCAGATTGATGATTGTTTTTTCAACATGTGTCTCCTAATGGGTTGTTCCATTTCTTGTTATTATTTTGAACTTTTTCGTTATTTCCTGGATTGGGTTATTAGACTCGAGACTGGTAACAGGTCCATTACCCATTATTTGGATGATTTTCTATTTGTGGGTCCAAAAGATTCAGAAGCATACCAATGGTTATTAGAGCCTTTAAGAATGTGTCACTCGTCGTTTCAGTGTACCTTTATCCACAGAAAAAAACGTTGACCCTATTACTACCCTGTCTTCATTAGGATTTGAGATTGACATCGTGGCAATCGTTTTCCATTTTATCTGTGTAAAGAATTGAGAAGCTTATACATCCGATCAATGGTTTTTCTTTCATATAAAAAGTTACACTCCAACAATTGCAATCATTACTGGGTCTGCTATCTTTTTCTTCAGGGTCATGCCTGTTGTCAAATTTCTTTCACCGCACTTTTCATTCATTATCAGCAAGAGGGGCGTCTCTTCCCGGTCATAGAATTTGTATACCTAAATCTTTGCAAACTTAAAGGTTTAGAAAACCTTCTTGGTTTCTTTTAAAGGTCGCTCTTGTTTCATGCCCCCTGAGGTCTCTAACCAAGATCTAAATTTATTTTGCGACCTAGTGGGATCGTCAGGTTTTGGTGCAATCTTTGGTGATCAGAGGTGTGTAGGCTCATGGCCCGATTCGTTGAAGGACCTAGGATTTTGCGAAAAACTCACCTCAACTTTTTCCTATTGTTGCAGCAGTTGAAATATAGGTTGGCCATTTTGCCAATATAGAGAGTTTTTGAAGTGATAACCTTAATTTGTCACATACGGATGGATCTCCCTTTACAAAATTTCAATTTCAGGTGATTTTTCGTAAGATGTTTAGAAACTGTGGGAGTTCAGCAAGGTGATTACGGGAGACATTATTTACGAATTGGGTTCGTTATGGAAGCCATCAGGGCCAGTTTATCCGAGGCAGAGGTTCAAAGGATTGTGAGGTGGGGTTTGGCTTGTTTTATAAGATATATCAGATTAGATTTATTTTATTTTTTCTTTATTTTGGATTTTTTAGGTTCCATCAAGTCATCTCTGTGAATGTTAGGCCATCTTTACATAATCAGGGCAGCACAGTGGACTGAATTTTGCCCAGGTGGGAAAAACCTGTTTTTTTGGGGCATTGATGTGATTGGAGAGGCATCAGAGGCTGTAATGACCTCAAGTCTTACCTGAGCTTGTCAATATAAGGGAGACATGTTGCTGGTCCAGTGATATTGGATTTCCATGTGGATGTTAACGACCTTTGTTACTACAAAGCAGACAAATTGATAATGATGATGATATTGGACCTGGAATCTTTTTCCAGTTTTTTCCTTGAACTCTTTCTGGTTTGGTCTGAGAGCTGTTGTTGGTATGGCGGATTTGCGGTCACGGTTTACTGTAAAAGGACAGATGCCCAAGTTGGTGTCATGGTAAGACATCATCAGCTTGAAGGCGGCAGTTCATCCCTGCTAAGGTCATATAGCGTGCATCTTACAGATATTACAAAAGTGAAATGAATCTGGCACTCTTGTATAATGCTGAACAAAAAATTGAAATTTTATTATCATAATCCAACATGGGTAACGTTTCAGTCGTTTGTCTCGACCTTCATCAGACTGGGATAAACAAACAAACAAAATAATAAAGAAATCAGAATTTGCCTTCAAAAGGAAATACTATCACAATTTGCTCATCATGAAAATAATAAGATTGATAAGATACAATGTAATGGTAAACATGACTATGAGCAAAACTATGAGCATGGCTGAAGGATTTAGTTATGACACTTAATAAGAAACATGTAAATATATACATATACATATATTTTCATTGCATCGGTTTCATAGTAAACAAAAATATGACCTAGAGAACAACATGAAAAATTGAGAGAAGGAAGGAGACATGGGTAAATGTCTCGCTTACCAGATTATGAGGATGACCAAGAGGATATCTGTGAAAAGTAATAAGACCGCTATGAAGAAGTTGTGCGCTTTAAATTAGCTATATAAAGCAGGTAACTCACTTGCGGTGGTGCCTGTCATTATAGAGAATAAATCTTACCGTTGGTGAAACCAAGTGGGGTTTTCAAGAGTAACGCTGTATTGTAGGGGCAAGCTGCCAGTGGTAATGTGCTCTTAAGAAACCCGTATCCATGTGCGTCCTAATATGGCGACGGTTCCGGAAGTGAACGCACGTCCCTAACTAGTGACATGGCTGTGGAACGCATATGTGCCGGCTGGCTGGAAGTGCGTCATCATCACTTACTGTGAGGCGGAAGTCTTATGTGGAAGGCTCATATGGAACACAAATAAAGAAAAACAGATACCAGTGTAGCGGTCTTATTGTTATGAGTGAAAATTTCAACGCTGGAGCGAGTGACAAGGGTGAGTATCGGAAAAAGAAGGAATCATGTTGTGACCTAGAAGAAAAAATAAAAGTATAAATGAACTGGATAAAGACATTGGGTGTGACATTAATTAAGGCTTCTTGAGACATATTGGTACAATATACAATAAGGACATTAAGGACATTAATTAAGGACATTAATTAATAAGGACATTAACTAAGGCCTTATGAGACATATTGGTACAATATATACCCAAAATATTGTTTACAGATGAACTATGGATCCCTGGTGAGTAGCAATAGAAGAGATGTATCTAATGATTTGTCTATAGTTCTATGAAATCCTGCCCTTTATAGACAAAAAGACAAAGGATTTTCTAACTAAGGAGGATCCATTGATCCCTGTATTTTATGTACTACCGAAAATCCATAAAAGACTAGACAAACCCCTCGGCAGACCTATTGTTGCGTCAACAGAATCAATCCTCTCTCCCTTATCAATATTATTGGAGAAGGTTTCATTTCACTTTTGTATTACTGAGGGTCTGGTAACCCACAAATCTGAGCACCTTGAGAACTGAGGAGTGACGTACATCTTTACACAGTCACATCTTACAGACATTGGCCCCTGAGCTGCCTCTGGTGTCCATATCTTTTTACTGTTTTAAATTTCATGCCGGCACGGTCCTAACCTCTGGCGGCGCTTGTGCACATTCAACTTGTGGTTGGTTTCAGTAAAATGGTGCAGGAGGTGGCACATGCTCAGACTGACCTCTCAGCTCATCGGCCCATTTTCCTGAAGCCCACAGGGAGGTCAGTGTGCACATGCGCTTCTCAAGTTGTGAAATTTAAAACAAGATGCGGAAACCAGAGGCAGCTGAGGGGCCGGAGCAGAGCCGAACACCGTACCAACAGTCTCGCACACCACTGCACAAACAGCTTATTGCACACAGATAATTAAAGAATAACCAGGCTGCAGATTTCTACAGTGACGGTACCTATTAAACCAGTAGAACAGCGCCTTTATGCCCATACATTTAGTTTAACATGCCTGATCCTGATGACAGGTTCTCTTTAAGCTGCTTATTTCCAGTGAAAACAAAAGGATTGGGCACTGTAATTCAATATTCCCGATCCTTATCTTGGCTGATATAGTTTATTTGTATACATTAGATGGATGGACAGAGCCGCAAACATCAGTGAGTTCAGCCAACATTTATTGGACACACATAGCAGCTTAAGCTACATGTCAACTGCAAGATACACTGCTAGTTTCACTATTTTGCAGTGTAAATCACCCGATGAATTTGCAAAATGCTTGTTCTTCGGGGCAAATTATCTTTTGTGCAGCGCAAAAGATCATGGTTCTTGACAGTGCATTGTCCTGCATAAACAAGACACAGTACCGAGAACAATGGCATCCTATGCTCACTGAACGATATGTTACAGATCGCTTAGGCTGCTTTCGCACATCAGTTTTTTCACGTCAGGCGCGATCCGGCGTGTTATTTTGGCATTCACTTTCATTAGCGCCGCATCGCGCCTGATGTCATTGCGTTGCATCCGTTTTTGTCCGGATCCAGCGGAAATGTACATTCCGGCGGCCGGACAAGACGCAGACTGCAACTTTTTTTTTTTTTCTGTAGCCGCCTGATAGTGCCTGAATCGGCACATCAGGCGGCTGGAAATAATACAAGTCTATGGAACCGGACCAGTCTTTTGTGAAATCCGTCAAAAGACTGATCCGGATTCTGGAAATCAAGGTCTCTCTTTCTCTCCTCGGTCCGGACATGCGTACCTGCATTTTCCACATAGAAGATTTATTTTTCCGGGTTGAAAAGGTCAGGTCGGATCCGGCAAGAAAACTGATCAGTTGCATCAGTTTTTTTAAAATCACCGCCGGATCCGTCCTATCAGGCATACGACGGATTATGCCTGACACAAAAAGACTGATGTGTGAAAGTAGCCTTAGTGCCCATAGTTTCCTTTGTACGCTTCATTTACCTTGGTCCGCCTGTGTAAACAGGCTATTAGGCTACTTTCACACTTCAGGCTTTTTGAATCAGGCGCGATCCGGCGTGTTTTTTTAGCATTGACTTACATTAGCGCCGGATCGCGCCTGATGTCACTGCGTTGCATCCGTTTTTGGCCGGATCCGTCGGAATTGTACATTCCGGCGGCCGGACAAGACGCTTGCTGCAACGTTTTTTTTTTTTTTTTTTCCGGAGCCGCCTGACAGTGCCTGAATCGGCACTTCAGGCGGCCGGAAACAATGAAAACCTGTGGAGCCGGACCAGTCTTTTGACAAATCCGTCAGAAAACTGATCCGGAGTCCAAGGTCTCTCTCTCTCTCTCTCTCTCTCTCACTCTCTCTCTCTATCTCTCTCCTCGGTCCGGACATTCAAAACAGCATTTTCAACATGGAAATTTTATATTTCCAGGTTGAAAATGTCAGAACGGATCCGGCAAAAAACCTGATCAGTTGCATCACTTTTTTAAAATCAGCGCCGGATCCGTCCTATCAGGCATAGGACGGATTATGCCTGATTCAAAAAAACTGATGTGTGAAAGTAGCCTAAAACAACCACCGATCGTGGTTGTATTGTGCCTCTTGTAAACATGAACCATTAGATTTGGTGAACTAAAATTGGTTAATTATTTATTTATTTTACTCATTTATATAGCGCCATTAATTCCACAGCGCTTTACAGACATTATTGGCACTGTCCCCGATGGGGCTCACGATCTAAATTCACTATCAGTATGTCTTTGGAGTGTGGGAGGAAACCGGAGAACCCGGAGGAAAACCACACAAACACGGGAGAGAACATACAAACTGCTTGCAGATGTTGTCCTTGGTGGGATTTGAACCCAGGACCCCAGCGCTGCAAGGCTTTAGTGCTAACCACTGAGCCACTGTGCCGCCAATTAGAACTGTTAAGGGTCTGGATGGCACAACCATAATAGTGACATTTAATCAGAGCCACGTTACAGCCATCTCAATCCTATGATATGGTGGTCATCCACCTATATTCTTTCTATGTACAGCTATTTTTTTCAGCTGACTGAAGACATGATGCCCTCCCTCAGCTGAGCTGACATTCATGAAGAGAGAGGAGTAAGTTGCAGCTAGCCAACTCTGAGGCTGCTGATCACCAGTAGGAGCAAAAGGATAAGGACTTGTAATTCAACATGTTTGACCTTTCTTACCCACGACATTTTCTGTTGGGGAGGGGAAGACTCGGGACACCCTCAGATACTTACATTTTTTTCTCGGTTCCATCAAGATGAGCTATGGGAAATCCAAGTAGGCAAAAGACAGCCATGCACAATCGATAACTCAACCAAACCCACCAATTTTACCAGTGTATGTGGATCTTCCTACTTTACCCCATTTTGATATAGGAAAGATGTATATCTTCGTACCGTGTTAGCCAGTAGATAGAAAAATATTTAGACTTGAGAGTCCTCAGTGGTTGATACCTTTTAATGGCTAACTGTTAGCCATTAAAAGGTATCAACCACTGACGACTCTCAAGTCTAAATATTTTTCTACTTTACCCCAGAAACTTATGTCAGTAGTGAAAAGGAGTAGAAATATTATATTTCAAACAGTCCTGATCCTTTGTTCCCATACAAGATAAGCTGCTACCAGAGGTGCCGGGCAGCAGCTCTTTCTCCTCTCCCCAATTAAACACTTTTATGAGAGGTATACAAAAAGAACAATATTCAGGCATCCCTCCACCCAGACAAGCGTTTTGTCTTGCTTCTTCAGGAGGCATTCCTCCACCCTGACCCCCCCTGAAGAAGCAGTATGAAACGCGCATCAGGGTGGAGGGACACCGGACCTGACATTCATCTGTAACCTAGGTAAAGACCCATCATTAGAGACTACTACTCTGCCCTTCAGGAAATTTGTCTGTTTAATATTTTTTGAATTTACACTATTACATTATCAGACTTATGATAATGATCCTTCTATATGCCTGTTAGTACCTTACTGGGGTTACAACACTGCAACCTGACACACATGTACTATGAACAGGTCTATTTTATTCATCTGTCAAGTTGTGAGGCACCGTCTTGTTTTTAACATTTGTATATTATATTTTGTATATCTTGAGTCATTAAAAACTTTTTCTCAAATGATTTTGAATATTCCCTTTGCTTGCCTGGCCATACATGTACAGTGCATTGGTCCACACATTTAGATTTTTTATACGTTACAAAGTGAAATCTAATATGGCAATTGACCATTACTTGCATGTGCACATTATATTGATTTAACATTGTAATATGTTTTTATGTTTTTAGATCATGGCCACACCAAACAAGCACAGACGGATCATTCAGATACTGTCATGTCTCATCTGATTTTGATTAACTTGATATAACGACTGGGGTCATTCTTGGCTTATCCCAGATCTGGGTCAATCTTCCGTAACTACTTTTGGTTTTATGGGTGGCCCCTGCCTGCTCTGTTTTGCGACCTGATCATAATTTTAGTTTTTGTCTGAGACCACTATAGTTAAACGGGTTAGAATTTGATGATGTCACTAATACAGGAAGTGATGTCATTTGATAGATGCAGAATAAAGACCATATTTCTGCTATTTGCCTCCTGGGAACATCAGACTCTTGGAAAAGGAAGAGACCTCCAGACTTCTGAAAAATTTGGCTTCAATTTCATACACTTCAGAAAGCTACTCTCTGTGAGTGGCACTGATGATCTGTCATCAGATGTCCAGATGCCTGTGATGTAGAATAGGTGTGACCAGAAAAAGCCCAATCAGTGGTGGAAATTGGTGTGGAAAGGACATGACCTACAGAAAGGGGAAGTTTATGTTGTGTAACATTCTAGACCAATTTCTTGCCAAATAAGCATTGAATTTAGCTCTTAATTTTATTATCTTATGTATCATCAAACCATTACCCTCGTTAAAATGCCAGGATAAACTGTTTTTCTATGATTTCTATTTGTTTGTTCATTGTTCAGTATAGAAGTTAAACAAGAGCCATCATAACCATAGGCTGTGCCGATAACTGGATGAGATAGTCATCTAACTGTCACGCTGTATAGCAGATATATATATGTGATGACAGTAATCTATATCAAAAGGGCAACATACTATATAACATGCGCATAGATATATGATAACATAGAATTACCTGACAGAATGTCCAGTGGGTCAATACGGAATCCGTTATACGCTGTCTCCTGCTAGAGGGTGACCGGGGTCTATGCTGACCCTAAACTGGGGTCCTAACTAATCCCTCTACCTGGAGGTACTGTTAAAGGTACAGAGGTCCAGGCCACCAGCGTAAACCCTGTCTCCTATCAATCCCTGCCAACTGTAATCTAGTCCTAAGAAGGACCCTGATTACCACCAAAGGGAATGAACAGGTAACGGTTAATGAACAGAAAGACATACAAGAAAGACAAGAAATAAAGTAAATAAAGTCTTACATACAACACTCACACACAGTAGGAACACCTAAGGTCTCAGAGATAAACTATAAGCTATAAGAGTAAAAACAACTAAGGAGCTCTTAGCTTAAGTATTCTCAGAACCGATCCAGTCTGCTAGACTACATGAATGCTTTCACCGGCATCTAACAAGCAGACTGGCAGGTATATGAAGGAATCTAATTAGAACATAATCAAAAGCAGCCGGGCGAGGCTGGACCCAGTCTTAGCAAAGAGCTAGGTAAAATTAACTCCCTCATTACCAAACACAAAGAAACAGCAACTCAGCTGTGAGAAGTCAGAGTGTGCAATCGCGACGATCCTCGTGGCGATACACCCATGACAGTACCCCCCCCTCTACGAGGGGACTCCGGACCCTCAGGGCCAGGTCTGCCCGGGTGAGTTGTGTGAAAGGTCCGAACCAATCGATCTGCGTTAACATCAGACGCAGGGACCCACGTCCTCTCCACAGGACCATACCCCCTCCAATGAACCAAGTACTGAAGGGATCGGCGACTGAGACGTGAGTCAATGATTTTCGACCCATGAAATTCCACGTTATCATTGACCACCACTGAAGGAGGAGGTAGAGGTGACGGTATGACTGGTGCCACATACTTTTTAAGTAATGACTTGTGAAACACATTATGAATTTTAAACATAGGAGGGAGGTCCAGACGAAATGCCACAGGATTAATTATGGAACTGATCCTGTACGGCCCGATGAATCTAGGACCCAACCTCCAGGAGGAAACTTTAAGTTTTATATTCCTGGTAGACAACCAAACCAGATCGTTCACCTTCAGATCTAGACCAGAAACTCTCCCCCTATCAGCCATCCGTTTGTAACGGTTCCCCGTAACCTTCAGTCTTAACCGATCTGGAACTATCAGTCTCCCTGGAAGTCCCACAGGGGCGTCCCCCTGAGCCCCCAATACCTCCCCCTCAAGCTCAGAGCATACAGCTGACACTACAACTCCCTCCTGAGGAATAGGAACCGGATCATCCGTCCTCCCGGCCCCTGGTAAAGTACGAGATAAGGCATCAGGAAGCAACTTTATTGAGCAGTCATATGCGCGATGAGGAGGTAACTCTTTACACCCCTCCTCTGAGAACATCTCCCCAAAGTCCTTCAGAAAAGGAGACAAAGTCCTAGGCACAACCGCACCGATGACCGTGCTCATGCAGTTATTCCTGCAAAATTCACCCCACTGGCTAATCTTTCCGGATTGCCAATCAATCACTGGGTTATGTTTAGCCAACCAAGGAAGTCCCAACACAATAGGAGTAGGTAGACCCTCCAACACATAACAAGACAATTGCTCTTTATGTATTGCCCCTACTCGAAGATCTATGTTATGAACAGCTAGTACCAAGCTACCTTGACCGAGAGGTCTAGAATCAATAGAGACTATAGGGACCGGTTTGGCCAATACACTCAGTTGCATACCATGCACCTGGGCAAACCGAGCGTCCACCAGATTAGCCCCGGACCCACTATCCAGAAAAACAGAAATCCTCTCAGTTCTAGTACCAATCACCACCTCCGCAGGCACGAGAAACTGAGAGGGATTTGGGGACGAAATACACACTCCCAGGTTAACTCCTTTGCTCAAAGAGGCCCGGGATGGACACCCCCCAACAAAATGTCCCTCTCTCCCGCAAAAGAAACACCTTCTAGTCTTGCGGTGCACCGCCGATTTCCTCCTACAAAAAGATGTCCCTCCCAACTGCATGGGTTCCTCAGAACAGACCAGGGGAACCTCAGTATAAGGGACTTTAGTAGTAGGTGGAGTCATCACGGGAGGCGGAGTTACCTCGCGTCTTCCCCGAATTCGTCTATCAATGCGAATAGCGAGAGCCATAGCAGCCTCCAGTGATGGAGGAGAATCATACTGAGCCAACACATCTTTTAATTTGTCAGACAACCCTTGACAAAACTGGCTCCTAAGAGCTGGGTCATTCCACTGAGTATCTGTTGCCCATCTACGGAACTCAGAAGAATATTCCTCCGCTGGACGATTTCCTTGCCGTATTTTACGTAACTTTGTTTCAGCAAGGGAAACACGATCCGGATCATCATATACCAGACCCAGGGCAGTAAAAAATCGATCCACTGACTGGAGATCTGGGGAGCCTGGAGGAATAGAGAACGCCCAAGATTGAGGGTCCCCTTGTAAGAGCGAGATAACAATTCCCACCCTCTGCTCTTCACTCCCAGATGACCGAGGCCGCAGCCGAAAGTACAATTTACATGCCTCCCGAAAAGTAAAAAATTTGTCCCGCCCACCAGTGAACCTGTCCGGGAGAGCAACCTTAGGTTCAGATCTGGTTTGCTCCGGGGGGGACAAAACCTTGGACTTAATGTCTGCAAACTCCATGGACAACCCCTGCAACTGCCGGGCCAGCTGGGCTACTGGATCCATGACAGCTGGGGAGAATCTTTAGTAAGGCCGGTGAAAATGTCACGCTGTATAGCAGATATATATATGTGATGACAGTAATCTATATCAAAAGGGCAACATACTATATAACATGCGCATAGATATATGATAACATAGAATTACCTGACAGAATGTCCAGTGGGTCAATACGGAATCCGTTATACGCTGTCTCCTGCTAGAGGGTGACCGGGGTCTATGCTGACCCTAAACTGGGGTCCTAACTAATCCCTCTACCTGGAGGTACTGTTAAAGGTACAGAGGTCCAGGCCACCAGCGTAAACCCTGTCTCCTATCAATCCCTGCCAACTGTAATCTAGTCCTAAGAAGGACCCTGATTACCACCAAAGGGAATGAACAGGTAACGGTTAATGAACAGAAAGACATACAAGAAAGACAAGAAATAAAGTAAATAAAGTCTTACATACAACACTCACACACAGTAGGAACACCTAAGGTCTCAGAGATAAACTATAAGCTATAAGAGTAAAAACAACTAAGGAGCTCTTAGCTTAAGTATTCTCAGAACCGATCCAGTCTGCTAGACTACATGAATGCTTTCACCGGCATCTAACAAGCAGACTGGCAGGTATATGAAGGAATCTAATTAGAACATAATCAAAAGCAGCCGGGCGAGGCTGGACCCAGTCTTAGCAAAGAGCTAGGTAAAATTAACTCCCTCATTACCAAACACAAAGAAACAGCAACTCAGCTGTGAGAAGTCAGAGTGTGCAATCGCGACGATCCTCGTGGCGATACACCCATGACACTAACGCTCCTATCTTACCATGCATTTGTGCCTCGATATACGATTAAATACCTAAAATTCCGATAACGTGTTAAACAAAGGTGCTATGGTTTTTTTTTTGTAAGATGTTGTTTCCTGTCTTGTAAGTAAGCTTTGCAAGTGGAAAATTCTGTCTCATATTGTACTCTATAAGATAAGATACCTCAGAGAGGAAGTGACCTAGACTTTCATGTCCCATTTTGCTTGGGGATAATGGAGGAAGTCAACGAGGTTTCGACCACCGATTGTATGGTCTTTGCTTGAATAGAAATGGATTTTTAGTGTCAGCATTACCAAGGGGTGGTTTATGTTGCAGTGCTGTAATAATGCTCTTTTGCTACAGTTTAATGTCATTATAGGTGCCCACTTTCAATGGAGCTAAGGGTGCTACTAACTTAATTTAGTGAATCACGGCGTTTAGATTTTACAATAATTTTTGCATCTGTATATAATAGTTTGTAGGACTATTGAGCCGTTACCGACTTTCTGTGGAATGAGCGTTTGATCAGGAGGTGATCCCCCACTGTACATTGGTGGCAAAACTTCCAATTTAAATGATTACCGCACTTTCAGCCAGATTGATCTCCTTTAGTAAATCCTATGTCTGCTAATCACTTTTATTTAGGATTTGTCTTGACCCCCAAAAATAACTCCAAAGTGCCAACCACTAGGGTCACTGACTCTGTAGGGTTATGCAAGTCACTTTTCTTCTTGGAGTATTCGCTGACGTTTAGTCCTGTGCTGTTCGCTGACCTTTTTTGTGCTAAATTCATCAAAATGGCACACGTGGTTCATGAATTTGGTGCAAAGTCAAAATTGGGCTTGTTTTCTTGTCATTTTGCAACTCTTTAAGCAAAAATATCAAAACCGTCACTTCCAAACAGAAAGTCAAATGTGAACAGGTGCAAGCTAAGAGAGCCACTCTGTATGTAGTAACTAACAAATTAAAGCTGCACTCTGCTGAAGGCTATAGGATGCAGACATTGAATATATGACATTGGAATTTTTAGAAAATAAGTAAAAATAAAGGTACTTGACGCCTAAATTGGACAATTCATGTGTGCCCAACAACCAACAACAAGGCGACCCTCTTTGCTGGGACCCTAAACCTAACATAATTCCTTTCCCCGGGTCAAAGCCTACAATCACATGGACAGGCAAGGTCAAGTTTTTTGGCTTTATTATTTTACGTGCCTGCCAGCATTTGGCCAATTCAGTGAATGAGGATAACCCCTTTAAGCTGGCCATACAATCTAGCTAACAGTTATCTGCCTCGACACGGCCATACACCGGAACCCTCATGGGCATAACTTCGTGCTGAACAAAAGGATTGGCTGTTGAAAATCAACTGCTGGATCCTTTTCTTCCCCGACTGATGATATCCGGAGGCTCCCATACACAGATGAGCAGCTGATCTTCTGAAGTTGGTGAGTTCAGTCAACTTTTATCTAATGTATATGGGTGACTTTAGTCCCAGTGTTTTAGGTTGCAGTTTTTCCTTCAGGTGCATTTCCAGACAGTGGTATATCAGGGTATAATTGGGGTTTGGTTGATTTTATAGTGGTTGCTCGGGCTCTGACTAGCCAGTTACTACAGCTCCTTTTTATCACCTGTATGTGTAAGCATAATCCTGGTGTCCCAAATAATAAATGTCCTTTACACTTTCTGACCGAAGCCTCAATTATTTTTCTGCTAAACCTGTTGGCCTTGCAACAAGCCATGCTGTTATCACACAAGGAGATTTTCCAACATCTACTGATGATCTGATACTTCCATTATCCCTTACAAAAGAAAAATATCCAGCACCCAACTCCTTCAGTATCGGAGATCTGCCAGATGTCTCACTGACCTTGCACCATCTGTCCTTGCATTGTCACCTTATGGTAACCTTCAGGAGCTGCTCCTGCAGACTGTCAGATGGTCCTCTGTATGTTTGGCCACTGGTATACTGAATTGGCCCCAGCATTTAGTTGAATATTATTTGCCCTAACATCAGTTTCTATTTATTGTGGTCTATTAGCAGAAAGTCTTATTGTGAATTGCTCATGAAATATCGGAGGATCTATGCACGTGCTGCTTTTTGTTACTCCTCGTTCTCAGCTGAGGACACGGAGCTGGAGGTTGGTAAATAGCTTGTGACCGTCCATCTGAGCAGATGTATAAGAGGCATTTACTTTTACTCAGGGGTGAGCAAACATCAGCACTCCAGCTGGTGTAAAAATGACTGAATGCATGGATCTCAGCCTGGTACATTGCATCTGCATGTAATAGAAGAATATTTTATATCTGGCATCATATATAACTAGATAATGATATATTCTATGGTAGAACTAGAGATGAGTGAATAAATCAGATGAAAATATTATTTGTCTTTTTTTTTAAGGGAATTTGCTTGTTTTGGTGAATTTGAACAATTTGCAATTTGCTTTGCAGGACTCGTCTGAAGTGCCCACCGCCCAGGGCCGGCTCCAGGTTTTCAGTGGGCCCCTTTAACACATACCACAATTCATGATGCACAGATATGGCAGAGAAATATAGATATGTAATGTAAGAAGTAAGTGGCATTGTACTATGAGTGACATCTAATGTAGATTCTACAATAGCTCACAATCCGGCCAACATAGTCCTTTATACAGTATTATAGGCACCACATAGCGCTCCATACAGAATAATGAGCCCCATATATTGCTCCATACAGTATTATGGGCACCACATAGTGCTCCATACAGTATAATGAACCCCATATATTGCTCCATACAGTATTATGGGCACCACATAGTGCTCCATACAGTATATTGAGCCCCATATATTGCTCCATACAGTATTATGGGCACCACATAGCGCTCCATACAGAATAATGAGCCCGATATATTGCTCCATACAGTATTATGGGCACCACATACAGTAGTGCGCCATACAGAATAATGAGCCCCATATATTGTTCCATACAGTATTATGGGCACCACATAGTGCTCCATACAGAATAATGAGCCCGATATATTGCTCCATACAGTATTATGGGCACCACATGCAGTAGTGCGCCATACAGAATAATGAGCCCCATATATTGCTCCATACAGTATTATGGGCACCACATAGTTCTCCATACAGAATAATGAGCCCCATATACTACTCCATATATAATGGGCCACATATAATGCTCCATGCAGAGTGGGCCCCATATAATGCTTCCGTATATGATGGGCCCCATAAATTGCTCCAGTATATGATGGGCCCCATATAATGCTCCATATATAGTGGGCCCAATATATTGCGGCAATTAAAAAAAAAAAAAAATGAAATATTCACCTCTCCTCACTGGCTGCTGCTCTGCTCCGGACTCCTCAGCGTTGCCATCTTCTGGCTCTCTGCACTGTGACCGTTCAGAGTAGAGGGCTCACACTAGTCTCTGACCTGAAACATCACAGTCAAGTGACGCTGTAGACGCCGCAGCAGAGGAACAGGAAGCCGCAAGTATTGCATGTACTGGGGCACTGAGCAAGCAGGGGGGCCCCTCCACCTGCTCGGGGTGCTGGCACTTGCCCAAGTGCTATGGCTGCTGACGCCGACCCTGCCACCACCCTTTGATACATTGCTGAAGATTGCATCAGCCAGAGAAGGCTCATATAACTTTGGGTGTGGCAAGTCTTCCCCATATTATCTTGCACCTATCAGGTCACATGGTATAGCACAGCCAATCAGGAAGGACTATCATAGCCAGTAAAAAAGCAGAAGTAGGTAATGCAGGAGCCATTTTGTGGTGAATCTGAACAGTGAGAGAATGTCACAGTTCACAGTTTATAGATAGCTAGAAAAGGCATTAACAGTGAAAAAAATGTACAGATAGTTTGTGACAGCACAGCAGTGAGGAAGAATAATGTGTGAGGAGCAGGTTGATTTTACCATTCGTTATCCGTAGCCATGTACTGTATGTTGAGGTCAGGTTGACAGTAATAATGTTGTGTTTGTGTGAAAGAGCTTGAAAAGATTTGGACGCAGTCCTAGGAAACTTCAAATTCTTATACATGTCTTTTTAGGGCAGTTGAAGGCTTTGCAGTACTTGTGTTGGCAGGCGAATCAATTCAGAGAATTCGCAAGGCTGGTAAATTCAAATTATTATTATTATTATAGATTTTTATAGCGCCATTAATTCCATGGCGCTTTACATGTGAAGAGGGGCAAATATAGACAAGTACAGTAAACATGAGCAATACAAGGCACACACAAGTACAGAAGGAGAGAGGACCCTGCCCGCAAGGGCTCACAGTCTACAGGGATGGGTGAGGATACACTAGGAGAGGGTAGAGCTGGTCGTGCGGTGGTTCAGTAGACTGATGATCACTGCAGGTTGTAGGCTTGTCGGAAGAGGTGGGTCTTCAGGTTCTTTTTGAAGGTTTCCATGGTAGGCACAAGTCTGATGTGTTGGGGTAGAGAGTTCCAGAGTATGGGAGAGGCACGGGAGAAGCTTTGTATGTGGTTGTGGGAAGAAGAGATAGGAGGGGAGTAGAGGAGGAGATCTTGAGAGGATCGAAGGTTGCGTGTGGGTATGTACCAGTATTCACTCCCGTGTATATAGAATCACGCACAATGGCTCTACACCCGTCCACTGATTTAATCACAATAGGGTCCCAACATATCCAATTCCCCAACCCTCTTGGGGATAACATCCTATGAAGACAACTAATTCACAAAACACCTTTTTTTTTTTTTTTTTTTATAAAAAAAATAATATAATGGATGCTGATGTAGAAAAGTACAAATTTTATTGAAAAAATATATAAAAAATGACATGGAATACTGAATAAGCAAAAAAACAGAAACAACGCACCATGGACATCACACGAAAAAAACAACAGAAATGACTCAAATAAATGACTGGAAGACACAGCCAAAAAGAGACTCATAGCATATGAAGGCCTATCCACTCATAATTACCTAGCATGGGAGTAAGAAAGATGTGAGCATCTAAAGCCCCTAGTATACCCAGCTAGTTGTGCAGTGACATGGATAGTTATGGCATAGCAAGGAGGGCTAAATGCCCGTACAAAAAGCAAGTCAGCATGAGCCCTTACCTAAATGTTGTTCGTGGGTGTCCTGGCGTTCCTGCTGCCCCGACGCGCGTTTCGTAAACCTTCTTCGGGAGGCGTGTCAGGGTAAGGAAACACCAGGTTTAAATACCCTCTAAAAATGTTCCCATTGGTGGAGTAATTAGAATTTGATGTTGTCTCATAGGTTACAATATAGCCGTCTTGCTTTAATTCACTCCCCTAATAAATGTCACCATATCCCAAGCCCTTATTGGTGTAAAGAAGAAAGGGGCGGACATCTAGCAAGACGTCATGATTTAAATCACTCCCCTAATAAACGTCATCATGTCCCAAGCCCTTATTGGTGTAAAGAAGGAAGGGGCGGTCACCTAGCAGGACATAGTGAAAGAGGGAAGGACATTTCATAGGTCGTATGGCGCATGCGCAGGCTAATCAGATCTATATAGCCAATGGAGAGTGGGGGGCGCGGTCCTGGGAGGAGGCACGTAGCATCATTGATGACGCATCACTGCCTGCTACACCATATGACCGCACATCCCACTCCAGACAGATCTGCAGCTCACGGATGCACGCAACCTACAGAGAATGTTCCAATCTCCCAAAGTCTCGAGTTCACATCCTCACTTCAATAAAAACGAGGTATTTAAAACACAAAAAAAGGGGGTGCATATACGGAGGAAAAAAGATGCAACATAATTCAAACTGGAGGCACAGTATCGCATGATCCATATTGAACCGGACTATATAAAAGCAAACTCCACAAATCATTATAATGACATAATGATGGACAACTATATTTTTGAAGGGTACATATATACTAACAATAATGTGTCAATAGCAATATATCTAACAGTAACACCACAAAAATCACTATCAAAGATACAATACAAAAACTTTTTCCAAAGAATTTTCTCCTTTTCAAGTGTTGAGTAGACGAATCCATCAAGATATTATATCCCTCTTCCGTTCTTAAGTCCTCTAATCTCTTCATTATTAATCAGAAAACGGAGAGGAAGGAAGGAGCCAACACAACATGAATCCATATCGAAAAATTATATTCTAAAGAAACTAAAAAAACAATAATTAATACAAGAAAAGACACACATAAAAGATAAAAAACAACAACCTAAAAACTGATAAAAAAATATCCCCTACCCCAACCACTACCATTTGTACATACGTTATCAATAGGAAAGAGACAAAATACAGCCTCAGAGAAAAGCTCCAAACCCAAAGCTTTCATTAAGCCCTTGAGGGGCCATTGTCCCCAACCGATAGATCCACTGACATTCCTTTTTGGCCAGTCTCTTTTGAATATCGCCACCCCTAATGCCCAAATCCACTATGTCAATACCCTTAACCAATAGTAGGTTGGGATTGCAGGCATGCAGTTTTCTAAAATGTCTAGGAAGGGTCTTCAACGAAGAAGGATCCAGAACATTCTTAGCTTTAGTGATGTCAATGCAATGCTCTCGTACTCTTATTTTAAGTTCACGGCTAGTCAATCCAATATAGATTTTTGGGCAGGGGCATTGGGCATAGTAAATTACCCCTTTACTAGAGCATGTAATATGTGCTCTAATTTCAAATGTCCTAGTATTATCAAAGTTATTGAATGTCAGGCCCTTCTTCATATTTGCACACCCTTTGCATAACCCACAGGGGAAAAAACCTTCCTTCCCTCTACATCTTTGATGATCTCTACCTCTTTTTGGATCATATGTGCTATGGGTAAGTATGTCTTTCAAATTGGGTGAACGTTTGGCGGTCATCAAGGGTTGTTTTGGTAAAATGTTCTTCAAGGTATGATCTGTAAACAAGACCTGCCAATGCTTTTGTATAATTTCCCTAAGATCATACCAATTATTCGAAAAGTTGGTGATAAATCTTACCTGGTTGTCAGCGGTTTCAGATCTCTGGTTGGCGGCTTTACTCTGTAACAATTGATTTCTGGGAGTATTTTTGGCTCTAGTATATCCTTTATCTATTGTTCTATGGCTATATCCGCATTCCTGGAATCTTTTCTTCAAGATTTTAGATTGCTGTTCAAATTGCGTGTCCTCGGAGCATATTCTTTTTATTCTCAGAAACTGGCCTATAGGTATCCCATTGATAGTAGCTTTCGGATGAGATAAAGAGGCATAGAGAAGTGAGTTCGTTGTAGTCGGTTTTCTGTATAAGGTTGTACTAATAGTACCCTCTGGGGACGCTGAAATCAACAAGTCAAGAAACTCAATACTTCTCCCAAACTTGTGCGTCAACAGGATGTTAAGATCATTGTTGTTGAGTCTTATCATGAATGCCTGCAACTCTTCCACTGATCCTTCCCAGATGAACATAATGTCGTCAATAAATCTGACCCAGTTATGGACATGTTCCACCCCTTGAATTTCATTTGCTTGCAATATATCCCATTCCCATGCTCCCATAAACAGGTTAGCATATGAGGGGGCACAAGCCGCTCCCATAGCTGTACCTTGTAATTGGAGGTAGATTTTACCATTGAAAGAAAAGGCATTGTGTGTGAGCACAAATTCCAAAAGGGACACAATCAGTTCAGACATCCCCTTGTCCACATTACTTGCTGATAAGTATCTAGCCACAGCTCGTAAACCGTCAGAATGCCTTATTGAAGAGTAAAGCGCTTCCACGTCAGCTGTAACAAAAATCATATTGCTAGATAATTGCAAACCTTCAAGATGTCTAAGGGCTGCAGTAGTATCTTTTATAAATGCTGGAAGTTGTGTAACAAGGGGATGTAGAAAATGATCAATGACCCTACAAATAACCTCACATAGGCCCTCGTTTGCCGCCACAATAGGCCTCCCCGGGGGGTCCAGTGGATCCTTATGGATTTTAGGAATAAGGTAAAACGTGGCCAATCTTGGACACAATTTTTGATGAAGGTCCAGTAGTCTTTTTGGGATGATGTCATTCTCATAGGCGGCTGTAAGAATATTCAATAATTCAATTTGGAATCTAGGCAAGGGGTTAAAGGTCAAAGCCTTATATTCTTTTTTATTTTGTAGTATCTTATCAGCCTGGGCCTCATACATAAAGTTGGGCCAGATAACCACATTGCCTCCTTTATCTGCCACCTTGAAAACAACATCATCCCAAGCAGACATTTCTTCCAAGGCTTTCCTTTCCTTATACGACAGATTATAGTGGGACCTTCCTGATTTATTTCTTAGTTCCTCAATGTCATGAGTAACCATTTTAGTGAAAGTATCCACCGCTGGAACCAAAGATAAAGGTAAAAATTTCTTTGGTTTACCCACTAATTCCACAGGGAATCTACTTACAGGAGTGATATTTTCTTCCAACAATGATTCAAGGGTCTCCAAGGCCTCTCTTTCTTCACGACTGAACTCACTATCATCTTGGTCTCTTCTGTGATGTAATTTCTTTAGGACCAGCTTCCTCGCAAATAAATGAAGATCTTTTATCATGTTGAACGCATCTAAATTAGACGAGGGGGAAAAAGTAAACCCCTTTTGCAGAATATCTTTCTGAGGAACTGATAGGACATGATTGGACAAATTTATTACCTGAACGGAATCATTCTGACGTTCCTCATCACGATGATAGGATCTTCCTGGATTCCTTTTCTTATAATATTGTTGTGTCCTAGGGCCTCTAAATTCCTCTCTGTAAATGTCGCCACTCTCACTCATGGAAGACAATGAAATTGATGAGGCACTTCTGGATACATTATTGGGCGGGATATTTTTGCGCATTTGCCAGCGGAAAACTCGATTATTTTGGAAATCATTGAGATCTCGATCATATTTTTTCTTCTTGTCTTGGCAGATTGCTCCTTCCCATCTCTCTAAATCTTTTTCCAAATTTTTAACCATTTCCTGAAAATTATCCGTTTCATTTCCTGTAAAAGTTGTTTCTGTAATGATTCAATCTCACTTTCCACCTTTTTCAATGTGGTAGTATTTTTTTCAATAATAATATTGATGAATTCAAGTGAGCAGTTATTAGCTGCCCTGATCCATCTATTAATGAGATCTTCATCCTCAAGATCAAAGGTAGGAAAGGTATTTATTCTTAGTCCTCTAGGGATAATTTTTTGTGCCACATAATTTTCTAAGGTCACTTTAGTCCACCATATTTTCATCTTTTTGTGAGAGGCATTCCTATACTTTTTGATAACATCATGATGTACATTGGTAGTGGAAAAGGATGCTGAATCCGATCCCTTTTTAAAAATATCAGATGCTCTGACTTGCCAAGAAGTTTCTTTGGCCTTAAAATCCATGAAAAACGGACTCTGTTTAAAAACAGGAAATCAATAACTTAATCACAATAGGGTCCCAACATATCCAATTCCCCTACCCTCTTGGGGATAACATCCTATGAAGACAACTAATTCACAAAACACCTTTTTTTTTTTATAAAAAAATAATATAATGGATGCTGATGTAGAAAAGTACAAATTTTATTGAAAAAATATATAAAAAATGACATGGAATACTGAATAAGCAAAAAAACAGAAACAACGCACCATGGACATCACACGAAAAAAACAACAGAAATGACTCAAATAAATGACTGGAAGACACAGCCAAAAAGAGACTCATAGCATATGAAGGCCTATCCACTCATAATTACCTAGCATGGGAGTAAAGGGTATGCCACACTAAACAATATCGCTAACGGGATCGCTAAAAAACGTCACTATTTAGCGATCCTGTTAGCGATGTTGTTCAGTGCGGCAGCTTCCAGCGACGAGCTTCCTGCTGTGATCTCGCTCGTCGCTGGAATCGCTCCGGACCCTATTTTCTCGTCGGCGCTCCCGCTGGGTAAGTATCTTATCGCTGTGTGGCACCTTTTCTTAGCGATTTAGCGGTACTTTTGTACCGCTAAAGTCGTTAAGAAGATCGCTAACGGCGATAGCGTCGTTAACTATATCGCTAAATGCGGCAGCATTTAGCGATATAGAAACAATCCCGCTAGCGATCTCATTAGTATGCAACGCTAACGAGATCGCTAGCGGGATAGCTTAGTGTGGCAGTACCTTAAGAAAGATGTGAGCATCTAAAGCCCCTAGTATACCCAGCTAGTTGTGCAGTGACATGGATAGTTATGGCATAGCAAGGAGGGCTAAATGCCCGTACAAAAAACAAGTCAGCATGAGCCCATACCTAAATGTTGTTCGTGGGTGTCCTGGCGTTCCTGCTGCCCCAACGCGCGTTTCGTAAACCTTCTTCGGGAGGCGTGTCAGGGTAAGGAAACGTCAGGTTTAAATACCCTCAAAAAATGTTCCCATTGGTGGAGTAATTAGAATTTGATGTTGTCTCATAGGTTACAATATAGCCGTCTTGCTTTAATTCACTCCCTAATAAACGTCACCATATCCCAAGCCCTTACTGGTGTAAAGAAGAAAGGGGCGGACATCTAGCAAGACGTCATGATTTAAATCACTCCCCTAATAAACGTCATCATGTCCCAAGCCCTTATTGGTGTAAAGAAGGAAGGGGCGGTCACCTAGCAGGACGTAGTGAAAGAGGGAAGGACATTTCATAGGTCGTATGGCGCATGCGCAGGCTAATCAGATCTATATAGCCAATGGAGAGTGGGGGGCGCGGTCCTGGGAGGAGGCACGTAGCATCATTGATGACGCATCACTGCCTGCTACACCATATGACCGCACATCCCACTCCAGACAGATCTGCAGCTCACGGATGTGCGCAACCTACAGAGAATGTTCCAATCTCCCAAAGTCTCGAGTTCACATCCTCACTTCAATAAAAACGAGGTATTTAAAACACAAAAAAAGGGGGTGCATATACGGAGGAAAAAAGATGCAACATAATTCAAACTGGAGGCACAGTATCGCATGATCCATATTGAACCGGACTATATAAAAGCAAACTCCACAAATCATTATAATGACATAATGATGGACAACTATATTTTTTAAAGGGTACATATATACTAACAATAATGTGTCAATAGCGTCCACTGATGCAGAGATAATTGGGAAGATCTGAATGCTAACAAGCACTAGACACCGATAAACTCTTTAATTAGTAGAGCAATTTATCTTGCACATACTAAAATTTTTTATAAATGGGATGTTATTGCTATTACTAAAGCACACGCTTATTGTATAATTTGTTATTTATTATTATCGTCTAAAGGGTTATTGAATGAAATGTTACGTACTCCTCTCTAATAAACTTTGTGCATCAGTTCCTTGCATCTAGTCCATTGCCATTGTTCAGTTTCCTCCTTGATTTCAATAAATGAATACACTAAGGCCAATTTATTATTGTGAGTAGATCTTGACGTTGGCATAAAATGCACCAATTTTGTCACATCTTTGCACAAATTTGCACATTTAGTTTTAAACCTCTTTATCATCTGTTTAAAGGAGATGATAAAACAAAAAAAGGAGTTAAATGTGCTTAAAAGGAAACTGTCATCAGAAAAAAAGGCTATTAACCTGCAGATATGGGGTTAATCTGCAGGTTAATAGCGTTACTAACTCTCTGGCGCCTTCATGTAGCCGAACGCTATGCGGAGAAAAGGAACTTTGTTCTCCCCGGCAGCATTCGGTTTCAGTCACGGGGGCGGTGACGGTATGGGTTCAGACACCACTCTGATAATAGAGAGCGGTGGCTGTAACCACACCTCTGGCACTAATTGAGAGTCAGCTCCAATGAAGAGGGAAGGTCAGGCAGGTCCAGGCGCGTGGTTACAGTCGCCATTCTGTATTCTTAGAGTGATGACTGTACCGGCGCCGCCATCGTGACTGAAACCGAATGCTTCCAGGAAAAATAAAGTTCATTTTCTATCCGCAGCATTTGGCTAAGTGCGGGTGTTGGGAAGGTTAGTAACACTATTAACCCCTCTCTGCCATCCGACGTACTATACGATCCATGTGACCTGGCACAATTTGACAGCCCCTCTGCTTTTGGATCGGAGACCCCGCGGCATGACGTGGCGTCCCGATCGTTGCAGTGGTGAACCGGATGTGATCATGACGACATCCAGCTCACTGGAGCTAAGTAAACTTGCTGATCATGCGCAGTGCATGATCAGCAAGTCTTCCCTTTCAGTGCAGCACTGACAGTTTCTATAGCATGCAGATGCTGCTTCATCTGCATGCCATACAAGCGATCAGCCTGCAAAAATAATTGTCCCGTAGTGGGACTAAGTAAAAAAATTAGGAAAAAGTAAAAAATTTTTTTTTAAATAATTGTAAAAATATAAAAAAAATCAAAAATAATAATAAAAAAAATCAATATATGTTCTATAATAAATAAATATGATAAACAATAAAAATACACATATTTAGTGTCGCCGCGTCCGCAACGACCCGACCTATAAAACTGTCCCACTAGTTAATCCCTTTAGTGAACACCATTAAAAGAAAAATAAGCGAAAAAACAATGCTTTATCATCATACCGCCGAACAAAAAGACGGATATAAGTAACCATTGTACCGCTGAAAACATCATCTTATCCCACAAAAAAACAAGTCGCCACACAGCGGCCAAAACATATGTTAAAAATGTATAAAAGCGCCAAAACATAAAAAAAATATAAATGAGGTATTGCTGTAATTGTACTGACCTGAAGAATAAAACTGCCTTATCAATTTTACCACACACGGAACGGTATAACCCCCCACCAAAAAATAAATTCATGAATTGCTGGTTTTTACTTATTCTGTCTCCCAAAAATCAGAATAGAAAGCGATCAAAAAACATCATGTGCCCGAAAATGGTACCAATAAAAACGTCAACTCGGCTCGCAAAAAATAAGACCTCACATGACTCTGTGAGCCAAAATATGGAAAAATTAAAGCTCTCAAAATGTGGTGATGCAAAAACTATTTTTTGCAATAAAAAGCGTCTTTTAGTGTGTAACAGAAGCCAAACATAAAAACATTAGTTTTCAACTTGGACGGTGCCAAGATGCGACCGTCCACACTGAGAACCACTGGTGAATGAGCTGCTGGGAATACAGCGTCAGTAACGTCATAGAGGTTACCTCCGGTCACTGGGCTCCATCCCCTGCCGGGCTGACCTGCGGTGAGTTTCGGTGAGATCCCCGCTAGCATCGTGAGCACTCACGGTGCTAGCAGGGATCTCACCGAAGTCACCACAGTTACATCTGGTCACTGGGCTCTGTTCCTAGCCGGGCTAAGCTGTGGTGAGATCCGGAGTCACTTATAAAATTCACATACCAGGAAACAGTAGATTAGTTCCAAAAAGGGGGCACTTGTTGGGCATTGCCACTGTTAAGGCACATCTAGATAAGTTCCTTGGGGGGGTCTAGTTTCCGAAATAGGGTCACTTGTGGGGCATTTCCACTGTTTAAGCACATCAGGGGCTCTCCAAACACGACATGACGCCCGCAGACCATTCCATCAAAGTCTACATTCCAAAACGTCACTACTTCCCATCCGAGCTCTGACATGCGCCCAAACAGTAGTTTTCTCTCACATATGAGGTACCAGCATACTCAGGACAAATTGTACAACAACTTTTGGGGTCCAATTTCTCATGTTACGCTTGAAAAATAAAAAATTGGGGGCTAAAAAAAATCATTTTTGTGGAAAAAAAAATATATTTTTTTAAACGGCCAGGCATTATAAACGTTAGTGAAACACGTGGTGGTTCAAAGTTCTCACCACACATCTAGATAAGTTCTTTAGGGGGTCTAGTTTCCAAAATGGGGTCACTTGGGGGTTTCCACTGTTTAGGCACATCAGGGGCTCTCCAAACGCGACATGACGTCCCATCTCTATTCCAGCCAATTTTGGTTTGAAAACGTCAAACGGCACTCCTTCCCTTCTGAGCTCTGCCATTTGCCCAAACGGTGGTTTACCCCCACATATGGGGTACCAGCGTACTCAGGACAAATTGCACAATAACTTTTGGGGTCCAATTTCTCCTGTTATTCTTGGGAAAATAAAAAATTGGGGTGAAAAGATCATGTTTGTGGAAAAAATATGAATTTTTAATTTTACGGCTCTACATTATAAACTACTGTGAAGCCCTTGGGGGTTCAAAGCGCTCACCACACATGTAGATAAGTTCCTTGGTGGGTCTAGTTTCCAAAATGGTGTCTTTTGTGCGGGGGTTCCACTGTTTAGGCACATCAGGAGCTCTCCAAACGCGACATGGCGTCTGATCTCAATTCCAGCCAATTTTGCTTTGAAAAGTCAAAAGGCGCTCCTTCCTTTCCGAGCTCTGCCATGCACCCAAACAGTGGTTCCCCCCACATATGGGGTATCATCGTACTCAGGACAAATTGCACAATAACTTTTGGGGTCCAATTTCTCCTGTTAACCTTGGTAAAATAAAAAAAATGTTCATTTTTTTTAAACATTCCAAAAATTCCTGTGAAGCACCAGAAGCGTTAATAAACTTCTTAAATGTGTTTCTATAATATAGATGCCTCAAAGTCACTTCAAATGTGATGTGGTCCCTAAAAAAAAATGGAGTTGTAACAATGAGAAATTGCTGTTTAACTTTTAACCCTTATAACTTCCTAACAAAAAAAATTTTGGTTCCAAACTTGTGCTGATGTAAAGTAGACATGTGGGAAATGTTACTTATTAAGTATGTTGTGTGATCTATCTGTGTGATTTAAGGGCATGAAAATTCAAAGTTGGAAAAGTGCGAAATTTTCAAAATTTTCAGTTTTTTTCACAAATAAACGCAAGTTATATCAAAGAAATTTTACCACTATCATGAAGTACAATATGTCATGCGAAAACAATGTCAGAATCACCGGGATCCATGGAGGCATTCCAGAGTTATTATCTTATAAAGGGACAGTGGTCAGAATTGTAAAAATTGGCCCGGTCATTAACATGCAAACAACCCTTGGGGGTAAAGGGGTCAACCTGCAGATAAACCCCATATCAGCAGGTTAATAGCATTTTTTCTGGTGACAGGTTCCCTTTAAATGAGTAAATTATGCAATTTGTTAATTTTACTTTATATCTACAAGCTGCCCTGATTCTCAATCACAACCTCCCCATTGCGGATCCTGACAGGTCCTGTGTCAGTGCGCTACCAGATTTGTGAGTTAAGGGGGTTGGCTGACTTCTAATTATAATCGCAAAGATCAAGTCAACCCCCTTCATTATCATGGTTGATGAATAGGCAGACACTATGTAAATGAGTAGTAAGCCTGACACAAACCGGAAAAGGATTTGCAGAGACCAAAGGTCGTAATTAAAGATCAGTGCATATAATACAATGTGGCTTATTTGGGCAGATGTCTCAACGTGCACCTAAATTTTTGAGCAAAAAGTTTGGCATAAACATAAGCCTTCCGAAGGGTGGTGGAACTTTGAACAATCATGTACAGTAGTAAGAGCTACAGCATCGACCTCGTGTCCATGCTGTTTACCATACTAAAATTAGTGTCTCTAGAAAGATATTCAACATTTTATGGAGCTTTGAGTTGGGAAATGTAAAAGCGAAATTCCTCATTTGTACAAAATATTAAGTGTATATTTAGACTTAGCATAACCGACAGTCTAATGTATGGGAGCCCCGGACAGGTGACTGTTGAGGGAGATAAGAATCGTGAATGTCTTGGACTTCAGTACCGATCCTTTTATTCTCCCTGAGATAAGCCACCGCCAGAGGAGTCTGGCAATGGTTTTTTCATAGAGAACACAGGATCACTCAGCACTCTTGCGTACAGAGGAGATGACCGAGATAGCTGCCAGCTGAACGATCGGCTGCACCATTGTATGTCCAATGGCTATTTAACGTGTATGAGATGCTTTACCCTTGGTGATCAGCTGATATGTCCAAAACAATCTCATTGCAGACGCTATGGAGCTAATTTAGTATTCAATCAGATTAAAGTCTGTCTGTGTGACACCATTGAGTCTGGCACTCTGGAGCCGTTCTACATACTCTGCAAGTTGTAGTGAGCTGTTGTGAATGGGTTTGAGATGAGTTCTGAGCAGAGGCTCCCTCTGGTGGTTACAAGCGGTGCTAGTGAAGATTGTGAGGACTGGGAATCAGGTGTTACTGACTGGTCTTATATAAGGGAGTCATTTTCCCATCAGGGTTGCCGGTGATCAATTGTTCTGGTCTGAATCCTTCATTCCAGTTTCCCTTGTAGCCTGCTGTGTCGTGTCTGCATCTCCTGCTTACAGATAAGACTTTTGCTTCTTTTGTGTTTTTGCTATATTTTTGCATTTTGTACTGCACTTCTTTGGGGGCCTTCAGGGTCCCCTCCGGGGGCTTCTGCCCTCTCAGTTTAGTTCAGCCACTGAGTTTTGTTCTTTTGCTTTTTTCCAGTTTTTTCAGTGGCTGCTGTTTTGATTTTGTTACACCAGAGAACTAATTTAGGTGGTAGAGGTCGTGTGATCTCAGGTGATTTTGAAATTAGTAGAGTTGGTGCTTTTCAGGGTTTTCTGGGATTGCAGTAAGTACCCTTCCTATCCTTTTCTATTTAGATAGTTTGGGCCCCAGCGTTTGCTCATACTATTTTCTTTCTGTGTCAGTATTTCTTCTTGTCTAACCGCCATTACATGTTTGGGGGCTTTCTATTATCTTTGGGGTTCTGCTCCGGGGCAGATAGCTTTCCTGTTTCTGTCTTTAGGTGTAGTTAGTTTCTCAGGCTGTGACGAGGCGTCTAGGACCAACGTAGGAACGCTCCACGGCTGCCTCTAGTTGTGGTGGTTAGTCAGGGTACTGCAATCTCATAGATTCCAACTGCTCTGGTGTATTGCCTTTTTGCCTGCTCTCCTCAGCTACCGAAACATAACAGTGAGCACTCATGTTTACTTGGTTGTTTAAAAGGGAACCTGTCATGTAAAAAAACCACTATTAACAAGCAGATATGTGGTTAATCACACTATTAACCTGCCTGGCGCCGGTACCGAGAGCCCCTCTGCCAGGAGAAAATTTATTTTATTCCTCCCGGCAGGCTCAGTCTTTCAGTCATAGTGGTGGGCCGGCACAGGTTCAGTCACCGCTCAGTTAATAGTGAGTGGCAGCTGTAACCGTACCCCCGCCATTGACTGACAGCCAGCTCTAATGACTGAAACTGAGCCAGCCCTCCCCAATGACTGAAACCCAGAGCCTGCCGGGAGGAATAAAGTTAATTTCCTCCTGGCAGCGTGGCTCTCAGTACAGACCCCGGGCAGGTTCAGAACGTTATTATCCTGCAGATTAGCCCCCTATTTTCAGGTTACTAGTGTTGTTTTACATCAGGGGTGGGGAATCATTTTCTGCCAAGGGCCATTTGGATATTTATATCATCCTTCGGGGGCCGTACAAACTCCGCCCACAAAGTACATCCTAACTCTGGCACTGGTGTCAGGACGTAATCTTTCATTGCATGCCCTTCAGTGTTCTGTAGTGAACACTACGTGTGTGTGCTTACAGAGCAAGAAGAAATTAATGAACTGGTGGCGATCAAAATACAGCTCCCTGCCAAAGCACAGCGGTCCTTGAGAATCTGCCCGGGGGCCTGATAAAAGGTCATCGAGGGCCGCAAATGGCCCTGGGGCCTGAGGTTCCCCACCCCTGTTTTACATGATAGTTTCCTTTTAATGGACGTACAAAATATTAGTAGCAGATCTGTGCAGTTTAGCTTCAGTTCAGCAGAAAGTCCTATAAATGGAAGTAAAATTTAGGTGTTTTCTAATAAACATTAAGTCAAGTCCAGACCCAATGCAATATAATCTGTGGGAAATCTGCCTGTTTCATGTGTGAATTTTGCTGCCGACTGACCACAAATTTCACAATATTTATACATTGATGGGGTGAAATCCATGGTAAAAAAGTATTGCATCTCCACAACAAAATGATCCATCTGCAAAGTCCAAAATCCACAGCATGCTCACTCTTCTGCCAGAAATCCACACCCCATGCATGTAGATGGGGTTTCTGCAAACACCGTTCAAATGCGTTAGAAATTTTCATCACGAAAAAAAAATCCACCCAGAAAATAAGTATTTTGTGGATTATGGTGATTGGCCATATTAAATAGCCCCTGGGCTAATCCTAATGTAGATCAACGGTGGTGCAAACGCAAAAATTCTGTACCTCAAAGGCGGCTGAAATCTTTAGGACATGTTGGATCCACAAATCAAACTAAAGTAGGACTTTGGTAAAAAAGAAAAATCTGGAAAAAAAACAGACTTGAATAACCCATACAATACAATATGCCAGTGTAAAAACTGACATAACACGTCTGATAAAAATCTAATGGTCAGTTAAATAAACCTGATCTGCTCTTCTCAGAGACGTCCAATAATAGATGTCACTCACCCAGGAAAGTGCAAATAGCTTTATAATAATTCCAATAAGACCTGGCCCGTATGTGATCCCGCATGATTATTATTTTGTGTGCAGGTAATTTTTTGTTTGTCCGTTTTTCCAATATCCTGGTATTAGATTTAATCTTTGTCTACCTTTGGCAGATTCTTTTAGCACCATTTTCTCTGCCTTTTATATTATTCCCTTTTTTTGTTTGTCGGATAACATAAATTCCAATACTGGGGTGTATGTCATTATATATTGTATACACGCAATTACTTTTAAAGGATTTATGCATTTTAGAAATCACCTTTCTAGAGGATTTGGGATATACAGAAAGGGGTAGTCCCGATCTTCCCTGTCTCCTTTATACATGATGAGGACAGCCCATTTATTGATTTTTGTAATACCACTCTTCCCCTGTGGTGGCGCCGGCTGCCAGATTCTATCACAGCTTACACGCTTACTGCTGTTTTTTGTTGCCTGTCCTGTTTCTGTTGTTACATGCCATCTTCTTTTCCTGTTGAAACAAAGACAGAATTGTGGATGCACACAGGAATTTAATCATCTTTTTTTGTAATTTTCTATAATTGATATTTGCAAGACAGCCCTGTATTGTTCTGTATCGTGTTCATGCATGTATAGCTTTTTGATTTGCTGTGATTATTTTTAAGCTACAGAGCTAATGAGAAAATGTATTTTGTAAGTTTACAGGTTGTACTTGCTGCAGATCACATCTTCTATTTCACTTCCAGCCAACCACTGATTTTCAAAGCATAGACATATGATGTCACCTAAAATTATACTGAAGAAATCATTCATACCTTATAACATCCGCCAGCCATGTATAATATACATACCTTTCTCTTTTTACATTATGGCTCATTTAAATGAATAGTTGAGAACTGTGAAAACTTTTTGTTGTTTACAGATTTGATCAAATTGAGCATGAATTATAATAATTTGTAGTGCTTGGACCTAATGACTGTTTTTATTTTCTCTCCTTCTTCCAAGAATCGTAGCTTTTTCACTTTTCTGGCATTAAACCCATATAAAAGTTTGTTTTTATAAGAGGAGTTGTAGTTTTGAATGAATTGTTTGTAATAACACAACTCATTTTAGCTATATGTTTACACATTAGCTGTAGAGACTAGTGGGAAGAGGAGGGCGTGTTCTTTTCTCCCCGTGTGTAACTGTCTGCGTATGATTGGTCAACGTCATACAGGTGAAGAAATAGTAGTTGAGAACTGTGAACATTTTTTTAACTACAGATATTAGAAAAATTAGCATGAATTATCATAATTCATTGCATGTAGAGACTAGTGAGAAGAGGAGGCAGTGTTCTCTTTTCCCATATGTGTTGCTGCTGGTATATGATTGGTCAATGTCATACAGGGGAGGAAGTAGTAGTTGAGAACTGTGAAGACTTTTGTTAACTACAGATATACCGAAAATGAGCATGAATTATAATAATTCATTGCATGGTCCTGATGACAGTTTTCGCCTGGAGGATTCACCTTGTTGAAAAGGTGTAACAAGATGTGAAATATAGAGTTCACTGCATATTTTAAAGAAGTGTGAAACAATTTATTGATACTACCAGTATATCACATTAATGTGTATGGCAGGGGCAGACATATTAGTGGTGCAACAAGTGCATCTACACAGGGGTCCCAGAGATAAGGGGGCCCACTTGCACGTCAAAATCAGCAAGCAGCTTCTGTCACAGGTACATAAATAGATGCATAATGATGAGCTATTGGACTGCATGTTCTTGCACAGTGGCCCTCTTCTGTCTGCCTCTTGTGTATTGGTAGTTGTGGAGGTTCTTCTGGAGTCAGATTATGACATTTCTCTTTTTTAGGTGTTGCTAAAAAATTAAAATGGATATAATTCAGGTACAGTATACAATAAGATATGCTGAACTATACATTTACATATATTGAGAACGCACAATGAATGTGTTAGTTTAATGCACCCCCCATAGTCCTCCATAGAGTATAATGCATCCCATAGTCCTCCATGTAATATACTGCACAACCCACAGTCCTCCATATAGTATATAGCAAAGCCCATAGTTATCCATAGTGGCATCATGCACAGCCCATAGTCATACATAGTAGTATAAATAGTATAATGCACAGCTCATAGTCATACATAGTAGTATAATGCACAGCTCACAGTCATACATACTGTTATAATGCACAGCTCATAGTCATACATAGCAGTATGGCCACTGATTAAAAAAAAAAAATACTTGCTTTCCCTGTGCTCCTTAGCCACGCGAGTCCTCTTCTGAAGCCGGCACTTAACTTCAGCATGTGATGGGAACCCATGACGTCACTGTCATGCACCCTCGGTCACATGCATGCCGACGTCAGCTGCTGGCTTCTGATTAGCCAGCAGAGCGTATTGCCGCGCACGGATCCGATGGGTCTGTGCAGTGCAGTACACTTCAGTGGGATGTGCATCCGAGGACTCGCATCCAGTTGAAGATTTTGCTGGCTTTGGTGGTTGTTATGCCACTGACAGTAACTATAGAGACCAATGAGGAGAAGAGGGCATGTTCCTTTCTCCCCTGTGTGTTGCTGCCTTTTTATGATTGGTCAACATCATACAGGAGAAGAAGTACACGCCCACAGAAAAAAATCTCTGGTAATGCCAAGTTGAACTATAACATAAAATATAACCTAAAGTTTACATGCTAATATCTCTATAACAGAGAGTAGAAATGAAAAAATAAAAAAACATTTTTCTCTGCTCTGCAGCCACTATTCCATGATATCACATTCTCAACTTGGTGAAAGTCCTCTTTTAAGGCGTCAGTTATACAGCCCACAGCACATTCAATATTTAATGGCTTGTGAATTATGGAGTATTTATACAAATCTTTTGAGTTTGTGCCTATTATGGCCATCTATGGAGTTGTACTGAGTTGGAATATGGCAATTATAGAAATCTATGTGGCTCCTCGAGTGATCAGCATGCCTCTGATTTTATACAGAAATTGACAAAAACATTTCTTTGCTCTCTTAGACACTATGATACATATTCTGTCTAAAAGCATTGTATCTTTGGGAGAATATTTTTATAATGCTGAGCAGTATGGGAGCACCATACACTGGCTTATACACTATTTCATCCACTTTGCCAGTACGGTAATGAACAGCCCATTTTTAATTTTTTTTTTGCACGCTTATCCAAGGAGGAAATATTGCAGCATATTAGTGGACAAACTTTTCCTAAAACTCTCTCTATTTGTGATAAATGAATAATAGGATCATTTTCAGGATCAGTAACTGTTGGCAGATTTTTACCTTTTTTGATCTTTTCCAAAATTCTGAGAAAGAAATATATCAGATCTGGAGATTACCATTGGTCAAAAAGTTGCTTTCCCTGCAAGGCCCTATAATTCTTATATATTTCTATAGATCTCTATCTAACCCGTGATGAGAAAACCACAGGATGAGGAAGCATTCGCACAAACTGCTTGCGCCTACTTGGTGGTTTGACCTTTTACGGGTGCTGTCCTCTTTAGCACTGTCATACCCTGAATGTCCGGGATATGCTATATCTATTAGATCTAGGTCACCATAGAAAGGAAGATGACTATATGTGTATAGCAATGCAGCACGTTCTATATGCCAAATTAACGCACTGACACAATATACGGTAAGCACCTAAGAACAGTCAAATATCTACTGTTTATAGCATCTAAATATTTCACAGCGTGGTTTAGAGCAGAAATGTCAAACTCAAATTCACAGTACAGTGGGCCAAAATTAAAAGCTTGGACAAAGTCAACCTTGATATGTATTAAAAAAATGTCAACAATTGAGGAAGTTTTTCCTTATCAAATATAAAGATGAACTTTTTCATATGGAAATAAACTTAACGAACAAAGTGCATTTTAATAGATCTTAGCACATTGGAATAATATATGTTATGTAAGAGCAGTAAAAAGATGTGGCCCAATGGCCTAATTTGAATATGTAAAGGAAACAAAACCTTGAATAATACTCATCAGAGGCAGGGGCAGTATGATGGCAGAGGGACCATGAGCTGACGCTCCCTTCTCTGACATTGCTTTCATCCTAGATGCCAATATAGTTGAAAGTGCGTTTCCTGGCATTCATCCACTAGGCAATCGATGTTAGATACAGGAGGTTACAAAATTTGGTCAGGCTGAACAAGTACTTTAGTCCCCTAGATGTCTGTGATATTTTTGCTATGGCAAACACAAATGCGTTTTCAAAATATAATAATATATTATTATAATTTTTAAGAGTTAGAAGGATGCAAATAAAAGGCAATCAGAATAACTATTAATATCAATAAATAATATTTCTATAGCATCAATATATTCCACAGCACTTTACAGTTCAGAGGGGACGTTTGCAAACAAGATAACGCACATTATTCAGGGATTTTAAAAATAGGAGTGTAGGCTCTAGAATAACAACACAAAAGGTAAAAAGCGCTTATTGTGTACAATTGTTCAGCCATATAATAATAATCTTTATTTTTATATAGCGCTAACATATTCCGCAGCGCTTTACAGTTTGCACACATTATCGTCGTTGTCCCCGATGGGGCTCACAATCTAGATTCCCTATCAGTATGTTTTTTGGAGTGTGGGAGGAAACCGGAGTACCCGGAGAAAACCCACGCAAACATGGGGAGAACATACAAACTCCTTGCACATGTTGTCCTTGGTGGACTCAAACCCAGGACTCCAGCGCTGCAAGGCTGCAGTGCTATCCACTGAGCCACCGTGCTGCTCATGGCAATGTATCTACAGATATTTTAATAAAGTGCATAGTGCATGAAATCAACCTTGTAGGGAAAAAATATATCTTCTGCTAATGTTATATACTACCATCACATATGAACAATATATCATATATATATATATATATATATATATATATATATGTGTGTGTGTGTGTGCATATAACACACATAGCGCAGCATGAGTCAGTCACAAGCCAGAATCAGTGTAAGTATAGATTAAAAATAAATTAGATTGCAATAAGTGTGCGGGATACTGCTCGATGAAGGAGTGAAGTTATGAGGATTAGTGATAATAAAAAGACAGAAGATAATTTGTGTAGTGGCATGTCTTAAAAATGTGTCTTTAGTCCACGCTTAATTGTCTGGACTTTGGGATTTAGGCCGGGTCACAATTTCGAGTGTGATGCGAGAAACTCACACGAGTCTCTCCCATCAATACCCGGCACTGCCGCCGACACTCGGGACTGGAGTGTGCGGCTGTATAGAAATACATGCTGTCGCACACTCCGGTCCCAAGTGCCGGCGGCAGTACTGGGTATTGATGCTAGTGACTCGTGCGAGATTCTCACATCACACTTGCAAGTGTGACCCCGGCCTTATGGTGATTGTTTCAGGTAGCTCATTCCAGAGAATGGGTACAGCACAAGAAAAGTCATGGAGACGGGAGTTGAGGATTGGGATTATGTAGGAGGTACATTCTAGATTGTCGGCAGGTTGTAGAGCTTAGGTATGGTGATAGATGGATGAGGGAGATGTAGGGCGGTGGCGCGCCATAGATAACTTGGTAAGTGAGCAGTTTCTAGTCTCTTGTAGATGGAGAACCAGTGCACAGGTGAAGCTTTCAGAGCATCAGTTGGACAGAAACATGGGTCTGTCTTATGTATTCAGGATTTGAGAGGGGAAAGTTTAATGAGGAGAAGTTTGAGGAGAAGTTAGTAGGGATTTGCAGTGATCAAGGTGAGAATAAATTGGAGCAACAATTTATTTTGACCCTATACACAGTGAGAAAAGGGCGGATTATGAAGATATCATTTAAGGTGCAAGTGACATGAGTGTGCAAGTGACTGAATGTAAGATGGAACTTACCAAAAGTCAACGGGCATGATGCCTAGGAGGTATGGTAGCATCACACGTGGAAATGGAAAGTTCAGGTTTAGGTAGTTTAGTAGAGGCGGAAACCCAAGAAGTTCCGTTTCTGAAAGATTCAGTTTCAGATAGAAAGAGGACATGATGTAAGAATCGGAGCACAAATAATTACCTGTATTTTGTAGTTGTGTGGTGGGGATGATGTCACGGGAACAAGTACGTAAATTTGAACATTTCTGATCTAAAAGAACACGTGGTAAAATGTCCAGAGCCCATCTAATGATCATAAGTGTCCCAGGTCACAGATCCAACACTGAATTTATCTATTAAACTCAAGTGTTTCCAAATTTCTGATCATTCCAGGTCAACCGTTCTAACAGAAGGCACGCTAATGTATAAAATGTGTGGTTGACACATTAATAGGAAGACGTAATGATCTGCAGTGTTCTCTGCGGAGTATAAAAACTTGTCTGCTGCATCCAAGATGAAAGCGTTGATTCCTGGAGCCATGTCGCCATCCTCATCAATGCAATCCCCAGGAACACATGGGGGCCATTTGTTAAGGGGACACAGCTGGACCAAAAACTGATTATAAAGGCAGGCAAACAACTTCCATCTAAGACTCCTGTCTCCATAAACAAAGTGGAACTGTCAAGAGAAACAAACAAAATAACACCAACTATGTGACAGGATCACAACGGATCAATCCAATTACCCAGCCTGTACAGGCGGAGTAACACTTCTGTGTTTACTTGTTTATATACTATGGACAATAATGGACATTTAATAGTTTGGTTTGTCCTGATGCTGCTCACACACATTGGGTGAAAGGGGAAAAGCTAGGGGCGAAAAAAGTACCGACGTCTGTTCTAGGTGAAAATGAGCCCCTGTGTATATGATGATATGTAAGTGATGTTGTAAATGCAGATATCAGTAAATCATGGCCAGCAAGAGAACTGTAAAGAAAAAATAGCAGAGAAATATGACTTGTGTAAGGTACCTACTACATTGCAGGTCCATAATGAAAAGATAAAAAGGGGGTTTTCAGTTTCATAAACCCTTGTCCTCTCCAGGTCCAGCGCTGAGTTTCCACTGCTGCTTCTGTTGTCTGTAACACTGACGTTATTTTGACAGCGATTTAGCCAGTCGGTGACTTCAATGACGTTGAGCGACTTGTGCCATCAGTTTGGCTGCAGACCATAACCGACGAAACCTAAGAAAAAAACAAAATGAGAATATACTCTGTAGTAAGTAAATAGTATATATAAATTACAAAGTAAAGTACTTAGTTAACATTATTTTGATAAAAAAAAACCACAAAAGCCATCCTGCCGGGATAAGGTACACCCAGTCAGGACAGTCCTGCAAAAGCCATCCCACCGGGACAAGGAGCACCTAGTCAGGACAGTCCCACAAAAGCCATGCCATCGGGACAAGGTACACCCAGTCAGGACAGTCCACAAAAGCCATCCCACCAGGACAAGGAGCACCCAGTCAGAACAGTCCTACAAAAGCCATCCTACCGGGACAAGGTGCTCCCAGTAAGGACAGTTATGCAAAAGCCATCCCACTGGGACTAGGTGCACCCAGTCAGGACAGTCCCACAAAAGCCATCCCACCGGGACTAGGTACACCCAGTCAGGACAGTCCTACAAAAGCCATCCTACCGGGACAAGGTGCTCCCAGTAAGAACAGTCCTGCAAAAGCTATCCCACTGGGACAAGGTGCACCCAGTAAGGACAGTCCCGCAAAATCCATCCCACCGGGACAAGGTGCACCCAGTCAGGAAAGTTCTGCAAAAGCTATCCCACTGGGACTAGGTGCACCCAGTCAGGACAGTCCCGCCAAAGCCATCCAACTGGGACTAGGTGCACCCAGTCAGGACAGTCCCGCCAAAGCCATCCCACTGGGATAAGGTACACCCGGTCGGGACAGTCCCGCAAAAGGCATCCCACCGGGAAAAGATACACCCAGTCAGGACAGTCCCGCAAAAGCCATCCCATCAGGACAAGGTGCACCCAGTCAGGAAAGTTCCGCAAAAGCCATCCCACTGGGACTAGGTGCACCCAGTCAAGACAGTCCCGCAAAAGCCATCCCACCAGGACAAGGTACACCCAGCCAAGACAGTCCTGATTCTAGTATTAAAATCGCACTTTGTGTCAGCCAACCTCAATGTGAGTAAGAGCAGAGCAGGACCAGGGCCCGACTGTTCAGGCACCTGCACAGTTGAGTGAATGTCTTTGCTGATTTTTCTACTTTCCTTTTTTTTCATGTATAGATATCCTTGAAAAAGGCCTTTGTGCCAAAACGTTGGAAATTATGTTCTGTTCTTTTCATTTGACGGCTGTGAATTGAAAAGACTTTTGATTTATTTCAAATATACCCAAAGTGTCGTGTTTCGAGGGCCGAAGGTGTCTTCTGAGAATTGATTGTCATTATTCCTTCTGAGCACTCATGTCTACAAATAGGAGCCCAAAAGCCTCTGACTGATTCTACCCTTCTCATTTACAACACCACAGAATCAATGGTGCTCTAAAAATAAATAATAATACTAATTGGGTATAAATATAAACTCTGTTTCTTTATGTGAAAAATATTATATTACGATATACATTCATATATTTATTTATATAAAGGCTAAATTAACTATAAAAGCCTAAATTCTAAAGGAAAAAAATCTACAAGGTAATAAAAAATAATAGTAATAATGATATAATTCATACTGTGAAACTGGATTTCATATTATAAATCAATATATAATAAATAATACATATTTTAATAAAAATAATTTATAGCTATTAAAAAAAATGTCAAAGATGTAGCAGGTTTTAAAGTAATAACAATAATAATAACAGTAATAATAGTAATAAAAGTTACATCGGAAATGCTGTAAAAAAACCTCCAAAAATATATTTAACATGGTAAAATGAAGAAATTGAGGCAGCGCACCATGTTTGTCCAAAAAATAATGGTGATTTAATAGCACATAGTGATGGCGACGTTTCGTTTCAGTTGCGAGCCTTTTTCAAGAAGTGTACAAGCGTATCAGATACCTCTTTATAGGCGCAGCAATTACAATAACAATTAAGAATTAAAGTACAGTGTGAATTGTCTCCTACATAGTAGAACCATATAACAAACAGTGATAAAAAAGTGATTTTCAATAAATAATAATGATGCAATTTGGACACAGGGATCGAATTGTTCATAATGTACAGCTCAAAAAGCATTAATTATCAATCAAAAATATATGTGCATATTTATCCAATAATTTCTTTCCCCATTAAAAATGTCGCTCTCCTAATCATTGGAGGTTTGAGCGCATGTACCTGTGAATATATTTGATGTTGCCAGTCGTAGTGCTTTTACCTGGTTCTGCGCATGCACGGACATACGCAGTCAGCTGACTTTCTCCAAAATGGCGCAGGAGGCTTTCCAGCTTAATGCAAATGTGCCGCATATTGTAACTTCTTATTTTATTTTTATTTTTTTTCATTTCCTGTGGATTTCTCTGACATGCACAATAGTGATTGTTAGACGCCGTTGCTAGCCGGTTTGGTTTTGATTGCATGCTGGGTTGAGTGATGTTTTCTGATAAATATGCACACATGTTTTTGATTAATAGAAAGAAAAAGAGTGGATAAGCACATCCAAGGGTTAAAATTTTTTTTTCAAGCTTTATTATAAATCCATATATTTAAAAATCCATATGTGAATAGTGGTGCAGAAACCAATCTGGTTAGCGCGTTTAGTTATAGAGTATATATAATATGTAAAAGAACAAAAATGTGTTCAAAAATTGCAGTGATAATAGTAATACTATTATAAAAGATAAGGCTATGATCTCTCTAAAAACAAAAAAAATGTAAAAGATCTAAAATGTGTGAAAAACCATTTATAGGACAACTGATACTTCACAACTCCTGATTAGACCGGCATCTGTGCAAAATCGTTCAGCAGTCTCAAGATGCTTGGAGGTCTGAGAGCTAAAAATCAAGTGATGGGAAAGGAGCTGATTGTGGTCTGGTTGTAGTTGAGCAGCAGGAAGGAGCAATAAAAGCTAATTGTAGGCTAAACTACAGGATGGCCTGAACACTGAGCTTCTTGGTGCTAAATGTCCTCTTCTTGTAGCAGCTCCACCCAAATATCATTTTTTCTTTTTTTTTTTTTTAGACAAAGAGCCATCGTATTCTACAACTTTGTACTGAAAATACAATCACATCGGTCTCTGTCCTCTGAGGGGCTCATCACAGCTATTGTCTCTTTTGTAAGCTTTCGCATGTTCTAGTACTAACTTCAAGTCAATCATTTTCATTTTGTTCTAGATTCTCCCTCAAGAAGTTACCTTGCAGCAGCCAAGTTGAGTACCATTGGTGCCATCACTTGGTCACACTGTGTTTCATGAGAATTCATAGTCATTGCTCTCTGCTGCTAACTCATTGGCATTAACCCTGGCTGTCAAGTAAAAATCACAATTATTCCTTCGAAGACTTATTTACCAAGGAGCTGTCTCTTCATCTGCATCTTTCTAATATTGATGCTTTTTTTAAACTAAACATGAGTATTGGTCACCATATATTCTCAGAAGTGCCAATCACTGATTTATCCTGCCGGATTCTAGGAATCTGCCCAACAAAGACCATATTTTAATGAGCAGATTAAGGAACAGGAAGATGTCTAAGGGTTTATTCATACATCTGTATTTTTGATGCATTTCATCAGTGTCTGTAAGCCAAAACCAGGACTGTCTCCAAAGCACAGAACAGGTGACAATCTTTCAATTCAGAATTGAGAGTCCTCAGTGGTTGATACCTTTTAATGGCTAACTGAAAAGATGGTAACAAATTGCAAGCTTTCGAGACTACTCAGGTCTCTTCATCAGGCAAAGACTAAAAACAAAAACTGAAGAATCACATATTTATTCACAATACAGCACAGAAACAATGCAATAAGATAAGACAAGTGACGTGAAGCAGAACTGTCATTATGGGAGAGCGATGAACATAAATATTGGAACAGTTCATAGATAAGGAGTGTGAAAGTTTTTTTGCCCTCTGATTGGGGTCTGGTATTGTGATGCCCCCAGAAGGTCTGAAGAGCAAATTCCTTAATTGATGTAAAATAACATAAATCCATGCGACACATTCATTCCTGCACTGAGTGTGTCAAAGGTTGTCATGAGTTTATTGTTATGATTTGGTAGCCGAGGAGGACAGCAGCAAAAATAGGCTAAGCAACCAGACACCCAGAGAGGTTGGTAACTAGCGGATTGCAGACCCCTAAACTGCCAGCACAACTAGAAGTAGCCGTGGGACGTGTCGACACAGCCAGAGAGTTGACTAAGCCTAAAAAGAGAAAGGGGAAAGCTAACTGCCCCGGAGTAGACCCCCAAAGGAATAGGCAGGGCCCAAACATATATTGGCGGTGAGACAAGATGAAATACAAGCGCAGGCAGAAAATAGAGTAAGCAAATGCTGGGGCCCAAACTGTCTAGATAGAACAAGACAGGACAGAATACTGTCTGCAATCCAGCAAAAACTCTAAGAAAAACTCCAACCCGTCTGATATGCAAAAATACTGAGACCACACGATCTCTCCCCCTCTAGATCAGACTCTGGTGTGCACTGGTAGCGAATCAGCAGACACTGAAACAACAGGGAACTGAAAATACATAAACTGTCTCTGGTGTGAACTAGTAGCAAATCAGCGGATGCTGAAATAACAAAGAACTGAAAATACATAAACAGTGGCAAAAGAGAAACAGAGTCCAGCACAGGTCCCCGCAGTGGAACCTGGCTGCAAAAACCCAAAAGGGCAGAAAACTGAGATAGATAAAAGCAAATGCCACAGAAATAAACAGCAAATAACTTATCTGAAAGTTGCAGGACAAAGCAGGAAGCAGGCTGACTTCCAAAAGAGACCAGGAAGCAACTAATCACCGGCGAGGATCATGGGAAGGTTACTCACTTAAATCTCCCCAGTCATCAACCCCAGATTGCCAATCATAGCCCCCAGCTGATGAACCTCTGTTAGCCAAAGCAGCTTCATTACTATCAGCAGCCACCAGAGGGAGCCCAAGCTCAGAAGTCAGATCCAGAGCGTTCACAACAGTTTATACTCCCAGACCCTTCTGTGTCTCTGAGACTTAAAGTTACCTTTTAATACAAGTAATTTAATGTCCATCATGCTATGACTGGGGATCCAAAAATGTTTTGCCACAGGTAGATCCATTGTTTTTTCTCTTATTGTGTGGCAATGAGAATTCATCCTTGTTCTCAGTTTTTGCCCGGTCTCCCCCACATACAGACCCCCAGTTGGACATTTAGTACAAATAATTAGGTACACCACATTAGATGTGATGCAGCTGAAAGTACCTGGGATCTTGTAGTCCTGATGTGATTTGGGGATCTTTATCTTGTCCATGGTCATTATAAATGGACAGGTTTTACACTTTTTTTTGTTGCAAGGAAAGGTTCCTGTAGCTGTTGGAGAGGACAGGGAGGAAGCTCTTAGTTTTTTGCAGCGTTGGTGTATGGGGATCCTGATGGCGTCTCCCTGGCAGAGTCTCATCTTCGCAAAATCAAACAGGGGGGCCGGCTCGCTGAGGAGTACTACTTAGAGTTTAGGAGGTGGGCCACTGATACGCAGTGTAATGACCCTGCCCTTAGGAGCCATTTTTGTCAGGGTCTGTCACCTAGGCTGCAAGATACTCTGGTGCAGTACGCTACTCCCGGGTCATTGGAAGCCGCCATGGGCCTTGCTATCTGAGTGGATAGACGCCTCAGGGAGAGACATACACCAAATGTGACCCCTGTTGTCCTTTCTGGGGAGGAGGACATGTCGGTGCAGACAGACAAACCTATGCATGTGGGAGGAGTCTCGTCTCAAACAGGGTTTGCCTGTTTTTGCCGTGGTATGGGGCATGTTTCTATTGTGGGCAAACTGGTCATTTCATCGGTGTCTGCCCAGCTCGCGCCAAAGTACCATCACCATCTCATAAGCTGCATCCCCCTGGTCGTGTAGAGGTAGGCGACCAGGGTGTGTATATTTCCTCCATTTTTTCATCTCAGTGCACCAGTGGTGGTTGGTGAGGTAACTGAGACTATACCGGTGCTGGTAGACGGTGGAACGGGAGTCAATTTGGTGGATTCTCACTTTGTCCAGTCCCATGATCTGAGTGGTAGAATGCTAACGAGACCCCTAAGCGTTCAAACCATTGACTCTGTCTCACTTAGCCAGGGGGGGGGTGACCCAAGTCGTAGATAATATACACCCGCGTATAGGGACTCGTCATGAAGAGTCCCTGTCGTGCTACGTCTTGGAGGGTATGCCAACTCCCATCGTCTTAGGCTTCCCTTGGTTGAAAAAACACAACCCGGTCATAGATTGGCGGTCCAGGGAAGTAGTCAGCTGGGGCCAGTCGTGTAAGGACTTATACCCGGGAGCTACGATCTCTGCCATCTTTCTGCAACCTACCCCTTCTTCTCCGCTGGGGGCAGCAGAGGTGCTGCCAGGGAGTAGGGGCAAGACTCAATCCTCACCACAAGTAAACCCTGAGTGTCAGAGTCCTCTTAGGAGGAGGGGGTCAGGGGAGGGTGGTGGTTCCCTCTGTGCATAGTGGGGATATGAGTTTGGTGACACAGGGGGACGCCTCTGTTGTCGGTTCCTTAAAGAGTTCACATCTTGTGGCAAATGCTTGCGTGGAAATAAATGTTCAGGTCCGGACCTGTGTGTGAATGAATGCGTATGTGTCCACCAAAAACATCAGGTTGAAGTATGCTACTGGGACTTGGAGTTCTAGGGTGATCGGGCCATATCGGGTATCGGCCATTCTCAGCCCATGGACTATCCAGCTGAAATCACCCCCGGTAATACAGGTACACAACTCATTCCACAGGTCGGCGCTCTGGATATTTGTGGTGCCTCTGGAGCCTACGTTATTGTCATCTCCATCGGGCTGCGTTCGCCATAAACCTGAGGATCAGTTCATTGCAGAGGTGAAATTTGGTGGATCGAGGCATCTTCACTGTTAGTCGTTTTCTGGTGAGATCCGGTGTTGAGGGTCCAGAGGCCCCTCATTGAAAGGGGGGTACTGTCATAATTCATTTTGGGATTTGTGGCAGCTCTGGTTCCACTCTGTTTAAATGTTGCTTTTTTTCCTTTTGGGCCATCGGGGGTTAATGTCAGTTTTTCCCCGCTGGCAATCTGGTGTAACTGCAGTGCTGTTGGGTCAGCTGATGTGGGTGGTGACCACGCCCACCGACCTTTAAAAGGTCACCTGATGCATCAGTTGACTGTCGGTAATAGAGCAATCTTCAGTGACCAAGCCTGAGTAAGGAGCTCGCTGGGTGCAGTAGTGCTTTTGCTGGGTTCATTATCCTGGTGCCTTTATTCTGCTGTGCGGAGCTTTGCAACAGAGAAAGCTAAGTGTTTATTTCCTCGTCCCTTTCGTGTTTGTCACTACCCCCTGTGTGAAATTACCTGCAGTGGCGAGGCTAGCGCCCCTCACCGGCCAGTGCACTAGCCAGGGCAGTGTTAGGTGAAAGCGATGGACGAGGTATCCTGATGGCGGTGGGGGAAGGACCCACTTAGGACGATAGGGAGTGCAGTGACAGGCTCAGGCTTGAACTCAGGGGTGTCCCTTCCTTCCTTTCCCTATTGGTAGGGCCTCCCTTCCCCCTTTTCCATCCCGTTGTTGGTGTGTTGTGTCATCCGCTGACCGACTACCCGTTGAGTCGTGTCACACCGTGACACAATGCCTAACAAAATATTGCCTCATAAATAATGGCCTCAGATTTAGTTCCTTACCAATAGGGTCCCTGACAAAGCAACTGTGAAACGCGCGTCGGCTGCCTGGTGGGTGAGTATCCCTGTCAATGTCTATACTTTATATCTGATGTACTCTGCAACTAATGTATTTGGGTATTTATAGCCCTAATGAATTTTGCATTTTATGTACTCAGCAAGGCGATATATTATACTATCTATATTTGTAGGATGTATTTTTTACTTTCTAATGCCTCTTAATGTAACTATATAGTGACTATAGGATTAGCTATATTGGAGACTTCTCTCTATACTTAAGATATTATACTTTTCCGTCACGTAATAACGCTACGTCTTAGAATTCTCAGGGTGCTCACAATCTTAATGGATTTCTTGACCACAGGGCTTTTCTTTTGTGTCTGTAATTTCTGAAATTTTTATGTGTTTTTGTATTTGTATTCAATAAAATTATTACCTTTTAATTATTTCATAACTATTGTCCTTGCACATTTTTTTCTTCGGTATTGCTATGGTTGCCAGTGCCCTGTGGGACACATTGCCCTCTCCTAGACATACAAGTCTTTGATGATCCCAAGGAATAGTGCAACATGGATAATGTCCCCTAAAATAGTGCCGTACAGATAGTACTCTGGGGAAAAGCAGCGGAGAACCACAGACTAATCTGCGTGGGTATTTTGTGCCCTTACATCAGTGGACGTAAAGGCACCATGGCATCATCTTGACCTGCATCAGACACTGTAGGTAAGGGTATATATAACTGTAATTGTCATCTTTTTGAGGCGGGTACTTTCTGCAAATCACCTGAAAAAGCGCTCAATAAACGCTTCAAAGAATTACTACAGTCATGGACAAAAGTTTTGAGAATGACACAAATATTAATTTTTACAAAGTCTACTGCTTCACTTTTTCTAATGGCAATTTGCATATACTCCAGAATGTTATAAAGAGTGATCAGCAATTACTTGCAAAGTCAATATTTGGCTAGAAAATGAACTTTATCCCCCAAAACACATTTCAACATCATTGCAGCCCTGCCTTAAAAGGACCAGCTAACCTCTTTTCAGTGATTGCTCCATTAACACAGGTGTGGGTGTTGATGAGGACATGGCTGGAGATCAATCTGTCATGATTAAGTAAGAATGACACCACTGGACACTTTAAAAGGAGGCTGGTGCTTGGCATCATTGTTTCTCTTCTGTTAACCATGGTTATCTCTAAAGAAACACGTGTAGTCATCATTGCAATGCACAAAAATGGCCTAACAGGGAAGAGTATCGCAGCTAGAAAGATTGCACCTCAGTCAACAATCTATCGCATCATCAAGAACTTCAAGGAGAGAGGTTCCATTGTTGCCAAAAGGCTCCAGGGCGCCCAAGAAAGACCAGCAAGCGCCAGGACCGTCTCTTAAAAGTGTTTCAGCTGCGGGATCGGGCTACCAGCAGTGCAGAGCTTGCTCAGGAATGGCAGCAGGCAGGTGTGAATGCATCTGCACGCACTGTGAGGCGGAGACTCTTGGAGCAAGGCCTGGTCTCAAGGAGGGCAGCAAAGAAGCCACTTCTCTCCAGAAAAAACATCATGGACAGACTGATATTCTGCAAAAGGTACAGGCAGTGGACTGCTGAGGACTGGGGTAAAGTTATTTTCTCTGATGAATCCCCTTTTCGATTGTTTGGGACATCAGGAAAATGCCTCATTCGGAGAAGACAAGGTGAGCGCTACCACCAGTCTTGTCTCATGCCAACTGTTAAGCATCCTGAAACCATTCATGTGTGGGGTTGCTTCTCAGCCAAGGGAATCGGCTCTCTCACAGTCTTGCCTAAAAACACAGCCATGAATAAAGAATGGTACCAGAATGTGCTCCAAGAGCAACTTCTCCCAACCCTCCAAGAGCAGTTTGGCGATCAACAATGCCTTTTCCAGCATGATGGAGCACCTTGCCATAAAGCAAAGGTGATAACTAAATGGCTCAGGGAACAAAACATAGAGATTTTGGGTCCATGGCCTGAAAACTCCCCAGATCTTAATCCCATTGAGAACTTGTGGTCAATCATCAAGAGACGGGTGGACAAACAAAAACCTAAAAATTCTGACAAAATGAAAGCATTGATTGTGCAAGAATGGACTGCTATCAGTCAGGATTTGGTCCAGAAGTTGATTGAGAGCATGCCAGGGAGAATTGCAGAGGTCCTGAAGAAGAAGGGTCAACACTGCAAATATTGACTTGCTGCATTAACTCATTCTAACTGTCAATATAAGCTTTTGTTACTCATATGTTTGCAATTATATTTCTGTCTGTGATAAAAACATCTGTCAAACACACATAAAAACCAGAGGGCAGCAGATCATGTGAAAATATAATATTTGTGTCATTCTCAAAACTTTTGGCCATGACTGTATTTGAGCTACAATGTAAAAGTGACTTGCTGTGCATAGGTTCAGTCTTTTGAGCTTCTTTTTTAACTGCGTCATGTTTCCAAAGATGTGACCTGATCATTCTTCCGCTTGGAAGCTGCATTGGCAGCAACAGATATCTCTAAAAAATGACCGATTAAAGTCTGTAAAAGATGCTACAAGGAAAAAATGCTGTTATTTCCTAAAGAATCTTCCTCTTGAAAAACCTGATTGCTATGCAACATCTAATTACATCTAAGTGCCAAATCAAAATCGGTAATGTAAGTTTATGGGTCCATGTAAAAAATTGGACAGCACTCGGAAGACATCTGTGTGCTGTCTGTTTTTTACAGACTGCTGGAGAGGAGATGCTTGAGAACCTTTTTTTTTTGGTATCTCATCTGAGAAAAACTGATAAAGCTCTGACCAGCTGCTGATAAAACTCAGATGAAACTCGGATAAAACTCTGAACAAAATCACGGATGAAACTTGGACAGAATTTCTCGAACGAGAATATCATTTAGCGTATGATTGAGCGCTAAGAAAAATTCACACAGCGAGTCAACCTTTACGGTCACTGTCTGGGAATCTGTCAGAGCTACTAGTATGACTTTTTTGGGGAAATTTTATCAACCAGATTGGGCTCCTTTCGTACAAGAGGGGCTCGCTGTGTGACTCACTTGGACATGGGACAGTGCACTGAACACCTGTACATGATGTCAAGTTTCAGAGCTAGCCATCAGTAAAAGATAGGAGAGGGCCATCTAGTTCACCCTTCTCTGCAACATATCCAAATATTGTTTTAGTCTTAGTTCCTCTGTAACTATGGCTTATTATAGAAATGCAGAACATGTGTGGATTATTGTTACAAGAAGCTTAGGCTCCATTTCCGTAGTTACATGCAATTAAACACCTGGCTTCATTAATAATGTGCATAATTAGGTTGGGGATAAGCTACTGCTGGTTCATTTTAAATATATGTCTTTAAAGTGCTAGTTCTGCTTCTGTGTGTTCTCTTTGATTCCAGCCATAAAAAAAGTTGTAAACTCAAAAATGAGAACATTTTATTTGCTTTCTGCTGTTGTAAATCAGTCACTTTTGGCTACTTGTTTCTCATTTGCTGAGAATGATTGACATGGTAGATTTCTGAGGAGCCGGTTTCACATGGAGGCATTCCCTCTGTTTTCTCATTCATATGCAATTCAACAGAAGAAATATTGTGGCATGTTTTACTGATACCATTTTATAGAATTATCTCTCCTTCTAACCACACATCCAAGCCTTTTCCACTTCCTGCCGACCCCAACTCAAAAATATCTCCCGAATCCGCACATTCCTCAACCAAGAATCTGCAATAACACTAGTCCATGCCCTCATCATCTCCCACCTCGACTATTGCAACCTCCTGCTTTGTGGCCTCCTCTATAACACTCTCGTACCCTTCAAATCTATCCTAAATCCTGCTGACCAACTAATCCACCTGTCCTCCTGCTATTCCCCGGCCTCTCCTCTCTGCTAATCCCTTCACTGGCTCCCTATTACCCAGAGACTCCAGTTTAAAACCCTTACCATGGCATGCCAGGCCATCCACAACCTGTCTCATCCTTACATCTGTGACCTCGTCTCCCGGTACTTACCTGCATTCATTCTCCGATCCTCACAAGATCTCCTTCACATGCAAAACCTGTGTATCCGCTCTACTCTGGAACTCTCTACCCCAACATATCAGACTCTCGCCCACCATGGAAACCTTCAAAAGGCATCTGAAGACCTACCTCTTCCGACAAGCCTACAACCTGCAGTAACCACCAAACCGCTGCACGACCAGCTGTACCCTCACCTACTGCAGCCTCACCCATCCGTTGTAGACTGTGAGCCCTCGTGGGCAGGGTCCTCTCCCCTCCTGTACCCGTCGTGACTCTTTTTGTTCAAGATTATTGTACTAGTTTGTGTTATGTAGACTCCTTTCGCATGTAAAGCGCCATGGATAATAATAATTATCATTGTTTAGTAGTCTTGCAGGTAGAGGACAATAGCTCTGAAATGTGGGGCGGTATTGATGCAGTGTACGGCTGCCGAAGTAATGCCAACCATGTAAACAGCAAGAAAGACTAAATAGTGACGTTTTTGCGATCTTGTTTGCGATCTCGTTTGCGATCTCGTTTGCGATCTCGTTTAGTGTGGCATACCCTTAAGGCCTTATTCACACGTTTTCTGCATGTAGTATTATCATCTGTCTTTTTGGTCTTTGTGTCCATTGTTACCTTCAGTGTGGATTTAGTTTTTCTTGTATGCAATAAAAGAAGGAAATCCTTTCTACGCTTCTCCTAAGATATAGACAACACTAGCAATATGGGCGGCTTCTGTGTACTGTGCTTTTTCTTTACTGACCTATTGTCTTAAATGGGTGACGTTGATCTGCAAAACCAACCAAGTGGGACATGTCTCCTATAATATTGTTACATCTCTCTAGATTTTCTATCTTATATAATACTAGCTGTAGTACCCGGCTTCGCCCGGGTTAATTAATAACTGCTGTTAGCTGTAACAAAATAGACTATGTTAACAAAAATTTATTCTGCACATAAAAATCACACACCAAATAGACAAATTATTAAAAAGCAAAAACTAAAGTAACAGAACCAGATTCCTATGCCGGACATAGACACAAGTATTCAGCTTTCTCCCCATTATGTAGATAGGGCCAAAATAGTTTGGCGATTTGGAATGTGCTGGGGTTAAAATTTCCATTCAACACATAGCCTATGATGCTCCTGGGGTTGAGATGTGCGGGCATGCAAAATTTCATGCCCGTAAGTACAACGGTGCAGATTCCTATCCCGGGCCAAAATTATTTGCCGATTTGGAATGCGCGGGGTTAAAATTTCGATTCAAAACATAGCCTAGGACGCTTTCGGGGTCGAGACGTGCGGGCGTGCAAAATTTCATGCCCGTAAGTGCGACGGTGCGGATTCCAATCCCGGACAAACATACCCACATACATACACACATACATACATTCAGCTTTATATATTAGACTAGCTGAAGAGCCCGGCGCTGCCCGGCATAGTACCTAACTACGGTTAGTTATAACAAATTGTAATGATTATATCTATATACAAGTATTCAGCTTTCTCCCCATTATGTAGATAGGGCCAAAATAGTTTGGCGATTTGGAACGTGCGGGGGTTAAAATTTCCATTCAACACATAGCCTATGATGCTCCTGGGGTTGAGATGTGCGGGCATGCAAAATTTCATGCCCGTAAGTATAACGGTGCAGATTCCTATCCCGGGCCAAAATTATTTGCCGATTTGGAATGCGCGGGGTTAAAATTTCGACTAAAAACCTAGCCTATGACGCTCCCGGGTCGAGACGTGCGGGTGTGCAAAATTTCATGCCCGTAAGTGCGACGGTGCGGATTCCAATCCCGGACAAACATACCCACATTAGAGTTGAGCGATACTTTCCGATATCCAAAAGTATCGGAATCGGAATGGTATCGCCGATACACAAAAAATATCGGCGATACCCGATACCGATACCGGAAGTCCCATGTAAGTCTATGGGAACAAAATATCGAAATAAAAAAAACCCCATTCTTGCCTTGTAGGTTAATTGTACATGAAGGAAAACAACAAAGAGTAATGTAGAATGTATTGGGGGAGGTTGAGGAGACATTAAAGGCATAGATGTTTAACCCAATCCAATGGAATAGCATTAATTTTTTTTTTTTAGGAAATACGTTCGGATTGACGAACAAATTGACAATGTTGTTAACCTTTTTTCTATTTTGTCAAATATGTCTGTTTCACAACTTCCATGGTCTTCACCTTTTTAACTTTTCACACACTTTCTCCTTCATAATCTTCAGCAGCATCATCTTTCTCATCAAATTATTCTTCATCTTCACCTTCTTAATCTTCTAAAACTTCTTGCTATTCATCTTTTTGTTAACATTACTTATATTGTTCTTATTAAACAGTTATTATTCTTCATATTCTACTTCTTCATCTTCTTCCTATTCATCCTTTTCATCATATTCTTATTTGTGACAGACATTCCTGTACTTGTAATCTGTAAAACTCTGAATTTTCATCCTTCCGTTCTTGCTGTCACGAAAGATTTTAATTACAACAGTATTTGTCCGCGTTCAGTTTAGCCTGCAGCAGCATCAGGCATTTTCCAGGGGCACCACGAGGAGGAACGGACTCACCCCCATACACTGCTTAGTCTTCTTCTGCTTAGAATTTAGAGCATATATTTTGCTCTTCATTTTGGTCTTATACTTAATGTTCTTCTGCTTTTTGATCTTCTGCTTATTGTTCTTCTGTCTCTTGTTCTGTATCTTGTAGTTTGTCTTAACCTTCTTTGTCCTGTTGGTGATGGTACAAAAGCCAATGGAAGTAACGAGGACCAGCTGACTGTGCTGGAACCCGGAGGGTCAGCAGAAGGAAAAGAGCCAATGGCACAACCGAGGACCAGCTGACGTTACTGGGACAGGGTTACTAAGCAGGAGGTACCTGTGCTCCAAAGCACTACCAAGGACCAGCAGACGTTGCTGGAACTCGGATACCGACATGGAGGCACCTAGGCCAAAGGCACTGCGGAGAACCAGCTGACGGTACTGGAACCCGGATGGGTAGCAGAAGGTACAAGAGCCAATCCAAATAACGAGGACCAGCTGACTGTGCTGGAACCCGGAGGGCAGCAGAAGGAAAAGAGCCAATGGCACAACCGAGGACCAGCTGACGTTACTGGGACAGGGTTACTAAGCAGGAGGTACCTGTGCTCCAAAGCACTACCAAGGACCAGCAGACGTTGCTGGAACTCGGATACCGACATGGAGGCACCTAGGCCAAAGGACTGCGGAGAACCAGCTGACGGTACTGGAACCCGGATGGGTAGCAGAAGGTACCATGGAAATAAAGTTGAGGCAGCAGACTGTTGCGTTCAACGCAGGGGAACACTGAAACGAACCAGTAACACAGGGGCAAGTGGACGACTGTGCTACAGCACTTCCGAAAACAATGGCGGTTGTACCCAGGATAGATAGAAATGTGGAGCCAGCAGGACTGTTTGCCGTACAACAGCAGGAACACTGACATTACTGAACCCCAGGGACCAGAGCAAGTGTACTGTGCTAACCAGCACTCTGAGAACAACTGGGTGTTGTACCCAGGATGAAACAGAACATGGTTGGAGGCAGCAGGACTGTTTGCCGTTCACACAGCAGGGGAACAGCTGACATTACTGAACCCCAGTAACACAGGAGCAAGTGTTCACTGTGCTAACAGCACTTTCGAGAACAACTGGCGGTGTTGTAACCCAGGGATGAGAAGAGAACAGGGTGGAGGCAGCAGGACTGTTTGCCGTTCACACAGCAGGGAACAGCTGACATTACTGAACCCCAGTAACACAGGAGCAAGTGTAGACTGTGCTAACAGCACTTCCGAGAAACAACTGGCGGTGTTGTAACCCAGGGATGAGAAGAGAACATGGTGGAGGCAGCAGGACTGTTTGCCATTCACACAGCAGGGAACAGCTGACATTACTGAACCCCAGTAACACAGGAGCAAGTGTAGACTGTGCTAACAGCACTTCCGAGAAACAACTGGCGGTGTTGTAACCCAGGGATGAGAAGAGAACAGGGTGGAGGCAGCAGGACTGTTTGCCGTTCACACAGCAGGGAACAGCTGACATTACTGAACCCCAGTAACACAGGAGCAAGTGTTCACTGTGCTAACAGCACTTCCGAGAAACAACTGGCGGTGTTGTAACCCAGGGATGAGAAGAGACATGGTGGAGGCAGCAGGACTTTTGCCGTTCACACAGCAGGGGAACAGCTGACATTACTGAACCCCAGTAACACAGGAGCAAGTGTCACTGTGCTAACAGCACTTCTGAGAAACAACTGGCGGTGTTGTAACCCAGGGATGAGAAGAGAACAGGTGGAGGCAGCAGGACTGTTTGCCGTTCACACAGCAGGGGAACAGCTGACATTACTGAACCCCAGTAACACAGGAGCAAGTGTTCACTGTGCTAACAGCACTTCTGAGACAACAACTGGCGGTGTTGTAACCCAGGGATGAGAAGAGAACAGGTGGAGGCAGCAGGACTGTTTGCCGTTCACACAGCAGGGGAACAGCTGACATTACTGAACCCCAGTAACACAGGAGCAAGTGTTCACTGTGCTAACAGCACTTCCGAGAAACAACTGGCGGTTTGTAACCCAGGGATGAGAAGAGAACATGGTGGAGGCAGCAGGACTTTTTGCCGTTCACACAGCAGGGGAACAGCTGACATTACTGAACCCCAGTAACACAGGAGCAAGTGTAGACTGTGCTAACAGCACTTCCGAGAAACAACTGGCGGTGTTGTAACCCAGGGATGAGAGAGAACAGGGTGGAGGCAGCAGGACTGTTTGCCGTTCACACAGCAGGGGAACAGCTGACATTACTGAACCCCAGTAACACAGGAGCAAGTGTTCACTGTGCTAACAGCACTTCCGAGAAACAACTGGCGGTGTTGTAACCCAGGGATGAGAAGAGAACATGGTGGAGGCAGCAGGACTTTTTGCCGTTCACACAGCAGGGGAACAGCTGACATTACTGAACCCCAGTAACACAGGAGCAAGTGTAGACTGTGCTAACAGCACTTCCGAGAAACAACTGGCGGTGTTGTAACCCAGGGATGAGAAGAGAACATGGTGGAGGCAGCAGGACTGTTTGCCGTTCACACAGCAGGGGAACAGCTGACATTACTGAACCCCAGTAACACAGGAGCAAGTGTAGACTGTGCTAACAGCACTTCCGAGAAACAACTGGCGGTGTTGTAACCCAGGATGAGAAAGAACATGGTGGACACAGCAGGACTGTTTGCCGTTCACACAGCAGGGGAACAGCTGACATTACTGAACCCCAGTAACACAAGAGCAAGTGTATCACTGTGCTAACAGCACTTCTGAGCAACAACTGGCGGTGTTGTAACCCAGGGATGAGAAGAGAACAGGTGGAGGCAGCAGGACTTTTTGCCGTTCACACAGCAGGGAACAGCTGACATTACTGAACCCCAGTAACACAGGAGCAAGTGTAGACTGTGCTAACAGCACTTCCGAGAAACAACTGGCGGTGTTGTAACCCAGGGATGAGAAGAGAACATGGTGGAGGCAGCAGGACTTTTGCCGTTCACACAGCAGGGGAACAGCTGACATTACTGAACCCCAGTAACACAGGAGCAAGTGTAGACTGTGCTAACAGCACTTCCGAGAAAACAACTGGCGGTGTTGTAACCCAGGGATGAGAAGAGAACATGGTGGAGGCAGCAGGACTGTTTGCCGTTCACACAGCAGTGGAACAGCTGACATTACTGAACCCCAGTAACACAGGAGCAAGTGTAGACTGTGCTAACAGCACTTCCGAGAAACAACTGGCGGTGTTGTAACCCAGGGATGAGAAGAGAACATGGTGGAGGCAGCAGGACTGTTTGCCGTTCACACAGCAGGGGAACAGCTGACATTACTGAACCCCAGTAACACAGGAGCAAGTGTAGACTGTGCTAACAGCACTTCCGAAAACAACTGGCGGTGTTGTAACCCAGGGATGAGAAGAGAACATGGTGGAGGCAGCAGGACTGTTTGCCGTTCACACAGCAGGGGAACAGCTGACATTACTGAACCCCAGTAACACAGGAGCAAGTGTTGCACTGTGCTAACAGCACTTCCGAGAAACAACTGGCGGTGTTGTAACCCAGGGATGAGAAGAGAACATGGTGGAGGCAGCAGGACTTTTTGCCGTTCACACAGCAGGGGAACAGCTGACATTACTGAACCCCAGTAACACAGGAGCAAGTGTAGACTGTGCTAACAGCACTTCCGAGAAACAACTGGCGGTGTTGTAACCCAGGGATGAGAAGAGAACATGGTGGAGGCAGCAGGACTGTTTGCCGTTCACACAGCAGGGGAACAGCTGACATTACTGAACCCCAGTAACACAGGAGCAAGTGTAGACTGTGCTAATGTGTCGACCCGCCACCACAATTGTGGGTTACCAGGGCAATGGGGTACTCAGAGCCGAGCCCGTAGAAGTCTATGGGGATTGTCACAGGTAGCTGTGGCTCGGTCTGTGGCCCTGGCGGTCTGGCGTATGTTGGGGGAATATTTACAGGGGATTGATTTATGTACAGTTCGTGACGCCACCTGTAGTATTCTGGTAATTAGTACCAGCGCTGCTATCGATCTCTGAGGGGATGGTGATGCAGCTAGATGTCGGGTCCCCTACAGGTGGGACTCTTCCCTCAGGTCGGTAGTTAGGTGAGGATTGTGCAGGCATGCAATAATAACTCAGTCTCACACAGTCAACGTCTTTCCATACCTTTACTTGCAGGATGATAAGGCAGGTCCCAGGGAGGCTGATGGGGTTGATGGAGGATGAGCTTTGAGGCAACAGATAAGCAAGTTAGGGGCCTCCTTTACTTTCCAATGAAGCTGAGTACGACCAGCCTGAAGCGTAGTCCTCTCTATGATTCCAGCTAGTCTTTAGCTGTTCTGCCCAGTCAAATTTGTGTTAGAAGCCTTCCTGCGAGGGAGCTGAATCCTTTTCTTGTCGTGCACAACTCAAAGTCTTCACACCCCCTGACTCCAGCTACGTTCTGACTATAAAGGGGCTTGTCTGCCGCGACCTAGGGTCCGGTAGATTCCTGGTTTTCTCTTCACTATGCTGTACAATAGTGATCCTTCGGTCCCCAGTAACCGGTTGCAACGTGCAGGACTTTTCCAAGTCAAAAGCACTTCTCCAATTACCTTCCTTCCACTTTGCCCTTCGCCTTGCTTGTCTCTTAATAGGTAGTTCAGTCTTTCTTCCAGTGGGGCACAGCTCTGACTAGACTAAGGTGTATACAGACACCTACACCAGACTCCACTTTCTGAACTGATGATAGACTTAAACTGGACACGTCTACTCTGTCCAAGGACAGGAAACTGACTTCTCACTCTGAAGTCCGGACACTGACTGACTAAATCACTCCCTTCCACACCCCTGCTGGGTGTGTCAGAAGTGTACATGATGTCATGAAGAGACCTTAACTGTTACCTCTCCACTCATCCTCCTGGTATTGTGTACCAGGGCTACACATTCCCCCATGGTAAACGACAGCACTCCCGGGCTGTAAAATATAAAAGACATTTTGTTTATGCAATAAAACATTGAAACAATAACATCTTCCCATCCGGGAGGTGAGAACACCTTGAACGTTACGAACAATAACATTTTACATATAGAAATACAAAAGTATCAAGTAGCATTTAATAAATATATATACAAGATACTTGTGAAGGACCCGCACCAAACCTTCAACGTGGGTCCTGGGTGGGCTGCAGGACATCCAAATGCAGACCTCACTCAGTGCCACACCACACGGGTTTTTGGTTCAGAGGTGAGTCAAGGTTTCATGTGAAACCATTAAGAAGGCACTTTAGTGCAACTATTTACAGGATACAGTTTTTGGGCTGGCTCAGTCCTCAGCCTCTGAGTCCATTGTTAAACGAAGACATAATAGAGAAAAAACACATTTATATATATAGACTTTTACAATGTTCACATAAATTCGTTATAATCACTGCTGATATCTAATGGGTAATTTCCCTTTTGTGATTCTTTCTGATCTACGTGGTGTAGTTTCAGGTATAACAAGTTGCGATCTGTCTGCACTGCGTAACGGCAAACTATAGAACTGCCTTAACCTTTCTATGGATCTGGCAAGCGTACTGATGGCTGGGCGGTGTGAGTCAGCTTCACCAGGAGATCCCATAGTATGGGGCGCTGCTTCAGATGATCCATCTTGAGGTTCTACAGGTTGAGGTGTTGCTGGGATGGGTAACTCCTGAGCGGGCTCAACTGGCACCACAGGCACAACTGGAGGTAGAACTTCCTCTTGTGGCTGATAAAACTGCAACACTGGAATTATCACAGCATCTCCCAGTCGGGGCCAATCCGCAGGAAAATCTCCCAGATCGGTGTGTATGACCTCTTCCTTTCTTTCTCTTTGATTGAAGACAGGGTTCTTTTCACAACTCTTTAAGTGTTCTGGACACAACTTCAAATGATCTCTGGACACAGTGGTCGTTGTTCTTCCTCCGTCTTTACTGACGACACAAACTTTTCTGTTGTCGTATTTAGAATCTTGTATGACGTAGGGTTCTTGCTCCCACTGATTATCCAGTTTATGCATCTTTCTTTTTCTTTTTAATACTACCTCTCCAGGCATCAGAGGCTTGGCAGGAGCATTTCGGTTGTAAACATCTTCCTGTTTCTCCCGTGCCTTATTGAGACTTTCCTCTACACAGATTTGTACTCTTCTGTATTGCTCTTGCCGATTGACGTCCCAGTTTCACAGCGTCGTCTGCCTCCGGTTCTACCACTCCAAGTTCTAAATCCATTGGTAGTTTTCCGGGCCTTGCTCTCATAAGATAGGCTGGAGTGCAGTTAGTTGAGCTTACAGGTATATGATTATACAAATCAACCAAATCAGGTAGTAAATCCGGCCATCGATTCCTGTCTTCCAACGGTATGGATCTCAACAAGTCAAGGACAATATGGTTCATCTTTTCACAAAGACCGTTGGTTTGAGGGTGGTATGGTGTCGTTCTTATTTTCTTGCACCCGTACATATGACAGAATTCCTTGAATAAATCAGCTTCAAAAGCAGGTCCCTGATCGGTTAAGACTTGCTCGGATACCCATGCGGTCTGCAGAAGCTTGCTTGAAAGGTCTTCGCGGCCGTCACTGCGGTCTGGTCTTTCACTGGAACGACTACCAGAAATCTGGAGTAATGGTCCACCATGGTCAAGGCGTATGAGTATCCAGATCTACTCGGCGACAGTTTGACGTGGTCCAGGGCCACAATCTCCAGGGGACGAGTCGTCCGGATAGGTTGCAGGGGGGCCTTTTGACTTCCGTAGTCCTTTCTTCTGAGACCACAGGGTCCACAGTTCCGACACCACCTCTCGATGGAGCTGCGCATCCCTACCCAGTAGAACCGGCATCTCAACAGGGTCTCCAGCTTCCTCCAGCCAAAGTGTCCTGCTTGATCGTGGTATGCTTCCAACACCATTGGGACGTCTGCCTTGGGGACCACGATTTGCCAGACCATTTCATGGGTTCTGGGGTTGACGTATCTTCTGCACAACTTCTCACGGTATAGGAACAACCTGCTTTTCTCGTTCCACAGGAGCTTGGCTGACATAGGTGCATCCTTTTCCAGAGAGGAGCCTTCCTGTCTTAACAACTCCTTGATGCGGCTGACCACTGGATCACTGTCCTGAGTCTCTTTCCACTATGATGGGGTAAAGGATTTAATGTTGCACCATACTGCTTTCTGTGGACTCGATGCTCGTGGACTACCCCATTTCGATGGAACGCGGGTAGCTCAATTTCTTCCAGGTCGTCCGATTCTTCTTCCGTTCAGAGTCATGCGGCATTCGGGACAACGCATCAGCATTAGCATTCTTTCGACCTGCCCGGTACTTGATAGTAAACTGGTAATTGGACAACCGAGCCATCCATCGCTGCTCCATGGCACCCAGCTTGGCGGTTTCCAGGTGCGTTAACGGGTTGTTGTCTGTGTACGCCGTGAACTTATTGGAGGCCAGATAGTGCTTAAATCTTTCAGTAATGGCCCAGACCAGCGCCAGAAACTCTAGCTTGAAGCTGCTATAATTTTCCGGATTCCTTTCGTTGGCCTGAGTTTTCTGCTAGCATAAAGCGATGACTTTTTCTTGTCCATTCTGCTTCTGACTGAGAACGGCTCCCACCCTTCATTACTGGCGTCGGTGTACAACAGGAACGGTTGGCTGTAATCAGGATAGGTTAAGATCTCATCACCTGTCAGGATCTCTTTCATCTTTTGGAATGCTTCAGCCTGTTCTTTACCCCAATTAAAGGGAGGGTTTCTGCTCTTTAAGGATTGTCCTACCAGGAGGTCCTGTAAAGGAGCTGCCTTCTTCGTGTAATCTTTCACGAATCTCCTGTAGTAACCCGTTAGTCCCAGGAACTGTCGCACTTCCTTAAGGTTCTTCGGCTCCGGCCACTTCTGGATGGCAGTGACTTTCTCTGGGTCCGGCGCTACTCCTTCCGAACTGACGATGTGCCCCAAGTATTGTACCTTCTGCTTGAGTAGATGGCATTTTGAGGGTTTCAACTTCATCCCGTACCTGGACAGGGACTCAACACTTCTGCCAGGTGCTTCAGATGGTCCTCATATGTCTTGGAATACACGATAACGTCGTCTAGGTATAGCAGCACGGTTTCAAAATTGAGATGTCCCAGACAGTTTTCCATCACTCTCTGAAATGTTCCTGGGGCACTACTGAGCCCAAACGGCATTCTGTCGAACTCACAGAGCCCCATTGGGGTGGTGAAAGCCGTTTTCTCACGATCCTCCTCAGCCACAGCCACTTGCCAGTAACCACTAGTCAGATCAAGGGTAGAAAAGTAGTTAGCCGTTTTCAGAGCAGCTAATGATTCCTCTATACGTGGTAACGGGTATGCATCCTTGTGTGTTATGCGGTTCACCTGCCTGTAATCCACACACATTCTCATACTACCATCTTTCTTTTTAACCAGAACTAGAGGGGCTGCCCAGGGACTACAACTATCCCTTATCACCCCAGCTTTCTTCATATCATTCAACATTTCTTTAGCCTTCTGATAATGAGCTGGAGGTATGGGCCTATACCGCTCTTTGATGGGAGGATGACTGCCAGTAGGGATATGATGTTGTACTCCCTTAATTGTCCCAAAATCAAGTGGATTTTTGCTAAACACTTGGGCGTACTCTTGCACCACCCGTAATACCCCTTGCTTCTGGTGAGCGGGAGTGGTGTCCGTCCCAACATGGAGTTGCTGACACCATTCCGCCACCTGGTTGCTGGGTCATTGTCCTCCTCTATTTGACAGGAGTCTAAGGACTCAGCCGGGAGAATAGAATTATTATCAACAGCATGAAGTTTAGCAATGGTTGCATAACGGGGTAAATTTACCTCATCATCTCCCCAATTGAGAAGCCGTACCGGTACTCTTCCATTCACCACTTCTACTACTCCTCTAGCAGTCATAAGTGTAGGTCTATGTTCTGAATGGTGGGGTTCTACTACAGCTTGGTAATTCTGTCCTCTCAGACCTATGGCTGCCCTGCACCAAATGATCATTTCACTCATTGGGGGTATCACAATAGGATCTGAGTCAGTGACCCGTACATTACCAATTTCGCCGTCGGTAAGCTTCGCTTGCTGCTGACACACCAGGGCCCGGATCTCTCTTTGGATTACTCCTCTCTGCCTTGGTCGGGCAATCTCAGCGAGCTGTTGGAGCAAGAACACAACTTCTCCCAAACAATTACCGATAATGTTAGTACCCAAAATGATATTTAAACCGTTCTCCTCATTTACAGTCTTTACTACCAGAAGCCCTTGGTCTTTCAACTCCTCTCTGCCCACCTTTACATCTACACATTTTGTTCCGAGTACTTCTACAGGAAGACCATTCGAAGCATACACAGTAAAGTCAAGGCTCGGAGGTTTAAGACTGTCCATTGACCAGTACTTGGTATATAGAGCATCAGGTATTAGGGTCACCTGGGACCCAGTGTCTAACAATGCTGGAACAGCAATACCATCTAGAATAATAGACAGGTAGGGTCGCCCGCCCACATACCTGCGGTTCCAGTCTAGGGGGCCTGACGGGTATTCTCCTGGGTGTTGGCCCTTGGACCCAGGTTCTGCCCGTTTAAAGGACACTGTGTAGACAGATGACCTTTCCGGTTGCAGCGATAACAGATGATCTCTCGACGAGAAGGGTGTTGATCAGAGGTTGCTCCTGGGGGTGGCGTTGTCCTCCTCCGGGGGGGCGACGTCTTCTTTCTTCTCCGGTGCATCCACGGAACGTCCTCTGGGCAGTCAGCTAACAAGATCTTCCCTTCCTCCTCTTTCCGCAGCTGTAGGGCACTCATCACAGCGGCCAGATTTTTAGTCAGCTGGCGCACCTCTGAGCGCAGACAGTCCAATTCACTAGGAGGTGTCACCTGCGTTTGGTTCTGCCACTAGCGGGGAACAAGGGGGTTACTGCCGGTTCCAGAGTGACTTCACCCTGATGATGTTGGGTGGCCACCTCAGGTTTGCCCAGGGGCCGCAGCCCTTTTATTGCCATGTCCTTTAGGGCATCAAAGGTAGCATCCGGATGATCTAAGGACCACCAATTTACAGTTCTGCGTTCCTCTGGGATCTCAATCCCTGTATAAATTGTTCTTTCAGCATTCTATTCTCGTCGATAGCATTTAAATTGTTAATTTGCTTGAGGGCTCTCAGGGCTCCCTGTAGTCGGCAAGCATAGTCCCGGATGCTGTCACCTGGCTGTTGTGAACAGTGATAGAAGGCCATCCGGAGATCCGTTTCTGTGCGGTCTTCAAATATGGCATGTAGCTTAAGGAAGATCGCAGGTACCGACTCCTGATCAACGGTATCCCAAGTCTCCACTTCCCTCTCAGCAGCGCCAGTTAGCTGCCCTATTAGCACAGCAGCTTTTTGTCTCTCAGGCATGGAGTACATTTCTAGGATGCTGCATAACTTCCGCTTGAAGCCTGCTAATGTGCCTGGCCCACCGCTGTATTGGGGAAGCCATTTCGCCCCAGGCATATATGGGAGCGTTAGTGGCATGATCGGGACTACCGGACTGGGTGCAGGGCCTGCGCCCCCATCTGGCGCTACAATACCAGACGGTGCGGGATTGGGGCCTCCGGCTGGGGCCGCACTGTCAGCCGGTTGTTGTGACATCTTAGCGCCCCCTTGGTTAAACGGAGCCTACCGGTTTCAGACGCTGCTATTTCACAGGCACCGCAGTGGGAACAGGACCTTCGTCGCAGGCGCTCTGATGTCCAGAGCGTTCACTTCCTGTTGCAGGACCTGCCGCTGAGTCCAGAGCCGGGGCGTGTCCAAGACTTTGCGCGCTCTTCTTCAGGTACGCCCACCTTCTTCTCCAGCGCCTGAGGGCGCGAATATGGCGCAAAATGGCGGATTTTGGCGCCAAAATAGCAAACAGTCCTTTTTCACAAAAACACTCCACAGGCACACAGGGCTCGCAATGCTGCAAGTTTCGTATCCTGTTCGTGACGCCAAAGTTTTGTGTCGACCCGCCACCACAATTGTGGGTTACCAGGGCAATGGGGTACTCAGAGCCGAGCCCGTAGAAGTCTATGGGATTTGTCACAGGTAGCTGTGGCTCGGTCTGTGGCCCGGGCGGTCTGGCGTATGTTGGGGGGTATATTTACAGGGGATTGATTTATGTACAGTTCGTGACGCCACCTGTAGTATTCTGGTAATTAGTACCAGCGCTGCTGTAGATCTCTGAGGGGATGGTGAGCAGCTAGATGTCGGGTCCCCTACAGGTGGGACTCTTCCCTCAGGTCGGTAGTTAGGTAGGGATTGTGCAGGCATGCAATAATAACTCAGTCTCACACAGTCACGTCTTTCCATACCTTTACTTGCAAGATGATAAGGCAGGTCCCAGGGAGGCTGATGGGGTTGATGGAGGATGAGCTTTGAGGCAACAGCTAAGCAAGTTAGGGGCCTCCTTTACTTTCCAATGAAGCTGAGTACGACCAGCCTGAAGCGTAGTCCTCTCTATGATTCCAGCTATCTTTAGCTGTTCTGCCCAGTCAAATTTGTGTTAGAAGCCTTCCTGCGAGGGAGCTGAATCCTTTTTTGTCGTGCACAACTCAAAGTCTTCACACCCCCTGACTCCAGCTACGTTCTGACTATAAGGGGCTTGTCTGCCGCGACCTAGGGTCCGGTAGATTCTGGTTTTCTCTTCACTATGCTGTACAATAGTGATCCTTCGGTCCCCAGTAACCGGTGCAACGTGCAGGACTTTCCAAGTCAAAAGCACTTTTCCAATTATCTTCCTTCCACTTTGCCCCTTCGCCTTGCTTGTCTCTTAATAGATAGTTCAGTCTTTCTTCCAGTGGGGCACAGCTCTGACTAGACTAAGGTGTATACAGACACCTACACCAGACTCCACTTTCTGAACTGATGATAGACTTAAACTGGACACGTCTACTCTGTCCAAGGACAGGAAACTGACTGACTAGAAACCTGATCACTCCTTCCACACCCCTGCTGGGTGTGTCAGAAGTGTACATGATGTCATGAAGAGACCTTAACTGTTACCTCTCCACTCATCCTCCTGGTATTGTGTACCAGGGCTACACATCGTAACCAGGATAGAAGAGAACATGGTGAGGCAGCAGACTTTTTGCCGTTACACAGCAGGGGAACAGCTGACATTACTGAACCCCAGTAACACGGAGCAGTGTAGACTGTGCTAACAGCACTTCGAGAAACAACTGGCGGTGTTGTAACCCAGGATGAGAAGAGAACATGGTGGAGGCAGCAGGAATAGTTTGCCGTTCACACAGCAGGGGAACAGCTGACATTACTGAACCCCAGTAAACACAGGAGCAAGTGTAGACTGTGCTAACAGCACTTCCGCAAACAACTGGCGGTGTGTAACCCAGGGATGAGAACAGACATGGTGGAGGCAGCAGGACTGTTTTGCCGTTCACACAGCAGGGGAACAGCTGACATTACTGAACCCCAGTAACACAGGAGCAAGTGTAACTGTGCTAACAGCACTTCCGAGAAACAACTGGCGGTGTTGTAACCCAGGGATGAGAACAGAACATGGTGGAGGCAGCAGGACTTTTTGCCGTTCACACAGCAGGGGAACAGCTGACATTACTGAACCCCAGTAACACGGAGCAAGTGTTAACTGTGCTAACAGCACTTCCGAGAAACAACTGGCGGTGTTGTAACCCAGGGATGAGAAGAGAACATGGTGGAGGCAGCAGGACTTTTTGCCGTTCACACAGCAGGGGAACAGCTGACATTACTGAACCCCAGTAACACAGGAGCAAGTGTAGACTGTGCTAACAGCACTTCCGAGAAACAACTGGCGGTGTTGTAACCCAGGGATGAGAAAGAAACATGGTGGAGGCAGCAGGACTTTTTGCCGTTCACACAGCAGGGGAACAGCTGACATTACTGAACCCCAGTAACACAGGAGCAAGTGTAGACTGTGCTAACAGCACTTCCGAGAAACAACTGGCGGTGTTGTAACCCAGGGATGAGAAGAGAACATGGTGGAGGCAGCAGGACTGTTTTGCCGTTCACACAGCAGGGGAACAGCTGACATTACTGAACCCCAGTAACACAGGAGCAAGTGTTAACTGTGCTAACAGCACTTCCGAGAAACAACTGGCGGTGTTGTAACCCAGGGATGAGAAGAGAACAGGGTGGAGGCAGCAGGACTTTTGCCGTTCACACAGCAGGGGAACAGCTGACATTACTGAACCCCAGTAACACAGGAGCAAGTGTTAACTGTGCTAACAGCACTTCCGAGAAACAACTGGCGGTGTTGTAACCCAGGGATGAGAAGAGAACATGGTGGAGGCAGCAGGACTTTTTGCCGTTCACAACAGCAGGGGAACAGCTGACATTACTGAACCCCAGTAACACGGGAGCAAGTGTTAGACTGTGCTAACAGCACTTCCGAGAAACAACTGGCGGTGTTGTAACCCAGGGATGAGAAGAGAACATGGTGGAGGCAGCAGGACTGTTTGCCGTTCACACAGCAGGGGAACAGCTGACATTACTGAACCCCAGTAACACAGGAGCAAGTGTAACTGTGCTAACAGCACTTCCAGAAAAAACTGGCGGTGTTGTAACCCAGGGATGAGAACAGAACATGGTGGAGGCAGCAGGACTGTTTTGCCGTTCACACAGCAGGGAACAGCTGACATTACTGAACCCCAGTAACACGGAGCAAGTGTTACTGTGCTACAGCACTTCCGAGAAACAACTGGCGGTGTTGTAACCCAGGGATGAGAAAGAACAGGTGGAGGCAGCAGGACTTTTTGCCGTTCACACAGCAGGGGAACAGCTGACATTACTGAACCCCAGTAACACGGAGCAAGTGTTAACTGTGCTAACAGCACTTCCGAGAAACAACTGGCGGTGTTGTAACCCAGGGATGAGAAGAGAACAGGGTGGAGGCAGCAGTATTTTTGCCGTTCACACAGCAGGGGAACAGCTGACTTACTGAACCCCAGTAACACAGGAGCAATGTTTAACTGTGCTAACAGCACTTCCGAGCAACAACTGGCGGTGTTGAAGCCCAGGGTCAAGGAGGGTGTAGGCATAAAATATTGAGTTATTGCCTTGTTACGTGGCCATTGCAAATGTATGTACTTCAAACAAGAATAAATGAAGTTTTACTACAACAATAAAATGATAAATTTCAATTACAAGAATAGAAAAATATTTATACTTGACAGTCCTCTGTGGTTGATAACGTTTAATGGCTAACTGAAAATATGGTAACAAATTCAAAGCTTTCGAGACTACTCAGGTGTCTTCATCAGGCTAAGAGTAAAGCCAAAAATGAAGAATCACATATTTCTACACACAACAGGACACAGGAATAGCTAAGACAAGTGAGGGAGGGACAAGTGAGGGGAGACCGGCAACAAAAAGGAGAACAAGGATGAATTATCAGCGCCACACAATCACAGATAAATTAATGAATTTAGCTGTGGCAAAAGACTTTTGTATGCCCGCCCGGTCATAGCATCATGGATATGGAATTACTGTTATTAAAATATAACTTCAAATATGAGAAACGTACAAAGGTTTCAGAATATAAGCTCATCATGACCTTTGACACTGTTAGTGATGGAATGAATAGATCACATGGATTTATGTCATTCTATATCAATTAAGGAATCTGCGTCTATGCCCTTCCAGGGTCATGAAAACCCAAAAAATACGCCAATGAGAGGGCAATCAAACTTTCTATCCTTATCTAGGAACTGTTTGAATATTTATGTTCATCCCTGTGAGATAATGACAGTTCTGATACACGTCACTTACTTGTCTTACCTATTGCAATATTCCTGTGTCCTGTTGTGTATAGAAATATGTGATGCTTAATTTTTTTAGTTAGTCTTTCCCTGATGAAGAGACGTGAGTAGCCTTGAAAGCTTGCAATTTGTTTCCATCTTTTCAGTTATCCATAAAAGGTATGAACCACTGCTGACTCTGAAGTCTAAATATTTTTCTATCTACTGGCTAACACGGTACAAAGATACACATGTTTTCTAATTTCAAGAAGGAAAAATAAAGAAAATACAAATATAACGCATATATGCACATGCCAAAAATAAATGGAACAACACAACACCCAAAAAATTGGTAACAAAATATAGTGTTGTAAATTTAAGAATAAAAGTACATTTTTTTTTTTATGAATAATGCTTAAGGAACGCAATGTTAAACTATAACATAGTGAAGACAATGGATTTTGTAATAGTCACTCATCATCATCATCGCAAATTTTATGTGACAGTCACAGACATTTAATTATTTAAGTTCATAAAATCGTAACTTTCTATAGCATGTATGACATGTCCAGCATGGACTCATCAATGTGATTGATGACACAATAATGTACAATAAAAAATAACCATTTAAAAAAACATTAGGCATTGTTTGTCACAATTTAAGTGTGTGCCTGCAAGTGTAGGTGAAACAAAGGCTACGGATAGCAAAGGTATATTCTATGTCTGTATCACACAGTGGACAGCCTCTGATGGGTAATGCCGATGTTATACTGTACGTCAATAAAGTCTGCGGCTGAAATCATGCATTTTTTGCTTGTAGAGTGTTGAAGAGGGTAAAAGAATGTCTGTTTGCGCAAAGCTTTATCCGTCAACACTACCTTCCTACTGTCACGCGTAGGGTAGGGTAGCGTGTGGCAATTAGCTGACTATCAAATGTGAGGTTAGGCTGCGTTATTGCGCACTAGGGACGCCAAAAAAAAATACAGCAGTAATAATTTAATGTGTAATACTACACCTATGACAAACCAAAAAATTACGTTCCCTCTTTAACAATGTACAAGACTAACAAGCCTAATGGTTGACGCTGACTTAATTGAGATACAGTATTACATCAACATTGTCCATGAGTAACTATGCACTGTGATACCTATATACCAGTATTAATTTATATCTCTTGTGGTTGTTTCAACAGCACTTGCAGGTATAAGTACCTATTGTCAGTATGCATGATGCACTTTCTAGATGTAATAATTTATTATTGGACATTATTACCATGTTTACATGCTGGCCATTTCATATATGGTGTTTGAAGTTACAGTTGGCATCAGTATGTGTATTTTATAATGTCTGTCATAAATAAAACTCGTATGATGATGATGAGGATGTAATGATTCGTACATCCATTGAGTGCATTATCTTACAGGTACAGATAAAGTTCCTTAAAAGCATTAATTCATAAGTCTGAAATGTACTTTTATGCATTAATTTAAAAATGTGAAGAGTAGACTATGTTTTATTTTTTGTTACCATTTCTAATAGACATGTGCAGATATGCGCTGTGATGACAAATTATTATTTGTCCATATTTTCTTAAAAATTTATCATTCTAGGCCTGCAAAACTTCACAATTTCATGTTTTCAGCATAACAAGCAGGGTGACGGCTCTTCCCTATTTGGAGCATGTTGGTCATGTGTTTTTCTGTCCATGTGTCGGGAACAGGACACTTCTTGCCGTTGACACAGCAGGGGAACAGCTGGCGTTACTGAACCCCACTAACAGTAGAGCTTGTGTTTTGTTCTGTGGACACGACACTTCTGAGCAGCAACTGGCAGTGTTGGAGCCCAGGGAGTAGAGTTCAGGTGGTAGAAAGATGAACATAACAGGAGACATGGATAACGTTGCGAACCAGTTATTTAATCTGAAAACGGACAGACAAATTCTGGCGAGATCCATGCCTTGTTCATTTTCAGAAAAGTAAGCCGGTCTACATTATCGGAGGATAGTCGCATGCGACGGTCTGTTAGTACACCACCTGCAGCACTAAAGACGCGCTCCGATAATACACTGGCAGCAGGGCAAGCCAGCACCTCCAATGCATACTGGCTAAGCTCTGGCCATGTATCCAGCTTAGAGACCCAAAACTTGAATGGGGAAGAGCCATCTGGGAGTACACTGAGAGGCAAAGCCAAGTAGTCTGTCACCATCTGACGGATACGTTGCCTCCCGCTGACTGGAGCCCTCTCGGATGGTGTAGACATTTGTGGCGCTGCCACAAAACTTTGCCACATTTTGAACATACTGGTCTTTCCCTGTGCAGAGGCACTGCGTGTGCTCCCTCTTGTTGCAGAGCTCTCTACACTGCCTCGACGCACAGAGCTGCTTTGTAAAGCAGTAGCAGCAGCAGTGCTCTCGGCAGTAAGGTAGAACATTAGGGATTGCACCAGTGTGTCTTGGTACTCCCGCATTTTACGCTCCCGGTTCAACGGTGTGATGAGGCTTTTGACGTTGTCCCGGTAGCGAGGGTCTAGGAGGGTGTACACCCAATAATCAGACGTCGTGAGAATGTGGGCGATGCGGCGGTCGTTTCTTAGGCACTGCAGCATGAAATCAACCATGTGCTGCAGACTCCCAACTGGCAAAGAAACGCTGTCCTCTGCAAGAGGCGTTATCTCTGCCTGCTCTGCATCACCCCACCCTCGCTCTACATACTGACTAGAGCGTTGTGTACCTCCCTCTGGAGCGATGTCTTCCTCCTCCATTGACTCCTCCTCCTCATCCTCCTCACAAAGTGAGCCCTGCCCAGCCCTTTGTGAGGAACCACGTTGCGCTGACTTTCCAGAAGGTGATGGAATTTGTGACTCCTCATCCTCCACCTCTTCCAAAACCTCATCCCTTATTGCTTGCAGTGTTTTTTGAAGCAGGCAGATAAGGGGGACAGTCAGGCTGACTAGTGCATCATCTGCACTCGCCATCCGCGTTGACTCATCAAACGCACGCAAAACGTGGCACATGTCCTTCATAGTGGCCCACTCATTAATGGTGAAGTGTGGACGGCGCAAATTGCGTGTTGATTGCGCCTGATGCAGCTGATACTCCATAACTGCTGGCTGCTGCTCACACAACCGCTCCAACATATGTAACGTTGAATTCCACCTGGTGGATACGTCACATATGATGCGATGTTCAGGAAGGCGCAATCTGCGTTGCAGAGCTGCAATGCGCGATCTGGCCATGCTGGAACGTCGCAAGTGAGCGCACTCTAGGCGGACCTTGTGCAGCAGTGCATCAAGATCCGGATAGTCCCTCAAAAAACTCTGCACGACCAAGTTGAGCACATGTGCCAGACATGGTATGAGTGAGGTTGCCAAGGCCCAGAGCTGCCACCAGATTTCGGCCATTGTCACACACTACCAAACCTGGCTGGAGATTCGCTGGCAAAAACCACACGTCGCTCTCCTGCTTGATGGCATTCCAGACCTCCTGCGCTGTGTGGCTTCGATTCCCCATGGGAATTAATTTCAGAACGGCCTGTTGCCGTTTGGCCACGGCTGTGCTCATATCGGTCGCATCAGGTAAGCGTCCACGGGTCCATGTGGAGGTAGACCGTGACGGCTCCTGCAGCGATGATTCTGAGGAACTGGAGTAGGAGGAGGAGTCAATGTGGACAGACTTGATTCCGGCAATCCTTGGAGTTGGCAGAACACGTACAGCGCCACTCGCAAGATCTGTACCCGGCTCCACAACATTCACCCAATGGGCAGTGAGTGAAAGGTATCGTCCCTGGCCATGGGTACTGGTCCACGCATCGGTGGTCAGGTGGACCTTGCTACTGACGGCGTTTAGTAGCGCATGTTTAATTTTTGCCTCAACATGCTTTTGCAGACCAGGGACGGCTTGCCTGCTGAAATAAAATCGGCTGGGCACATTGTATTGTGGGACTGCCAATGCCATTAATTCACGGAAACTGTCAGTCTCCACCAGCCTGAATGACAGCATTTCAAGGGACAGGAGTTTTGCAATGACAGCATTCAGAGCCTGTGCTCGTGGATGGTTTGCCGAGTATGGCCGTCTTTTATCCCATGCCTGTGCTACCGATGGCTGTTTTGTGGCCTGGGTGTGTGAGGATGACAGGGAACTTGCACCTGTGGGTGGAATAACACTGTGTCTCTGGACAACAGTGACAGAGGTTCTTCCATGGCGATCCTTTGAGGAAGCCTTACCAGCTGTGTGTGAACTGGAGGAAGAGGCTCCAACAGGAGCTGAAGATGTAGGTGCTGCTGTAGGTTGGCCTACATCTCCAGTGTGTCTTTGTAACTCAACAAAGTGCTTTGACCGCACATGTTTCCACATATTTTTTTATTAAGGTTACTGACACTTTTACCTCTTTTAATTTTTTGATTACACAGCTTGCATTTGACATAGCAAATATCATCTGCAACTGTATCAAAAAAGGACCACGCAGAGCAAGTCCTGGGAGCGCCCGGTTTGGCTGTTGTAAGAGAACTGCTCCGAACGGGTGCCAAACTGGAGGCTACAGGCAAGCGAGTCTGCAGCCTACCTCTCCCTACTGTTTGGACCGTTGGGGCAATCTCTTCCTCAGAGCTGCTCCCACCACCTTCCTGTTCCTCACGCCATGTTGGGTCTTGGACCTCATCATCTCCACCACTACCCTCTTCCAACACCTGCTGTTGTTGGGTGGTCTGGCCAGCACCATGCTCAACAGAAACTGGCAACTGAGTCTCATCATCATCAGATGCGTTCTGCGGTGTGCTGACCATCGGCACTGGCTCACCCGCCTCTTCAGATTCAGAGAGACACAGCTGTTGCGCATCACTGCATACTGCCTCTTCTTCACATTCCAGAATGCTGCTTGGCTGGGCCCCTGTTTCCAAGCCAACAGATTCTGAGAACAGAAGCAGAGACTCAGCTGGCTCCTGTACAGAGCTCTCTGACTGCCTGGGCAATTTGGCAGGCGGTGAAGAGACTGATGGTTGTTCAACAGTGCTGTGGTCCTGAGAGGAGGTGGAAGGTATTGAAGTCGATGCATTGGCTGCCATCCAACCAACAACGGCTTCAATTTGTTCTTCACGCAGCAGGGGGGTACGCTGAGCTCCTACAAAAGTGCGCATAAAGGAACGCTCACGGGGAAAACTGGTGGATGCTGTGTCACTGGGTGCGGCAGCAGCCACAGAATCCCCACGTGCTCTCCCTGCTGCAAATCCACGGCCTCGACCACGACCACGTGCCTTACTCACTGACTTCTTCATCTTGGTAGATTGATAAAGAAAGTCAGAAAAGTTAAGGCCTAAGTGTGGTTATTCCTCACAGACTACAGTGAACCCTGCAGACAACTGTTCAGTATCTGTGAAAGGCCCCTTTGTGTAGTTCTATAGTGTTTGCAACCAATGTATTGTATACGGATGGAAGCGCGTCACACTAATAGATTATATTTTTTTCCACTAAAATGGAGCAGCACCAATTAGAGAAAAATGTGAAGGGATGAGACTGTGAAACCACACACGCTCACAGACTACAACCAGGCAGTGGTGTATGAAGTTACAAAATGGAGCGTAATCTGCAACTCACCCAAAATGGAAATAGCTCACTGACTACAGTGAACACTGAAAACACAAACTATTCACTATCTGTGAAAAGCTCCTTTGTGTAGTTCTATAGTGTTTGCAACCAATGTATTGTATACGGATGGAAGCGCGTCACACTAATAGATTAGTTTTTTTTCCACTAAAATGGAGCAGCACCAATTAGAGAAAAATGTGAAGGATGAGGCAGTGACACACGCTCAGCAGACTACAACCGGCAGTGGTTGAAGTACAAACTGGAGCGTAATCTGCACTCACAAAATGAAAAGCTCACAGACTACAGTGAACACTGAAACACAACTATTCACTATCTGTGAAAAGCTCCTTTGTGTAGTTCTATAGTGTTTGCAACCAATGTATTGTATACGGATGGAAGCGCGTCACACTAATAGATTAGTTTTTTTTCCACTAAAATGGAGCAGCACCAATTAGAGAAAAATGTGAAGGATGAGGCAGTGACACACGCTCAGCAGATACAACGCAGTGTTGAAGTACAATGAGCGTAACTGCACTCAAATGAAAAGCTCACAGACTACAGTGAACACTGAAACAACATTCACTATCTGTGAAAAGCTCCTTTTGTTATATGTTTGCACCAATGTATGTATACGGATGGAAGGGGTCACTAATAGATTAGATTTTTTCACTAAAATGAGCACACCAATTAGAGAAAATGTGAAGGAAGGCAGTGACACACGCTCAGCAGACTACAACCGCATGGTTGAAGTACACTGGAGCGTATCTGCACTCAAAATGAAAACTCACAGACTACAGTGAACACTGAACACAACTATTCACTATCTGTGAAAAGCTCCTTTGTGTAGTTCTATAGTGTTTGCAACCAATGTATTGTATACGGATGGAAGCGCGTCACACTAATAGATTAGTTTTTTTTCCACTAAAATGGAGCAGCACCAATTAGAGAAAAATGTGAAGGATGAGGCAGTGACACACGCTCAGCAGACTACAACCGGCAGTGGTTGAAGTACAAACTGGAGCGTAATCTGCACTCACAAAATGAAAAGCTCACAGACTACAGTGAACACTGAAACACAACTATTCACTATCTGTGAAAAGCTCCTTTGTGTAGTTCTATAGTGTTTGCAACCAATGTATTGTATACGGATGGAAGCGCGTCACACTAATAGATTAGATTTTTTTCCACTAAAATGGAGCAGCACCAATTAGAGAAAAATGTGAAGGATGAGGCAGTGACACACGCTCAGCAGACTACAACCGGCAGTGGTTGAAGTACAAACTGGAGCGTAATCTGCACTCACAAAATGAAAAGCTCACAGACTACAGTGAACACTGAAACACAACTATTCACTATCTGTGAAAAGCTCCTTTGTGTAGTTCTATAGTGTTTGCAACCAATGTATTGTATACGGATGGAAGCGCGTCACACTAATAGATTAGATTTTTTTCCACTAAAATGGAGCAGCACCAATTAGAGAAAAATGTGAAGGATGAGGCAGTGACACACGCTCAGCAGACTACAACCGGCAGTGGTTGAAGAACAACTGGAGCGTGATCTGCACTCAAAAAATCAAAACCTCACAGACTGCAGTGAACACTGAAACACAACTATTCACTATCTGTGAAAAGCTCCTTTGTGTACTTCTATAGTGTTTGCAACCAATGTATTGTATACGGATGGAAGCGCGTCACACTAATAGATTAGATTTTTTTCCACTAAAATGGAGCAGCACCAATTAGAGAAAAATGTGAAGGATGAGGCAGTGACACACGCTCAGCAGACTACAACCGGCAGTGGTTGAAGAAACAACTGGAGCGTGATCTGCACTCAAAAATCAAAACCTCACAGACTGCAGTGAACACTGAAACACAACTATTCACTATCTGTGAAAAGCTCCTTTGTGTAGTTCTATAGTGTTTGCAACCAATGTATTGTATACGGATGGAAGCGCGTCACACTAATAGATTAGATTTTTTTCATAAATGGAGCAGCACCAATAGAGAAAAATGTAGGATGAGCAGTGACACACGCTCAGCAGTCACAACAGCAGTGTGAAGAACTAACTGAGCGTGATCTGCATCAAAAAATCAAACTCACAGACTGAGTGAACACGAACCAACTATTCATATCGTGAAAAGCTCTTGTGTTCTATAGTGTTTGCAAAACCAATGTATTGTATCGGATGGAAGCACGTCACACTAATGATTTGATTTTTTTCTAAATAATGGACTGCACCAATTCCACTAATAAAATAAAAAAAAGAGTCAGTGACACGTGCAGATGCCTTACAAACAGCGGTGATGCAGGCAAACTGCAGCGTCCCTGCACTGTCACACACACACCTTGCACAGAGCTGTTAAAACAACACTGGCAAAATGAAGCTTTACACAGCGGTTGGTAAACTAGCCTGCCTCAAGCACAGTAGTACACAAAATCGCAATATGTAACTGTCCCTCAGAGTTAGCAGAGTAGCGTTCTGTCCCTTACTGAGTTCACAGCACAGTGACGCTAAAATGGCGGCGGCGCCTTTTATAGTGCATTCTGACATCATTTCAGCAGCCAATCACAGCCATGCCATTAGTTAAGATGACCGCAGCATTACAGGATGTGCCCACACTTCGTAGGATTCCTCATTGGCTGACTAAAATCACATTGCCTCTCAAAGAATTATGGGAACTTCCGATTCCGGTATACGATATGGAAAAAGTATCGGAATTAAGTATCGGAATTCCGATAACGCGAATATCGGCCGATACCCGATACTTGCGGTATCGGAATGCTCAACACTACTCTCCAATTGGTTCTGCTCCATTCCATTTAAAATAAATATAATCTATTAGTGTGACGCGCTTCCATCCGTATCCAATACATTGGTTGCAAACACTATAGAAGTAGACAAAGGAGTAGCCTTTCACAGATTGTGAACAGTTGTGTTTCAGTGTTCACTTCAGTCTCTGCGTAATAACCACACTTAGGCCTTATAACTTTTCTGACTTTCTTTATCAATCTACCAAGATGAAGAAGTCAGTGAGTAAGGCACGTGGTCGTGGCCGTGGAGTTTCGGCAGGGAGAGGACGTGGGGATTCTGTCGCTGCTGCCGCCCTCAGTGACACAGCATCCACCATTTATCCCCATGAGCGTTCCTTTATGCGCACTTTGGTAGGAGCTCGGCGTGCCCCCCTGCTGCGGGAAGAACAAATTGAAGCCGTTGTTGGTTGGATGGCAGCCAATGCATCGACTTCAATTCCTTCCACCTCCTCTCAGGAACACAACACTGTTGAGCAACCATCTGTCTGTTCACTGCCTGTCAAATTGGCCAGGCAGTCAGAGAGTTCTGTACAGGAGCCAGCTGAGTCTCTGCTTCTGTTCTCAGAATCTGTTGGCTCGCAAACACGGGCACAGGCAAGCAGCATTCTGCAATTTGAAGAAGAGGGAGTATGCAGTGATGCGCAACAGCTGTGTCTCTCTCAATCTGAAGAGGCGGGTGAGCCAGTGCCGATGGACAGTACACCGCAGAACGCATCTCATGATGATGATGAGACTCAGGTGCCAGGTTTTGTGGAGCATGGTGCTGCCCAGACCATCCAACAGCAGCAGGTGTTGGAAGAGGGTAGTGGAGATGATGAAGTCCGAGACCCAACATGGCGTGAGCAACAGGAAGGTGGTGGGAGCAGCTCTGAGGAAGAGATTGGCCCAACGGTACAAAGAGGAGGGAGAGGTAGGCTGCAGACTTGCTTGCCTGTAGCCTCCAGTTTGGCACGTGTTGGGAGCAGTTCTCTTACAAATGTCAAAATTGGCGCTCCCATGACTTGCACTGCGTGGTCCTTTTTTGACAGACTTGTAGATGATATTTGCTATGTTCAATGCAAGCTGTGTAAGCAAAAAGTTAAAAGAGGTAAAAATATCAGTAACCTGAATACCACAAATATGTGAAAACATGTACGGACAAAGCATGTAGCTGAGTTACAAAGACACACTGGAGATGTAGGCCAACCTACAGCAGCACCTACATCTTCAGGTCGTGTTGGAGCCTCTACCTCCAGCTCACACACACCTGGTTCGGCTTCCTCACAGGATCTCCATGGAAGAACCTCGGTCACTGTTGTCCATAGACAAACTGTTATTCCACCCACAGCAGCAAGTTCACAGTCATCGTCACACTCCCAGACCACAAAACAGCCATCGGTACCACAGGCATGGGATAAAAGACGGCCATACTCGGCAAACCATCCACGAGCACAGGCTCTGAATGCTGGCATTGCAAAACTCCTGTCCCTTGAAATGCTGTCATTCAGGCTGGTGGAGACTGACAGTTTCAGGAACTTAATGGCATTGGCAGTCCCACAATATAATGTGCCAAGCCCATTTTTATTTCAGCAGGCAAGCCGTCCCTGCTCTACAAAAACATGTCGAGGGAAACATTAAACATGCGCTACTAAACGCCGTCAGTAGCAGGGTCCACCTGACCACCGATGCGTGGACCAGTACCCAGGGTGGATTGATTTAAATCACGCCGATTTAAATCAACGATTTAAATCATGATTTAAATCAAATGATTTTTTTTCTATTTAAATCAGATCGATTTAAATCGTGATTTTAATCATGATTTAAATCACTGATTTAAATCAAAAGATTTTTTTTTAATATAATCACGATTAAAATCTAAAACTTTCAATCATTGTTCAATTAACTCCACACTTCTAGCTTGGTTTCACTTTCTGTAGCTTGGTTTCAGTTTCTTTTTCCATTCAGTTGACATGCCCAAACTTGTTGGATAGTCAGTCAGCAGTACTTGGCTGTAGTAACAATCAAACTTCAGAAGTGATCTGCGTGAGCCATGGCAGGTCGTAAGAGAGACCCTATTTGGGTTCATTTTGTTGAGATGCCAGCAGAGCTTGGAAAGAAAGGTGGGAGAGCAAAGTGCAAATACTGTCAAAAGGATATCCAAGGACTTGTTTGCCGTTTGAAATCACATTATGAAAACTGCAACCAGAAGGGAAATGAAGATGTTGATAGTGATACAACTAATGTCAATGAACCCCCACAGCTTCTTATGCACCAGGACCCTAGCACTAGTGGTAAGTCTGGCAATTACAACCTATTTTAACAGACGTTTTACTGGGATGGTTAAAGTCTATGAAAAGAAAAATTTCTAGCACTAGTTCTGGAGTATAGAATTTAAATTTATGTTAAGGCAATATTTCACAGAAGATTAACGTTAAGTAAAAATAAAAGAGAGTGTATACGCCTATTTTTTTTTTTATTGTAGGCTACAATTCACTTTTGAAGTCTGCCAAATTGACCATTTTTTTTAAAAAAACATTTTTAAAACTTTTGTGACATAATTTTTTTCAGTTGCTCTGATATTACTAGTATTACAGCAACTTCACCGGAAACTTGAGTAGCATAACTTTTGAGACAGCCCTTATAGGACGAGGACCATTACATTGTTCAAAAAGTTTGTTTCAAAATATTTTCGTTATATTTCTTCAAATACGCAGTCGAATTATATTTTTAATTACTGTGCTTTCAGGGTCAAATATGGCTTGTGCTGCACGTGACAATCAATATCTGGGTACAACTTCAACAAAGCAGCCCAACAAAAAACTTTGCGTGCAAAGTGTAGAAAAATTCCTCTTAAAGACTACGACGAGCCAGAAAGAACATTTTGATGAATTAATTGCTAAATTCATATTTGCAACCAATTCTTCTTTCCGACTAGTTGAACACCCATTGTTTGTACAAATGATCGAAGGAATAAGACCAGGCTACAAACCACCAAGTAGATTTGATATCTCAGGAAAACATCTTCAGGCTGTATACGACAAAGAAAGAGCGGCTTGTACAAAATATTTGAAAGACAAAGTTGTTAACATGAGCTTGGATGGTTGGAGCAACATCCACAACGACCCCATAATTTGCACTTGTGTCACAACAGAAGATGGTGAAACTTACCTTACAGACACAATCGACACATCTGGAAATTCACATACTGCTGAATATTTACTTGAAATTGCTAAGAACTCAATTCACCAATGCCAAGAACAGTTTGGATGTAAAGTAAGGAGCTTAGTTACTGATAACGCAAGCAATGTGGCAAAAATGCGAGCGGAACTGGCACATGAGGATGACACAAATGTCATTACATACGGTTGTTCTGCCCATTTGTTGCATCTTTTGGCAAAAGACCTGCATATTTCGGGTGTCAAGGAACACGTTGTAGAAATTGTTAAATATTTCCGCAATAATCATTTTGCACATGCAACCTACAAGGAAATGGGAGGACTGAAGTTGGTTCTACCACAAGATGTTAGATGGAATACCTTGGCTGAATGCTTGGAACAGTTTATTAACAACTGGTCAAAATTAGTGTCCATTTGCGAAACACATCGGGATAAAATTGATGCTAATATACGAAGCAAAGTATTAAATCTTGGTGTGAAGAGAAATGCCGAGGACCTTTTGGAAAGGTTAAAGCCAATATCTATTGTGTTGGATAAAATGCAGAAAGATACTGCAACCATAGCTGATGCCACAGAAGTTTGGAAAGATTTAGAAGGTTCGCTAGATCACTTGAACCTCTCAAACAATGTAAAGGTTGCAATACACCACCGCAAGGACCAAGCAATAAAAGAAGAACACTATTTAGCCAATATCTTGCATCCCATCTACAGAGGGAAAAAAACTATCTGAGGCGGAAATCAACTCAGCAATGGAGTGGCTCGCCAATACTAACCATAACATTGTGGCAACTGTGCTGAAATTGAAGTGTGAATCTGCACCATTTCAAAAATACATGTTTGCAGATAACGTTGTTAATGAACTAAAACCACTGGACTGGTGGAAGTCGCAATCACTTGTTCTTCCAGCGAAGATAATAAATGTAGCTACTCAGCTACTGACTGCATCGGCTTCATCGGCAGGAGTAGAGAGATTGTTTTCTTCATTTGGTTTTGTGCACACAACAGTCCGAAACCGCTTAGGAACTGCTAAAGCAGGACAACTAGTTTTCCTATTAAAAGTCCTAAATAAACAGTAGACTTAAAGGACTGATGTATTCACTGAAGATGTTTGCTTACTTCAAACGTTAGAGATAGGCTATTGTTAAAAAGTACTTACTCTCTGTAGTTCAATTCTGATTGTTTAATAGTGCAAATAAAAATTATTAGGTTTCATAATCATCAACTGTTTTAATATTTTTATTTGTGTAAAATAATTTGATTTGCAAAAAGACAAAGTTTTGCTTGTGTACAACTTGATTAAAAAATCCTATTTAAATCAAAAAAATCCGATTTAAATCAAAAAAATCCGATTTTTTTGATTTTTTTAAAAAAATCATGATTTTTATCCACCCTGCCAGTACCCATGGCCAGGGACGATACCTTTCCCTCACTGCCCATTGGGTCAATGTTGTGGAGCCGGGTACAGATCTTGCCAGTGGCGCTGTACTTGTTCTGCCAACTCCAAGGATTGCAGGAATCCAGTCTGTACACATTGATTCCTCCTCCTACTCTAGTTCCTCAGAATCATCGCTGCACGAGCCGTCACGGTATACCTCCACATGGACCCGTGAACGCTTACCTGTTGCGACCGATATGAGCACAGCCATGGCCAAACGTCAACAGGCCGTCCTGAAATTAATTTCCATGGGGAATCGAAGCCACACAGCGCAGGAGCTCTGGGATGCCATCAAGCAGGAGAGCGACGTGTGGTTTTTGTCAGCTAATCTCCAGCCAGGCTTGGTAGTGTGTGACAATGGCCGAAATCTGGTGGCAGCTCTGGGCCTTGGCATCCTCACTCACATACCATGTCTGGCACATGTGCTCAACTTGGTCGTGCAGAGTTTTTTGAGGGACTATCCGGATCTTGATGCACTGCTGCACAAGGTCCGCCTAGAGTGCGCTCACTTGCGACGTTCCAGCATGGCCAGATCGCACATTGCAGCTCTGCAAGTCAGATTTCGCCTTCCTGAACATCGCATCATATGTGACGTACCCACCAGGTGGAATTCCACGTTACATATGTTGGAGCGGTTGTGTGAGCAGCAGCCAGCAGTAATGGAGTATCAGCTGCAACAGGCGCAATCAACTCGCAATTTGCGCCGTTCACACTTCACCACTACTGAGTGGGCCTCTATGAAGGAGATCTGCGACATTTTGCGTGCGTTTGATGTCTCAACGCAGATGGCGAGTGCAGATGATGCACTAGTCAGCATGACTGTCCCCCTTATCTGCCTGCTTCAGAAATCACTGAAAGCACTAAAGGAAGAGGTTTTGGAAGAGGTGGAGGATGAGGAGTCACAAATTCAATTACCTTCAGGACAGTCAGCGCAACGTGGTTCCTCACAAATGGCTGGGCAGGGCTCACTTTGTGAGGAGGATGAGGAGGAGGAGGAGTCAATGGAGGAGGAAGAAATCCCTACAGAGGGAGGTACACAACGCTCTAGTCAGTATGTAGAGCGAGGGTGGGGTGATGCAGAGGAGGCAGAGATGACGCCTCTTCCAGAGGACAGCCTTTGTTGGCCAGTTGGGAGTCTGCAGCACATGGTTGATTTCATGCTTCAGTGCCTGAGAAACGACCGCCGCATCGCCCACATTCTCACCACGTCAGATTATTGGGTGTACACCCTCCTAGACCCTCGCTACTGGGACAACTTACAAACCCTCATCACACCGGTGAACCGGGACCGTAAAATGCAGGAGTACCAAGACACACTGGTGCAATCCATACCGTTGTACATTCCAGCCGAGAGAGCTGCTGCTGCTACTGCTTTACAAAGCAGCTCTGTGCGTCGAGGCAGTGTAGACACCTCTACAACAAGAGGGAGCACAAGCAGCGCCTCTGCACAGGGCAAGAGCTGTATGTTACAAATGTGGCGAAGTTTTGTGACAGCGCCAGCAAGGTCTACACCATCCGAGACGGCTCCAGTCACCAGGAAGAAACGTTTCCGTAAGATGGTGACAGACTACTTGGCTTTCCCTCTAAGTGTACTCCCAGATGCCTCTTCCCCTTTCAAATTTTGGGTCTCTAAGTTGGATACATGGCCAGAGCTTAGCCAGTATGCATTGGAGGTGCTGGCTTGCCCTGCTGCCAGTGTATTATCTGAGCGCGTCTTTAGTGCTGCAGGTGGTGTAGTAACAGACCGTCGCATGCGACTATCCTCAGAGAATGTAGACCGGCTTACTTTTCTGAAAATGAACAAGGCATGGATCTCACCTGAATTTGCCTGTCCATTTTCAGATTAAATAACTGTTTGGCAACGTTTTCCATGTCTCCTGTTATGTTCATCTTTCTACCACCTGAACTCTACTCCCTGGGCTACAACACCGCCATTTGTTGCTCGTAAGTAATTGTCAGGGGTACTGACTCCTGGCCAGCCTGGTTACAGCACAACAGCTGTTTCCCGGCAGTGTGAACGTCAATTATCCTCCAATAAGTTGTGCTGTCGTGTTGCATTCGGGTTAGCCGACTCTATGGTGCCTGCAGTTTAGGTGATTCCTATGTGTGCTGTGGGATATGTAAATAAAGGCTGTTTCCATTGTGACAATAGGACAAGCACCCACTGTAGGACTGTGTGATTCGGTAACTGCGGACGGCTTGCGTCCTGTCAACTTACATTTTCATTGGTGCGTTCTGCTACTCGTCCGGGGTCCAGTACCGTCAACTGGTTCTCCCCAGTGCCTTTGGCCTAGGTGCCTCCATCTCCGTATCCGAGTTCCACCAACGTCTGCTGGTCCTTGGTAGTGCTTTGGAGCACAGGTACCTCCTGCTTAGTAACCGTGTCACAGTAACGTCAGCTGGTACTCGGTTGTGACATTGCCTCTTTTCCTTCTGCTACCCGTCCGGGGTCCAGTACCGTCAACTGGTTCTCCCCAGTGCCTTTGGCCTAGGTGCCTCCATCTCCGTATCCGAGTTCCACCAACGTCTGCTGGTCCTTGGTAGTGCTTTGGAGCACAGGTACCTCCTGCTTAGTAACCGTGTCACAGTAACGTCAGCTGGTACTCGGTTGTGACATTGCCTCTTTTCCTTCTGCTACCCGTCCGGGGTCCAGTACCGTCAACTGGTTCTCCCCAGTGCCTTTGGCCTAGGTGCCTCCATCTCCGTATCCGAGTTCCACCAACGTCTGCTGGTCCTTGGTAGTGCTTTGGAGCACAGGTACCTCCTGCTTAGTAACCGTGTCACAGTAACGTCAGCTGGTACTCGGTTGTGACATTGCCTCTTTTCCTTCTGCTACCCGTCCGGGGTCCAGTACCGTCAACTGGTTCTCCCCAGTGCCTTTGGCCTAGGTGCCTCCATCTCCGTATCCGAGTTCCACCAACGTCTGCTGGTCCTTGGTAGTGTTTTGGAGCACAGGTACCTCCTGCTTAGTAACCGTGTCACAGTAACGTCAGCTGGTACTCGGTTGTGACATTGCCTCTTTTCCTTCTGCTACCCGTCCGGGGTCCAGTACCGTCAACTGGTTCTCCCCAGTGCCTTTGGCCTAGGTGCCTCCATCTCCGTATCCGAGTTCCACCAACGTCTGCTGGTCCTTGGTAGTGCTTTGGAGCACAGGTACCTCCTGCTTAGTAACTGTGTCACAGTAACGTCAGCTGGTACTCGGTTGTGACATTGCCTCTTTTCCTTCTGCTGCCCCTCCGGGTTCCAGCACAGTCAGCTGGTCCTCGTTACTTCCATTGTCTCTTGCTCCATCTGATACCCGTCCGGGTTCCAGTAACGTCAGCTGGTTCTCGGAAATTAGACGACCTTAAAGACCACCCAGAAGAAGATGACGACAACAAGGACGACGAGCATGAAGCCAACCAGCCTGAACACCATCACAAAGAAAAAATAAAAGATTACCCAGAAGAAGATCACCAACAGGACAAAGAAGGTTAAGACAAACTACAAGATACAGAACAAGAGACAGAAGAACAATAAGCAGAAGATCAAAAAGCAGAAGAACATGAAGTATAAGACCAAAATGAAGAGCAAAATATATGCTCTAAATTCTAAGCAGAAGAAGACTAAGCAGTGTATGGGGTGAGTCTGTTCCTCCTCGTGGTGCCCCTGGAAAATGACTGCTGCTGCAGACTAAACTGAACACGGACAAATACTGTTGTAATTTAAATCTTTTGTGACAGCAAGAACGGAAGAATGAAAAATTCATACTTTTACAGATTACAAGTACAGGAATCTCTGTCACAAATAAGAATATGATGAAGAAGATGAAGAGGAAGAAGATGAAGAATTTGAATATGAAGAAGATTAATAGTTTAATAATAACAATATGAGTAATGTAAACAAAAACATGAATAGCAAGAAGTTTAAGAAGAAGATTAACCCCTTAATGTCCACTAACGTGCAGAGTCCGTCATGGCAAGGTGCCAGTTCCGGCACCAGGACGGACTCTGCACGTCATGGCTTTGATCTACCACTGCGTGTAAACACGCAGTGGTAGATCAGTGCCGACAGCTGTCACAGACAGCTGACAGGCACGGCAAGCGGTGCGGGGACCTTTGCCGTCGGTCCCCGCACCCACAGCGCTGTGATTGGTCAGTCAATCTGACTGACCAAACACAGCAGCGATCGTGCAGGAGAAGCTGAAATTTCAGCTTCCCCAGCGCGATCAGTGCAGGAGCCGGCGCTGCAGTGACCAGGCTTCCTGCACTGACAGCCAGGAGCGGAGCCCCCACCGCCCCTGGCTGTTAACCCCCTGACTGCTGTGATCCAGCGCGATCGCAGAGCTCAGGGGGGGAGGCAGAGGGTCGGGAGCTCCCTCTGCCTCAGATCAGCGCCACCGCAATGTATTTGCAGGGCCTGATCTCTGCCTTGATGACCCGGGGGTTGTCATGACAACCTCCGGGTCATCTAGCTACGGGAAGCTGCTGTGATCATGTCACAGCAGCTTCCACTATAGTTGCAATGCATTGCAATGCCAGAGCATTGCAATGCATTGTAACTGCAATAAAAAGTAAAAAAAGTGAACAAGTTAAAAAAAATCATTTTTTTTTAAAAATTGTAAAAAAAATATTAAAAAATAATTTAAAAAAATCCCCTAAAAAATGCACATTTTTATGTAATAAAAAAAATAAAAAACAAAAAACATACACATGTTAGGTATCGCCACGTCCGTAAAAATACCATCTATAAAAGCGTAACCCTAGTTAACCCCTTCAGTGAAAGCCGTAAAAAAAAAACACAAAAAAGTAGTAAATTATACTTTTTCCAAGCGGTATCATTATACCGCTTGGAAAAAGTGCAATAACACGCGATCAAAAAGTCAGATATAAATAATCATGGTACCGCTGAAAACGTCATCTTGTCCCGCAAAAAACAAGCCGCTATACAGCATCATCAGTGAAAAAATAAAAAAGTTATAGCTCGCGGAATAAACTGATGCAAAAATAATTATTTTTTCTATAAAATTTTTTATTGTGTAAAAAACGCCAAAACATAAAAAAAATATATAAATGAGGAATCGCCGTAACCGTAGTGACCCGAAGAATAAAGCTGCTTTATCAATTTTACCACACACGGAACGGAGGAAAAAAAAAAAAAAAAAACAATTCCTGAATTGCTGGTTTTTGTTCATTCTGATTCCACAAAAATCGGAATAGGAAACGATCAAAAAACGTTATGTGCCTGAATATGGTACGAATAAAAACGTCAGCTCGTCCCGCAAGAAATAAGCCCATAGATAACTCTGTCGGCCGAAATATGGAAAAATTATAGCTCTCAAAATACGGCGATGCAAAAATTTCTTACAAAAAATTATTCCAAAAAAAAGCATCTTTTAGTGTGTGACAGAAGCTAAACATGAAAAAAGAGTGTAAATCTGGTATCGCTGTAATCGCACCGATCCGAGGAATAAAGTCGCCTAATCACTAATACCGCACGAGGAACGGCGCAAAAAAGAAAACCAATTCTTCACCTTTTGTGGATTTGTTCATTGTGCCTCCCAAAGATCGCAGTAAGGCGATCACAGTGGTTCCCCCCCACATATGGGGTATCAGCGTACTCAGGACAAAATGCACAATAGCTTTTGGGGTCCTATTTCTCCTGTTACCCTTAGAAAAATAAAAATTTGGGGCAAAAAGATTATTTTTGTGGAAAAAAATATGATATTTTTATTTTCACGGCTCTACGTTATAAACTTCTGTGAAGCCCTTGGGGGTTCAAAGTGCTCACCACACATCTAGATAAGTTCCTTGGGGTGTCTAGTTTCCAAAATGGAGTCACTTGTGGGGGGTTTCTACTGTTTAGGCACATCAGGGGCTTTCCAAACGTGACATGACACCCGCAGACCATTCCATCAAAATCTGCATTTAAAAACGGTGCTCCTTCCCTTCCGAGCTCTGCCATGCATCAAAATAGTGGTTCCCCCCCACATATGGGATATCAGCGTACTCAGGACAAATTGCACAATAGCTTTTGGGGTCCTATTTCTCCTGTTACCCTTATAAAAATAAAAATTTGGGGGCAAAAAGATTATTTTTGTGGAAAAAAATATGATATTTTTATTTTCACGGCTCTACGTTATAAACTTCTGTGAAGCACTTGGGGGTTCAAAGTGCTCACCACACATCTAGATAAGTTCCTTGGGGGGTCTAGTTTCCAAAATGGAGTCACTTGTGGGGGGTTTCTACTGTTTAGGCACATCAGGGGCTTTCCAAACGTGACATGACACCCACAGACCATTCCATCAAAATCTGCATTTAAAAACGGTGCTCCTTCCCTTCTGAGCTCTGCCATGCGTCAAAATAGTGGTTCCCCCCCACATATGGGATATTAGCGTACTCAGGACAAATTGCACAATAGCTTTTGGGTCCTATTTCTCCTGTTACCCTTATAAAAATAAAAATTTGGGGGCAAAAAGATTATTTTTGTGGAAAAAAATATGATATTTTTATTTTCACGGCTCTACGTTATAAACTTCTGTGAAGCACTTGGGGGTTCAAAGTGCTCACCACACATCTAGATAAGTTCCTTGGGGGGTCTAGTTTCCAAAATGCAGTCACTTGTGGGGGGTTTCTACTGTTTAGGCACATCAGGGGCTTTCCAAACGTGACATGACACCGGCAGACCATTCCATCAAAATCTGCATTTGAAAAAGGCGCTCCTTCCCTTTCCAGCTCTGCCATGCGTCAAAATAGTGATTTACCCCCACATATGGGTATCAGCGTACTCCGGACAAATTGCACAATAACTTTTGGGGTCCTGTTACCCTTTGGAAAATAACAATTGGGGTGGAAAGATCATTTTTGTGGAAAAGATATGATTTTTTAATTTTACTGCTCTACGTTATAACCTTCTGTGAAGCCCTTGGGGGTTCAAAGCTTTCACCACACATCTAGATAAGTTCCTTGGGGGGTCTAGTTTCCAAAATGGGGTCACTTGTGGGGGGTTTCCACTGTTTAGGCACACAGGGACTCTCCAAATGCGACATGGCGTCCAATCTCAATTCCAGCCAAAAAAGTCAAATGGCGCTGCTTCCCTTCCAAGCTCTGCCATGCGCCCAAATAGTGGTTTACCCCCACATATGCGGTATCAGCGTACTCAGGACAAATTGCACAATAACTTTTGGGGTCCTTTTACCCTTTGGAAAATAAAAATTGGGGGTGGAAAGATCATTTTAGTGGAAAAGATATGATTTTTTAATTTTACAGCTCTACGTTATAACCTTCTGTGAAGCCCTTGGGGGTTCAAAGCTCTCACCACACATCTAGATAAGTTCCTTGGGGGGTCTAGTTTCCAAAATGGGGTTACTTGTGGGGGGTTTCCACTGTTTAGGCACACAGGGGCTCTCCAAATACGACATGGCGTCCAATCTCAATTCCAGCCAAAAAAGTCAAATGGCGCTGCTTCCCTTCCGAGCTCTGCCATGAACCCAAATAGTGGTTTACCCCCACATATGGGGTATCAGCGTACTCAGGACTAATTGCACAATAACTTTTGGGGTCCTTTTATCCTTTGGAAAATAAAAATTGGGATGAAAAGATAATTTTTGTGGAAAAAATATGATTTTTTAATTTTACGGCTCTACGTTATAACCTTCTGTGAAGCCCTTGGGGGTTCAAAGCTCTCACTACACATTTAGATAAGTTACTTGGGGGGTCTAGTTTCCAAAATGGGGTCACTTGTGGGGGTTTCCACTGTTTAGGCACACAGGGACTCTCCAAATGCGACATGGCGTCCAATCTCAATTCCAGCCAAAAAAGTCAAATGGCGCTGCTTCCCTTCCGAGCTCTGCCATGCGCCCAAATAGTGGTTTACCCCCACACATGGGGTATCGATGTACTCAGGAGAAATTGTACAACAAATATTGTGGTTCATTTTCTACTGATACCCTTGACAAAATTTTAAAAAATTGTGTCGAAAGAAAAATTTTGGGAAAAAAAGTTAAATGGTAATTTTTTCCTTCCACATTGCTTCAATTCTTGTGAAGTACCTAAAGGGTTAATAAACTTCTTGAATGTGGCTTTTAACACGTTGAGGGGTGCCGTTTTTAGAATGGTGTCACTTTTGGGTATTTTCTGTCATATTGACCCCTCAAATTCACTTCAAGTGTGAGGTGGCCCCTAAAAAAAATGATTTTGTAAATTTTGTTGGAAAAATGAGAAATTGCTGGTCAACTTTTAACACTTATAACTTCCTAACAAAAAAAAATTTGGGTTCCAAAATTGTGCTGATGTAAAGTAGACATGTGGGAAATGTTATTTATTAACTAATTTTTGTGACATATCTCTCTGATTTAATGTCATAAAAATTAAAAGTTTGAAAATTGCAAAATATATTTCCGTTTTTTTCATAAATAAACGCAAGTTATATTGAAGAAATTTTACCACTATCATGAAGTACAATATGTCTCGAGAAAACAATCTCAGAATCGCCAAGATCCGTTGAAGCGTTCCAGAGTTATAACCTCATAAAGAGACAGTGGTCAGAATTGTAAAAATTGGCCTGGTCTTTAACCTACAAAATGGCTTGGTCGTTAAGGGGTTAAGAAGGTGAAGATGAAGAATAATTTGATGAGAAAGATGATGCTGCTGAAGATTATGAAGGAGAAAGTGTGTCAAAAGTTAAAAAGGTGAAGAGCATGGAAGTTGTGAAACATACATATTTGCCAAAATAGAAAAAAGGTTAACAACATTGTCAATTTGTTCGTCAATCCAAACGTATTTCCAAAAAAATATATATTAATGCTATTCCAATGCATTGGGTTAAACATGTATGCCTTTATTGTCTCCTCAACCTCCCCCAATACATTCTACATTACTCTTTGTTGTTTTCCTTCATGTACAATTAACCAACAAGGCAAGAATGGTTTTTTTTTAATGTCGATATTTGGTTCCCATAGACTTACATGGGACTTCCGGTAT
>JARQOD010000005.1:49504737-49592481 GCA_033576555.1 Oophaga sylvatica
ATCTATCCAAAGAATAAAGTCTATCTATCCGAAGAATAAAGTCTATCTATCCGAAGAATAAAGTCTATCTATCCGAAGAATAAAGTCTATCTATCCGAAGAATAAAGTCTATCTGAAGAATAAAGTGAAAATTACTGGACTTTATCAACCCAAGGGGAAACATTTTGCTTCCTGGGTGAACCTTTCCCTAGCCTACCGATGGGGCAATATGGGCTTTGATGAGGGCGATTCAGAACCACCCGTTACATGATTTATGGTACAATTCTGAAAAGATATAAGTGCTCCATCAATGGTTAAATCTGTGCCCTCTTTTATTATATTTGACTTTTTTTATTATTATTATTTTTTCCCTTGCCAGAAAGTGTTGTATCACTCAGAGGAGAAAAACGGCATGTGATTCTATTGTACAATTTTACTTTTCCACTTTTCTGTATTTTGCAATAGTGGAATACCCAGAGAACGCTGTTTAATAGGATCTGAGAAAAGTCAGGCTTCATTATCATTCCTTGCTGATAAAAATGGGTGCAAATATTGGGTGTGGATATGATCCCCAATTAGTCAATGAGGACAGGGATATTGGGGTTACCTGCGCAGACTGCACCATCTGTTCTCTAATCTGGGAATCTAGAAAACATCAAGTTAGAACGAGGAGAGGGAAGGTATAATGACTTATTTAGATGCTGCCGTCATGTCACGTTTTTTACCGCAAAACCACATCACAATGGAGCGGTTCTGCTGCAGGTTTACAAAAAATATGGCTAAAAGTGGTAACTGCATTAAAAATTGAGTTGATCACAATGTCTGAATAAATCCTTAAAGAGGACTTGTCACCGTATTTACAATGCAAACTACATGCATGATTTATTAGATTTAGTAGGCTTGATGAGACTGGTGTACTTACTGGCATAATCCATGTCAAGATTACTTTATAAGGCCGGTGTCACATTCACGTGTGTGATGCGAGAAACTCGCATCAATACCCGGCACTGCCGGCAAATACATGCAGCCGCAGGCTTCGGTCCGAGTGCTGGCGGCAGTGCCGGATGTTGATGCCGAGAGACTCGCCAGAGTTTCTCGCATCACACACTCAAGTGTGACATCGGCCTAATCCTTACATCAGGATGTCACCAGATTTAACAATACAAACGGCTTACATTATTTCATAGATTTCTTAGACCTGATTAGGCTGGTGTACTTACTGTATTAATCTATGTCAAAATGACTTCATAATCCTTTCATCAATCCAACTGGACCTGCACATTTTAATATCAGGCAAGTAACTTCAAAATGAATTATGCAGTCATTCTAACATGAAGTTTCACAGTAAGTACACCAGTCTCATCAGATTACGAGCTCTATTTAATATTGTTTGCAGTATATTTTTGAAATCTTGTTAAAAATCCACTTCCAATGGAAGCGTCATCAGATAATGATCTTTTTGCACATCAAGTTTTTATGTTAAATGTATTGTTAAAAAATTTATTTTTTTTCATTTTCTATATAACTTAGCTGCGTAAAAAAAGAACTCTGAAATCTTGCATTTTTTACACTTCCCTCTAGGTCTTATACTAGAGACTTGCAAGTTCTGTTTTGCATAGAAAAGTTTTCAGCAGTATCGTTATTGTCACTGTCAGGATTACAATGAAAGGTAACACCTAAATAAAACAGGAGACCCATGCACAATAAAGGGTATGCCACACTAAACAATATCGCTAACGGGATCGCTAAAAAACGTCACTATTTAGCGATCCCGTTAGCGATGTTGTTCAGTGCGGCAGCTTCCAGCGACGAGCTTCCTGCTGTGATCTCGCTCGTCGCTGGAATCGCTCCGGACCCTATTTCATCGCTGGCGCTCCCGCTGGGTAAGTATCTAATCGCTGTGTGGCACCTTTTCTTAGCGATTTAGCGGTACTTTTGTACCGCTAAAGTCGTTAAGAAGATCGCTAACAGCGATAGCGTCGTTAACTATATCGCTAAATGTGGCCGCACTTAGCGATATAGAAACAATCCCGCTAGCGATCTCATTAGTATGCAACGCTAACGAGATCGCTACGGGATTGTTTAGTGTGGCAGTACCTTAAGCGACATCACAGCTCGCTCCCCTCCTGTTGTCCCACAAATGGGATGTGAGTCGCCTATGCCGCTAATGTCCTTGTGCCCAGCAGAAAGTTGGAGCCTTTACTTGGAGCTTAGTGGCCAGTGTGAAAGTAACAGGAGTTTGATTTTTTTTTAATACAGATTGTGAAATTAAAAGTAAAAAAAAAACTTAAAAAAAAATTAAATAAATACAATGAATATAAAAACCCAACTTAGGTCATTTTCTGAGGACTTGTTTCTTTTAAGAAGTCAAATATTTCACTAAAAGTCCTAGTTCTGGAGCTCCTATAAATACTTCCTATAAAAATGCGTTTACCATCTGAGGTTTTCGGTAAAATAAATTGCCAGCTCTGTAGAAACAGGGACCCGTGTCAGTTAATAGATACCGATCACATAACATAATTTCCTATGTGATTATATGCCATATTAGCTGTCGCTCCATCTCTGTGCGATCATGTTGTTTAAAGGGAATCTGCAAGCCGCATGACATGCACTGTGCGTAGGCAACAAGCTGCCAATCAGTGGTGGGGGCGGGGCTATACAGAGCTCATGAATATGGAGGACTACATGGCAGCAGGTTTACTAGTCCTCTAGTAATAATCTCCTGCTGATAAAACAGTGATTTTATCTAAACTATAGCCAGCAGTCCAGTAATGAATACACTGCTGGAATCAGGGTCTCTGGCTCTAGATTACGCTGCTCTCAGATTAGGTGGTAAAAACTTGGTGACGGATTCCATTTAATTATTTAAAGCACCAGCGTCTTCTTTTTTTATTGCAGCACTGGAGTGGTGCTTCTAATGTAACCTAGTCTGATACTCACCTGCCACCGTCTTCACCGTCTATCGCCGCCGCTCCCTTTGGTCTCCAGAAGTTTGTGACCTGCCGGATCGCTCGATATTTGAGGTCACTACTCAATGCAAGTCTGAGAACCTCACAGACTTACATTTAGAGCTTGTGGCGTAACTTCTGACTTCCGGCCAAACGGAAGCTGCTGTGACAAGATGGCGCCGCAGGACTGTAGAGGCACCCAAAACCCATGAAGCCGGTGGCAGGTAAGTATAAGACAGGGGGCAGGGACCTTACATTAAAAGTACCACTACAGCGCTGAAAAAAACCCCTGCTGGAGTGGTGCTTTCAGCGTGCCTATCAAACGTGCTACCCTCCCCAGCTCCTCCTCATAATAACAGATGATCACATAGGATTTCTGCTAATCATTAGCAGGTTCTCATGTAGAGAAATGGTTGTTCTGACGGGATAACCTTTTTAGTCCCAATTACCTTTTTTCTTCATCTTAAGCCAGGCTCTGATGGCCATATTGTAAAATGGACCTTTCGTTCCCAGACGTGACTTGCTCTGTGAGCAGCTTCTGCGCTCTTCCATTTGCAGACAGGTGCCGGAGTTGCCTGTACATTGCATGCATTATTCTGGTCCGAAAAATGAGAAACCAGAATAGGGCACCCTGCCATTTTTTTTTTTCCATGGTTTGCATGGAAAATCTTCCATGTGTACTAGTTATAATGGGTCCGTGTGATCTACTTGTAACTCCATGACTCAGTGTGAGGTCCGTGGATCACAAGGACAGCACACGATTTTACACCCGTTTGAGCAAGTTCTTATGCTCCCAGAACTGAAGAAGCTGAGATACAGGAGTCCTCTGAGTGAAGAGTTGCCTTAGGTTCTGCTTGATCCAGTCCCAATGTATGCACCTGTATGCCCAACAGTCACAAATGAATGCTCAGAGTTACATGGAGTTTGGCCTTCGTTGGTCTTCCATTGATTGAATGGAATAGTGGTAATTGGGTATAATGTAAGAAAGTTACTAGTGGGTTGTAAGGTACAGAGATCAGCTTTTTCAGCCTTCTTACGTGCATGACCCGGCATGGCTGGTGACTTGCATTGAGTAATGGTGTTTGCACCCCCGTTGTTGTGCCCACGTGACGGCTCAGCAGATGCGTACCTCTGCTCCTCTCGGTGGGGAGATCTCGGAGAATCCAGGTGTTGCTTGTCTCAGTTTGATAAAGATGATCAGATGGGAACAGTGCAGTATGCGCTATAATATAATCTATGTCCAGTCCAGTACTTAAGGGATATGCTCCAGTCAGTGATTTATTAACGATACTGCCAGCCCTGAATATATCACTCATAGCCAAAGTATTCCCGTCAAGCTGCACAGATCAGTCTTCCAGAGTCCCATAAGGTCACGTCTATGTGATGGATAATTACGCAGTGTAAGATCTTTTAAGAACAGGTTTCCTGTCCCTGAGTCATGCAATTATAGGACATCACAAGATTTAAAGGATGCTTGTCTTCAGTTGTAAAATTGGCTTTTCAATGACGAACCTGCTCTCTGTACAGGTGTTTTTTAACTGATGCAATCTGAGGTGGTGTCATGTATGAATAGGTGTCCAATTAATATTCACAGTAGAGATAGAGTTGGTGTGAATCGATTCGTAAGACCCAATCCTGTGGCCAGGTTGGTAATCTATCACTTATATATATACACTGCTCAAAAAAATAAAGGGAACACTCAAATAACACATCCTAGATCTAAATGAATAAAATATTCTCATTGAATACTTTGTTGTGTACAAAGTTGAATGTGCTGTCAACATAATCACACAAAAATTATCAATGGAAATCAAATGGAGGCCTGGATTTGGAGATACCCCCAAAATGAAAGTGGAAACAAGTCAAAATGAAAATCAAAACAAGACAACATTAAAGTGAAAACAAGTTAAAATGATGCTCAGTATTGTGTGTGGCCTCCACGTGTCTGTATGACCTCCCTACAACTCCTGTTGGGATTGTATTGGGCAGGTGGTGAGCAGTGCCTGGTTTTCTACACACATACTGCTTAGAATTATCACCAAAACGTTCTATCTTCGTCTCATCAGACCAGAGAATCTTATTTCTCATAGTCTGGGAGTCCTTCATGTGTTTTGTCAGCAAACTGTATGCGGGCTTTCATATGTCTGGCACTGAGGAGAGGCATCCGTCGGGCCACTCTGCCATAAAGGCTTGACTGGTGGAGGGCTACAGTGATAGTTGACTTTTTGGAACTTTCTCCCATCTCCCTACTGCATCTGCGGAGCTCAGCCACAGTGATCTTGGTGATCTCACCAAGGCTCTTCTCCCACGATTGCTCAGTTTGGCTGGACAGCCAGGTCTAGGAAGACTTCTGGTGGTCCAAAACTTCTTCCATTTAAGGATTATGGAGGCCACTGTGCTCTTAGGAACCTTGAGTACTGCAGAAATTCTTTTGTAACCTTGGCCAGATGTGTGCCCTGCCACAATTCTGTCTCTGAGCTCCTTTTCCAGTTCCTTTGCCCTCATGATTCTCATTTGGTCTGACATGCACTGTGAGCTGTGAGGTCTTATATAGACAGGTGTGTGCCTTTACAAATCAAGTCTTATCAGTTTAATTAAACACAGCTGGACTCCAATGAAGGAGTAGAACCATCTCAAGGAGGATCACAAGGAAATGGACAGCATGTGACGTAAATATGAGTGTCTGAGGTAAGGGTCTGAATACTTATGACCATGTGATATTTCAGTTTTTCTTTTTTAATAAATTTGCAAAAATTTCTACATTTCTGGTTTTTATCAGTGAAGATGGGGTGCAGAGTGTACATTAATGAGAAAAAAATGAACTCTTTTGCATTTAACAAATGGCTGCAATGAAACAAAGAGTGAAAAATTTAAAGGGGTCTGAATACTTTACAAACCCACTGTATTTATACATGTAAATGAGATTTCGTCTGAGACGTCTTTTTGCTAGGCTAAACAAGCCTAACTTTTCCAAACTCTCAACTTATGAGAGTCCTTCCATCCCTTGTAATTATCTAGTTGCCAGTTTTTGAACAGATTCTAACTTCTGAATATCCTTTTTAAAATGTGGAGCCCAGAACTGGATCCCATATTCTAGATGTGGCCTCACCAGTGATTTATAAAGGGGTAACAATACATTGGGATCGCAGGATTTTCTCTCTCTTTTTATACATCCTAAAATCTTGTTTCCTTTTGCGGCTACTGCTTGACATTGAGGACTGCTGCTCAGCTTACTTGTAGTCAGAATACCCAAGTCCTTCTGATCTGTAGTCCCGAGTATGCTTCCATTTAATGTATATGCAGCAATAGGATTATTCCTTCTTTGGTGCATTACTTATTAGTCATGCCCAAGGCCGGACTGCCCATCTGGCAATTCTGACAAATGCCAGATGGACTGGTCCAGTCGTTGGGCCGCATTGTCTGCTATTCTGTTAACAGTATCAGCGTCCTCAGGGTGCAGTTGAGATGGAGCATCAGAGGGGATGAACAACAAGGGCCTATCTGCTTTCAAAATGCCAAGGCTGAATTTCACTCCGAGTTCGTCCCTGGTCACGCCCATACTATTCGATCAGGCGGGCTGCCCAGCACACTCTAAATGCATCCCATGTGGACACCCCTGTTTACAAGCCCTAACGTGCTGGGCTTGGCTGCACCCTGAAAAATAAAGTGCACATTTCAAGTGAAACAAGTAGCATAGTCTTTTTACCTGAGTTAGAATTTATCTTTACTCTCCTTTCGAGCCGCCCCTGGAATGAGCAAAAAAAAATTGACTTTATTCGACTTTGTAATATGGGAAAGACTTGGAGACGCCAAATTTACTTGTGCCACATTTATATGATCATGGAGCATGACCAATAAAACCTGCAATGTTTTTACAGACAAAGAGTTAGTGGAAAAAGATATTTTTTAATCTAGGTGCCCCTGAAGTGCGGACAATGTCTGTGCAAGTGGTTCCACTTTACTGGTGACTGAAAACCCAGCATATTGACTTTACAATCAGTGTTAAAGTGTCGGCTCAGTTCACACTTCTTATTATATTACATTACACTGAAATGTAATTATTCCAATATGTGAGGTCTGGCCAACGAGAACGACAAAGAAATGGAGAGATTATTAATAGGGATGTTGTCATTGTGCTGATGGGGAATTATGGCACATGCTACGAGATCATATCATATGTGATTTCATTTCTGCCTCGACTACAGTGTATATATTGTTTCTTGGCATTTCTAATGACGGCTTTAGTTTTTCATTCCTATAACATTGCTGTGACTGAAATGAAATATAAGTTGAGAATCCATTTCTTGCTGAAAGCTACATATTCCCTATGTATTTTATTTAAAGGGTTCCTATTATTTTACTTATTTTTTTAAATTAAAATAGGTCCAAAATTATGTGATGATTAATTTAATAATTATTCAGCAAAGAATTTTCTCAATACAGAAATATAAACCTCCTTTCTCGTCACACAGCCATGCCTAACTTCTAAAATTCTTTCTAAAAATTTCCATGTGACTTTTTTGATGTTTGTTGGGAACAAGGGAATTTGGAGCTTTGTATGAAAGAGTTCCAACCATTGCAAGCATGCGTTATTAAATCAGTCAGCACATACAATTTGTTATTTTGGTTAAAAATAGGTAGGCTTTAATTAGGGCAAAATATTGGCAATAAAATGATCTTCCCATCTAAGGTCTAGGGGGAAAGGTTTCTCCTTGTGGAGAGTGACATACCAGCTCTGGCGTGTCGAGGTAAGGAGGCTTATTCGCCTTGCAATGCTCCTCTGGGAAATTTTAATATGCAAATTGCCTCTTCAAACAAAGAGGACTTGTACTCTATAGCGCCACCTATTGGAAGTAGCGATCCTACAAGTCACAATCAACCCTTTAACGAGTCTTGTAATATGACTTAGGATAAAAGCCAAATCAGAATCTCCATTTGCAGACACGGTGTTTCGGACTATTGGTCCTCGTCAGTGCAAAGTAGGAGAGATCTGATTTGGCTAGATGAGAGGCTCTGGACTGGGGTCTAGGGGTAAGGTTACTCCTTGTGGAGAGTGACATACCAGCTCTGGCGTGTCAAGGTAAGGAGGCTTATTCGCCGTGCAATGTCATATTACAAGACTCGTTAAAGGGTTGATTGTGACTTGTAGGATCGCTACTTCCAATAGGTGGCGCTATAGAGTACAAGTCCTCTTTGTTTGAAGAGGCAATTTTCATATTAAAATTTCCCAGAGGAGCATTGCACGGTGAATGAGCCTCCTTACCTTGACACGCCAGAGCTGGTATGTCACTCTCCACAAGGAGTAACCTTACCCCTTAGACCCGAGTCCAGAGCCTCTCATCTAGCCAAATCAGATCTCTCCTACTTTGCACTGACGAGGACCAACAGTCCGAAACACCGTGTCTGCAAATGGAGATTCTGATTTGGCTTTTATCCTAAGTCATATTACAAGACTCGTTAAAGGGTTGATTGTGACTTGTAGGATCGCTACTTCCAATAGGTGGCGCTATAGAGTACAAGTCCTCTTTGTTTGAAGAGGCAATTTGCATATTAAAACTTCCCATCTAAGACATTTATGGCATGTCCCTAAACTGTTTTTCCACCAGTCAAGGTGGTCTTAATCTAGCCGTACACATGAGATGGTTGTTGGCCGAAAAATCGTTTGGCTGACAACCATCTTGACCTATTCCCCTGAACACAGGAGCGCTCGTTAGGCTGAGGGCTCCTGAGTTCTCTATGAGAAATCTGCCGACTGGCATGTTGTCCGGCTGCTTATCTCAAAGAGAAGAATGCGATTGGTAGTCCGAAATCGGACATGCCTGATCGACATCTACCTCAACCATCAGTTGGCCGATGACCCCATACACATTCGACTGTTCACCCAACTCGTCGATATTGGCGTCTATGGCCAGCTTTAGAATGGGGAGATGGCTGCACATCTACAGATGGAGCAGACGATATAATGACCAGCGTTGGGGGCACAACAAGTTTATCGTAGTGCACCTATGTAGTTCGTGTATCGTGGCCACTCATTTCCATTGTATTGGAGTAACGGGGCTATTTGGTTTGCATAGGAACAATTGGGACATCAATCCATAGATTGTGGCATGCCGATCGTTTGTTTTAAGATTGCTACCCCCGTATGTATACTCTTAGGGCTCCTTCAGATGACAGATTTATTCGCATGAGTGCTATTACTGTTTTTCACTGCTAGCACTCGTACCTATAATAGTCTATGGCGTAGCCACACGTCCGATTTTTTTCTTTGCTCAGACCTAGTATTCTACGCAAAAGCACGAAGTGTGCAGTCCGCTCTTCACAAACTGTTTATTATGAGAATCTTGAGAAACCTCCATCAGGTTTTTTTTTTTTCATCCAAGAAAAATTGTTGTAACGTTGATCAAATACTGATGGTAAAATCTGACACACTGACCAAAAACCCTGATGAAACTTGGACCGTATGAGAAAAATCACTGAAGCCTTTAGTGTGTAACTGGACACAGCTAGCCACCTCACGTGGTGCAGCAGTCTTTAAAACACCTGCCAAGCCTTTCCTAGGCGAAGCCGTCTTAGATAAACTTTTGCTGGCAGTTATGACATCGTTTTTGTGCTAGTTCCATAGTTGGATTATTTTTTCTACTATTTAAACTATAACTCGAGTGCAGCTTCCAAGGAATGGACATGCTACTTCTTTTAACCTCTTCACAATTCCTGAATCCTGGTGAGGATAGAAAAAGTAACATTAGACTGAACATGTGCACAGCAATGTCGTTGTTACATTGCTGTGCATTTTGTTCATTTCATGGGGCGCTTTTTCAGGCAGATTCTGAGCAGAATCTGAAGCAGATGTTGTGTTCACACAGCCTTGGAATGGATTCCAGAAAGAATCTGCAGCAAAGAAGCGACATGTCACTTCTTTTTATCAATGGCGAGGTATTCTGAGCCTTGTCAGAAAAATTTGCCGTGTGAACAGCATGTTGATTTCTCTTTGAAATTAAAAGTAAACGTATTCAAAGAGTGTGTGAAGTTGTTTTTGATGTGGATTTTGAAACGGATTCGCTTTAAAATTCTCATCCACAAGCTCCATTTCAACATACCCTTAGGGTTTTTTCTGCACTAGAATTGCATTTTCGAAAGCTATTTCTAATAATTATAACAATCCCCGATGTCACCCAAATGTTTTTTTTTTTACTAATTTTCGATCTCCAAGTTCCCATCACCACGCACCTGTTTGCTTACAGGATGTGTGTCCTGACCCTGCATGTTCTAGATCTCTTTACTACATTTCTCCAAATTTATATCTCTGCCCCTGAAAGAATCCTCACAGCCCCTTCTTTGTGTAGCAGTGGTGGGAGCTGGTGGTTTGCCCCCTGATATTCCAAGGGTTAAATGCATTTGATGTTTATATATGTTATAAAAGGATGATACCCACTGGGGCTGCAGTTAGCATAGACAAGGTTAACTGTAATGGCCGGCCCAGTTTGGGAGGGGAACTGAGAGTTACTGGCAAGTCCAAGAAGTGACAGGGCCAGTCAGTGGCTGGAGAGCAGTGTGTGAAGTAGGAGGCCTAAGTGAGAGGCTGCTAGGGATAGTGTGGGCCTAATACTTGTGGCTTTACCGAAAATACCCTTCTGTGTGATTCCGTCTAATATCCAGGGGAAACCTTGAGATGGACGTTGGGGGCCTGGGGCAAACTCAGCCTGTGAAGCTATGGGGAAAGATGGACTCAGACTACATGGGGCGGATGGTATTGCAATCTGAATATACTGCTAGTGGTTGAGAAGACTCCCCAGGGCTAGGGAAGCCAGTGAGAGGGACATTCTACCAATACCAAGGACCAGTGCTGAAGTTGTATCTGGTACCTGTGGGAAATATGACAAACTGTTGGGCCTTATCCTCTACATCTGCTTGTAAATACTGTTATTCACCAAGTAAAGGTTTGGTTGTTTTTATGAATCTCGTGTCTTTTATGAACCTCGTGTCTGGATTAATTGCTGCCCTGGTTCCAGAAGAGGGATTCCTGGACTCAGAAGAAGAAGAAGCCTGCAACACTAAAGTTAGTGTGATGCACCTCACACACAGCAGCACACCGGGACTGGGACATGAGATGTCTGTAGGATGCCAAAGCGAGTGGGAACAGAAGCTCGCCCACGACTACCTCGCTTGGGCATCTTACACTTGATTCAAGCTATGAGTTTAAGTGCCATCAATAGAGGATTGGCATCACAGGAAGTGGCTGAATTGCAGAAAGGGCTGTCATCTGTCTTGCACCAGGATGAGGACATTGGCACAAGATCGCTAGTGAAATATCATTGCAAATTTCCTTCTTTTGGGTAGTGACAGCCACACATGAAAGATGGGATAGTCCTGGACATTTCCTTTAAGAGAACGATGGCATATCCGGTGTATGTTCTCCTTGTGTTTTTAGGGGTTTCCTCCTTATTGATAGGTCCCATTAAGTTGCCTCATAGAGAAATAAGATTGTGAGCCCCATTGGGCACAGTGACGGATTTGAATGGTCGCGGTCTTTGTACAGCTTAGTGGTATATGTTGGCTCTATAGAAGCAACAGAAAATATAGCAGCTAAGCTATAACATCTTGGTGGCATTCCCTGGAAAAAAAGAGAAACCAAGTTGTAACAATGACAGACAAAAGAACTTTTCTTCTAGAAGATGGGGCTTGGTTTTCTTTAACAATCAGGGTACTTTACATAAGAAATGCAATGAATTTCTTTCCATTTTTGATTTTATGTTCCATCAACCAAAACTCCCAGCAAGTACCAAGCATGACCTGGTACTCCTCCTGATGGTGAGGGCAAAGAACATAAAACCTTCACATTGATGTAAGCATAATAAGATGTACAAACTTCTCCAAGGTCATAAAGTGCAAGGAACCTACAATTCAAGTCGGGTTGACCTACTTCAAAGACTTTGAATAGACAGTGGCCTTACTAATAAATTACTCACCGACTCCTACCCAAAATGCTGCCAATTTATATATAATGGCTCCTGGCTTCAGAAAGTTCAGACTTTACTTTGGAGTCTGACATTTAGTATACCACAGCATCAGCATGTGGCATGACACCTGCGATACATGGGATTGTGCTATTCTCCAAGATTCGGACTTAGGGTATGTGCACACAGCATCTTATAGACCTGTCAATGCCTGATGAAGAGACCTGAGTAGTCTTGAAAGCTTGCAATTTGATACCATCTTTTCAGTTAGCCATTAAAAGGTATCAACCACTGAGGACTCTCAACTCTAAATATTTTTTATAGACCTGACAAACTCTCATCATATGTGAAGCAGAAGACGCTTTAGGAAAATGCTTGTGGTGTTTTTTTTTCCATTTTTACAAACAAAATAATTGCAACTTCCAAGCAGAAGCTTCAAGAAGAACTGAACTTCTTTTAGCCAATTCACGGCTTTCGACACCTGAATCGGTTAAAAGAAGTCACAAAACGCAGAACATGTGCACAGCAAGTCATTGCAGAGCATATGCTCATTATTTTTTACGTTTACTGAGAGTTTTTTTCAGGCGAATTGTACCTGGAAAACGCTGTGTGCACATACCCTGAGGCTACAGAGGCATGTAAAAGTGTGGGCACCCCTGGTCAAAATTATTATTATTGTGAACAGTTAAGCAAGTTGAAGATGAAATTATCTCTAAAAGGCCTAAAGTTAAAGATGACACATTTCCTTTGTATTTTAGGCAAATATATATATATATTTTCATCATTTACATTTTAAAAATATCAAAAAGGCAAATGGGCCAATGCAAAAGTTAGGGCACCCTGCATGGTTAGTACCTAGTAGTTAGTAGCTTTTGAAAGTATCACAGCTTGTAAACGCTTTTTGTAGCCAGCCAAAAGCCTTTCAATTCTTGTTTGATGGATTTTCATTCATTCTTCCTTGGCAAATTCTTCCAGTTCTGTGAGATTCCTGGGTTGTCTTGCATGCAGTGCTATTTTGAGGTCTAGTCACAGATTTTCAATGGTGTTCAGATCAGGGGACTGTGAGGGCCATTGTAAAACCTTCAGTTTGTACCTTTTGAGGTAATATATTGTGGATTTTGACGTGTGTTTAGGATCATTATCCATTTGTAGAAGCCATCCTCTTTTCACCTTCAGCTTTTTTACAGATGGTGTTATGTTTGCATCAAGAATTTGTTGAAATTTCATTGAATCCATTCTTCCTTTTACCCAGGAAATGTTCCCCGTGCAATTGGCTGCAACACAACCCCAAAGCATGATTGATCCACTCTGTAGCTTGATGGTTGGCAAGTTGTTCTTTTCCTGAAATTCTGGTCCCTTTTTTTGCCACACATACCTTTGATCATTTTAACCAAAGAGTTCTGTTTTAACTTTATTGGTCCACAGGACTTGTTTCCAAAATGCATCAGGCTGGCTTAGATGTGCTGAATTTTATGGTGAAGACTCAGGAGAGGTTTTCTTCTGATGAATCTTCCATGAAGGTCATATTTCTGCATGTGTCTCTGAACAGTAGGACAGTGTACTACAACTCCAGAGTCTGCTAAATCTTTCTTAAGGTCTTTTGCAGTGAAGAGGTGGTTTTGATTTGCCTCTCTAACAATCCTACGAGCAGCTTTCACTGAAATTTTGCTTGGTCTTCCAGATCTTATCTTGACCTCCACTGTCCCCTGTCAGCAGGATTGTGCTGAGTAACCTACAGACACTGTCAGGTTGGCGCCGTTAAACTGATTAAAATGATACTTTGGTTGATTTAATCCATCTTGTGGTTGTTTAATCTTTATTTTCTGTTTTGAGTTAATGATATGCTCGTGCTCTGGGGCGGCCTGTTGGCAGTCTTCACTTGGTGCTCTGATTAGGTATCCATCTGTATGGATCGCCGATAACTGCTACTGTGCAGGTGCGGCCGGCGCCATCTTAGTGAAGACTGTTTTTTTTTTCTCTAGCAGCGCTATTAATGTGACAATAACAATAAGTGAGCTCAGTGGCTTGTGCCGTAAGCTCTTGCAGAACTGTTGCGTTAAAGGGACATCAGAACTGGAGACAATAACAGACACCGGAAGTAGCAGTGGAGACTCATCACTGGACCCGGGGAGGGTGAGTAAAGAAAAGTAGTTTGTTTTAAAAAATAAGCTGCAGCTGCAGGACAGAGATTTTCTCTTTTTGGAAATCCCCTCTATTATTATTATTATTATTTATTTATATAGCGCCATTAATTCCATGGTGCTGTAAGAAATTATCCAATAGTATTCTTTAAACAGGCTTTTTATCTGCCTGATTTGGAAAGTCAAAAACTTCTTCAGAGTTTACAAAAATGAATATAATCATGGAAGACGGTCCAATAGAAATGTTAATGCGCTATCGCTTAGTTTTTGGAACTGGGGCGTCTCATACTTGGCTGCTTTAGCACTGTCACAGTGGGAAATTCCAGATTCTTCTAATTATTACCTACTTCAGTGCCAGCAACCAGTCCAGACTATCGGAATTTATGCTCTCTAGGGAGCCGGTGATATGGAGTATTTTGGGTCCTAGATAAAAATCTAATGAAGTCATCCGAATAACAAACATCAGCAAATATATATTGACTTTGTATGGACTGAATACTAGGAGTGGGATTTAGCAATAGATTGTGAACACTCTGAGCCTGGGGTGAGCGTGGGGTTATGCCAGGGACGGCTCCTCTTTATGCAGGGGGCTTGCTGAACTTGCAGTAAATGCGGTCTCAACAAATAAGCCTGAGCTTACAATGTGTTTTCCCACCAGGCCTGATCCACAGCAGATTTTATTTTTCTTTTAATTCAAAGGGGAAGCCGCTCCACTTTCATTCAAGTCACAAATTCAAGTGAAAAATGAAGCCGACCAGATAATGTCTGCAAAACAATATGGATTTGCCAGTATGTTGGTGGGAGCACTACAGGCTGGCGTCAGGAAGTCTGCAAGCTCCTTCAATTGCAGTTGATCCAGCCCCGTGCAGCTGCGCTCTCAGTACAATTAGCTTGTAGACACAATCAGGCCTCTTCCTTCAAAGTTCTTAAACTACAGTGATTCCTCTCATCGTGACACTGGAAAGCCCGTCACAAGCCAGGCAGTGTTTGGCCTCCTTCATCTGTGGGAATTCATTTCCATTTCTACAACAAGAGGCGATTTGTTCGGAGCTCCGCTGCATCTTGATATTATGATGTTGTGCATACATCAAACCTGTATACAATTTTTTTTTGTTTTTTTTTTCCCACAAGTGTTACATTGTCTGCACACGCCGAGAGAATTATTTAATTGTGGAAGCTTCTACCGGAATGCGAGAAGTTTGGATTTTTAACCATCTCATTTCTAAAAGTAATTAAAGGCATCCAGACTCGGGATCTTGGTTGGGAAATGATCCATTTTTTTATGCTATCTTATACGCATTTTTTAGGCTAAATTACAGGAATAATTTTTTGGTTACTTTCCCACGGAACGCATTTACTGCAGACTTCCACATTTATATCAACAGCGGTATTATTCTCACCCCCTGTACATAAACAGGTATACTATGCAGACGAGACCCTGAACTCTTGTCAACTCACTTTCCGGATAATTTTCGCAGTGTGTGCGCAGGAGTTTTTTTTAATATGAAAATACCATAGAAAAAAAATAGAAAATAAATAGCATCGCAGAAACAATCATTACTTGGTTTATCAGAAATTTTATTAGATGACAAAGATTAGCGCCCTTACGCCATGGCCAATTTCCATTTTTGTGTTTCTTTTTTTTCCTTCCCTTCTTCCCAGAGCCATAACTCATCTATTTTTCTGTCCGTATAGCCATGTGAAGGCTTGTTTTTTGCAGTCGAGTTGTGCTTTTGAATCACACCAATCATTTAATCATTTTTTGCGAGAAGAAACGTCATTTTATTAACTTCTTTCCAACATCAGGAGTAAATGTATGCCGATGTCGGACTCCCCCCCTTTGATGTGGGCTCCGGCGGTGAGCCCACATCTTTCTGGCACATGTCAGCTGTTTTGAACAGCTGACATGTGCCCGGAACAGCCAGGCATTATGAATACATGAATTGCGATCCGCGGCTATTAACCCATTAAATGCCGCTGTCAAGCTCTGACAGCGGCATTTAACGTTGCTTCCGGCAATTGCGCCGGAAGTCTGCCCATCAGTGACCCCCGTCCTGTGATCGCGGGTCACCAATGGGTTGGAATGACAACCAGAGGTCTCCTGGAGACCTCTATGGTTGTCACTGCTGGCTTGCTGTGAGTACCGCCCGGTGGTCAGCGCTCATAGCAAGTGAGGTATTCTGCTACATGCAGGTGATCTGATCATCGCCTGTATGTAGCATAGGTGATCGGGTTATGACAGTTTTTAAAAATATAAAAAAATAAAAAAATATGAAAGTTCAAATCACCCGCCTTACACATTAAAAATAAAACAATAAAAAAATTCAAACATACACATACATGGTATCGCCGAGTTCAGAATCACCAGAGCTATCAATAGAAAAATAGAAAAAAGGATTAACCTGATCGTTAAATGTCGTAGAGAGAAAAAAGTCAAAACACCAGAATTACGTTTTTTTGGTCTCCACGACATGGCATTAAAATGCAATAACGAGCGATCAAAAGATCGCATCTGCACCAAAATGGTATCAATAAAAACGTCAGCTCGGTGTGCAAAAAATAAGCCCTCACTCGACCCGAGATCACGAAAAATGGAGACACTACTGGTATAGGAATATGGCACAATTTTTTTTTTAACAAAGTTTGGAATTTTTTTTCACCACTTAGATAAAAATTAACCTAGACATGTTTGGTGTCTATGAACTCGTAATGACCTGGAGACTCATAATGGCAGGTCAGTTTTAGCATTTAGTGAACATAGTAAAAAAGCAAAACAAAAAACTGGGATTGCACTTTTTTTGCAATTTCACCGCACTTGGAATTTTTTTTCCCGTTTTCCAGTACACGATATGTTAAAACCAATGGTATCGTTCAAAAGTACAAGTCGTCTCGTAAAAACAAGTCCTCACATGGCCATATTGACCAAAAATAAAAAAGTTATGGCTCTAGGAAGTAGGGGAGCAAAAAATGAAAATGCAAAACCAAAAATACCTCTGGTCGTTAAGAGGTTAATACCATTTTGGGATAGATGAGACTTGTGTACAGCCTTTTTTGTGGAATCGCGGTGACCAAAAAAGCGTAATTTTGGCGTTCTTGAATTTTTTTCTGTTTACGGTGTTTACGGATTGGGTTAATTGTTTTCATGTTTTGATAGATCAGACTTTTCTGAACGCAGTGATTCACATATGTGTATTTTTTTAATATCTATATTTTCAATGAGGAAGAAGGGAGTGATTTGAACTTTTAATCTTCGTTTATATTTTTTTTCATATTTTTTAAAATATATATATTTTTTACTTTTCACTGTTCTTTTTAGTCCCCTTAGGGTACTTGAAGCCGCCATCATCTGATCGCTTGTGCTATATACTGCCATGCCAGAGCATCGCTTCATATAGCAGAAATCACGGTCTCCTTTGAAGCCCGGCCACAGGCAAGCTTTCAGAGGGGCTCTGTAATGACATCAGCTGACCTTCATAGAGGAGAATGGTAAGCACTCAGCCAAAAAGGGGTAGATACCCTAAACGGTGCAAGTGAAAAAGGACCAATGGTCCTACAGTCCACAGGCAAAAGAGAATCACTGCACACGTAATTAATGCAAAAAAGTGAACAAGTTTATTGAAGAAAATGCGACAAATATGGTTTGACGTTTCGGCCATACATGGCCTTTATCAAAAATTGGTCGCCTTTTCAATATGGAGATTCTAGAGACTGATTATAGTAGGGTTTTCATCATAACATATGTCTGTGATGATTCAGGTATGTCACAGGTGGGGGAGCAATTATGCTTTAGAAGGACCCTGTATGAGTGTGGTCATTGGTGGCGCAGGGTCAAATGCAGGCAAAGGCACAGTGATATTCTGGAGGAGATAACGCCACGGCACTGCTGTGCTGGCGTTATCTCCTCCAGAATATCACTGTGCCTTTGCCTGCATTTGACCCTGCGCCACCAATGACCACACTCATACAGGGTCCTTCTAAAGCATAATTGCTCCCCCACCTGTGACATACCTGAATCATCACAGACATATGTTATGATGAAAACCCTACTATAATCAGTCTCTAGAATCTCCATATTGAAAAGGCGACCAATTTTTGATAAAGGCCATGTATGGCCGAAACGTCAAACCATATTTGTCGCATTTTCTTCAATAAACTTGTTCACTTTTTTGCATTAATTACGTGTGCAGTGATTCTCTTTTGCCTATCAGCTGACCTTCTGCTGTCATGACAACCCATTGGCGATCCGCAATGAGCAGAGACAATGATGAGCATGCAAAACGTACTTCCATGGCCTGCAGCGTCTCCAGACTTGTCTCCCATTGACCACATCTAGGACATCATTGATCTGCAACTGCAGAAGAAACTGCCAGCAGAACATCTTGATGATTTGCCCAAGTACATTCATTGTGACAGAACATTCCTCAGACAACCATTAATAGCCTCATTGATAGCAACTAAGGTGTGTAAGTGCGGAGATTTCTGCACATGGTGCTCATACTCCATACTGAATAAATCGAGCTATTAAACTACTGCTGATCAGCAAAAATCAATCCAACTGTTGATTTTTAATGTTGCAATTCAGCTGTTGTTAACCCAGCCTAGCAATCAGTGGAATCGGCCATTCAGACTTAAGGTACTGCCACACTACAGTCATGGCCAAAAGTTTTGAGAATTACACAAATATTAATTTTTACAAAGTCTACTGCTTCACTTTTTCTAATGGCAATTTGCATATACTCCAGAATGTTATAAAGAGTGATCAGCTTAACAGCAATTACTTGCAAAGTCAATATTTGGCTAGAAAATGAACTTTATCCCCCAAAACACATTTCAACATCATTGCAGCCCTGCCTCAAAAGGACCAGCTAACCTCTTTTCAGTGATTGCTCCATTAACACAGGTGTGGGTGTTCATGAGGACATGGCTGGAGATCAATCTGTCATGATTAAGTAAGAATGACACCACTGGACATTTTAAAAGGAGGCTGGTGCTTGGCATCATTGTTTCTCTTCTGTTAACCATGGTTATCTGTAAAGAAACACGTGCAGTCATCATTGCAATGCCTAAAAATGGCCTAACAGGGAAGAGTATCGCAGCTAGAAAGATTGCACCTCAGTCAACAATCTATCGCATCATCAAGAACTTCAAGGAGAGAGGTTCCATTGTTGCCAAAAAGGCTCCAGGGCGCCCAAGAAAGACCAGCAAGCGCCAGGACCGTCTCTTAAAAGTGTTTCAGCTGCGGGATCGGGCTACCAGCAGTGCAGAGCTTGCTCAGGAATGGCAGCAGGCAGGTGTGAGTGCATCTGCACTCACTGTGAGGCGGAGACTCTTGGAGCAAGGCCTGGTCTCAAGGAGGGCAGCAAAGAAGCCACTTCTCTTCAGAAAAAACATCATGGACAGACTGATATTCTGCAAAAGGTACAGGCAGTGGACTGCTGAGGACCGGGGTAAAGTTATTTTCTCTGATGAACCCCCTTTTCGATTGTTTGGGACATTAGGAAAATGCCTCATTCGGAGAAGACAAGGTGAGCGCTACCACCAGCCTTGTCTCATGCCAACTGTTAAGCATCCTGAAACCATTCATGTGTGGGGTTGCTTCTCAGCCAAGGGAATCGGCTCTCTCACAGTCTTGCCTAAAAACACAGCCATGAATAAAGAATGCTACCAGAATGTCCTCCAAGAGCAACTTCTCCCAACCCTCCAAGAGCAGTTTGGCGATCAACAATGCCTTTTCCAGCATGATGGAGCACCTTGCCATAAAGCAAAGGTGATAATTAAATGGCTCAGGGAACAAAACATAGAGATTTTGGATCCATGGCCTGGAAACTCCCCAGATCTTAATCCCATTGAGAACTTGTGGTCAATCATCAAGAGATGGGTGGACAAACAAAAACATAAAAATTCTGACAAAATGAAAGCATTGATTGTGCAAGAATGGACTGCTATCAGTCAGGATTTGGTCCAGAAGTTGATTGAGAGCATGCCAGGGAGAATTGCAGAGGTCCTGAAGAAGAAGGGTCAACACTGCAAATATTGACTTGCTGCATTAACTCATTCTAACTGTCAATATAAGCTTTTGTTGCTCATATGTTTGCAATTATATTTCTGTCTGTGATAAAAACATCTGTCAAACACACACATAAAAACCAGAGGGCAGCAGATCATGTGAAAATATAATATTTCTGTCATTCTCAAAACTTTTGGCCATGACTGTACACAATCCCGCTAGCGATCTCGTTAGCGTCGCATACTAATGAGATCGCTAGCGGGATTGTTTCTATATCGCTAGTAGCTACCTATTTTAGTGATGTCGTTAGGACGCTATCGCGGTTAGCGATCTCCTTAACGACTTTAGCGGTACAAAAGTACCGCTAAATCGCTAAAAAAGGTGCCACACTCAGCGATTAGATACTTACCAGCGGGGCGCCAGCGACGAAAATAGGGTCCGAAACGATCGCTGTGATGAACGAGATCACAGCAGGGGCCTCGTCGCTGGTAGATGCCGCACACAACAACATCGCTAACGGGATCGCTAAATAGTGACGTTTTTTAGCGATCCCGTTAGCGATGTTGTTTAGTGTGGCATACCCTTCATGAAGATGATCTGTCGCGTGCACGTATGTCAGTCTTGCCCCAGCTACACCCACTTTGTCGGCGACCCCCACTCATCAAATTCATGACAAGTGATGGTGTTTACTACACCAAAAGTCTTACTTCAGCAGAGATGGAGTGATTTTTGTGGTGAGGTGCACGCAGCCTCGCCTGAGTCATTAAGAAGTGAACACCTTTTAATGAATCAGGAACATTATCTCCAAAATGCCCCCTCATTAAGACTTGCGAGAGAATCAACGATCTTGATTAATTGCCCCCACTGTGTGCATGATTATTAGGCAAGTGAGTATTTTCACCATATCATCATTTTCATGCAGATTTTCCAACGTCGAGCTGTGTAAATGTTAATACTGATTGGATGAAGCAGAACAGGTGATGTGTATTTGTGTAATGTGGAGGAAGACGACTAACGTTGTTACAACAACCTTTATCGAGTTCCTCAGGCAAAAATGGGCCACAAAAGAGCTTTAACTGACTCTGAAAAGTTAAATATTGTTACAAGTTGTACTGAGGGATGCAGCACTCCTGAAATTGCTCAGATATTAGGGAGCGATCACAGAACCATCAAAAATTTTGTTGATAATAGTCAGCAAGGTTGCAAAAAAGTATCGAGAAGAAAGACGCACATTAGCTGCCAAAGATTTGAGAAGAATCAAACGTGAAGCGACCAGGATCCTATTGTCACCCAGTGCTGTCATATTCCACAGCAACAACCTCCCTGGAGTGCCCAGAAGTACAAGGTGTTCAGTGCTCAGAGACTTGACCAAGGTACGGGAGGCTAAAACCCGAACACCACTGAGCAAGACACAGAATTGGAACTGTCAAGACCGGGCCTAGAAATATCTGTAGACAGATTTATCAAAGGTTTTATGGACTGATGAGATGAAAGTGATTCTTGCCGGACCAAAAGGATGGGCCCATGACTGGATCAGTAACGGGCACAGACCTTCACTTCCACTCAAACGCCAGCAAAGTGGAGGTGGGAACGTTTTTATTGAGCTGCTGGAAATGCCGTTCTCCTTTTTTTTCCTTCTATTGTTGCTGTGCTGCACCAGCTGGAGACATGGCACTTACCGGTTTTGCCTCCCATGGACTCTAATCTTACAAGCGTGGTAAGCTCCAACCACCCGCTTTTTCTCTAAAGATGAGCTGGTTGGACCTTTTTAGGTTGAAGATGGATTGAAAATCAACTACCAAATATACTGAAAAATTTTAGAAGACAGGAAAAAGTTTGCTCCATTCAAGAAAACCATAATTGTTATGCAGGACAATGCTCCATCGCAACATCGAAGTTTCCACTGCTCGGCTGCCACTACTTGGACAACCCCTTCTCAATCTGAATGTTTGCTCCTGTAAAGATAAAAACACTCATACTCATCTCTGGCGCTGTTCCAGCAGTGACAGCACTCACGTTCCCGGGACTCACATGAGATTGTTATGGCACGTGAGCCCTGTGCCCAATCAGCTCTGGTGTCGCTATCCTCATGATTATGTATTGGTAATCATGAGGCAGTGAGTAGCCAGCCGCAGCTCTCATTTCCTCTTGATTACTAATACATCCGAAGGCGGGACAGTGATGCCAGAGCTGATTTGGGCACAGTGCTCACGTGTCATCACATCCTCACGAGAGCGCCGGGAACGCGAGTGCTGACATTCCGGAACAGCGCCGGCACGGGAGATGAGCATAAGTGTTTTTATTTTCACGGGGGGGAAACATTCAGATTGAGAAGGGGTTGTCCTAGTTGGGGACCCAATCTTTTGCATTGAATTGTCAAATAAGTCTGTGGCAACGGTCATTGTGAAGGAAGACGGAGCAGGGTCAGCTGTGACATCCATGATTGTGGACCCTGTGTTATAAGCTGTGTACAGAGGTTATCTGTCTTGTAATCTTGCCTCTGAGGATAATGCAGCTGCTGAAAACACTTCCTAAAAGGACAGGAACTATGAGTCTAAAAAAGCTCTAGCAGGTAGTATGAAAATGGCAATATTACGAATTTTTTTATTGTGCTGTGAATAAAAGACCAATGGTAAAAATTTTTTTTAAATACATGTGTGTGGCCCAGCTGCGCTTGGTACACATGTTCCCAGGAGTATGCACAGAAAAGGTAACTGCAAAATCTGATATTCATTCACACTCACACTTCCCTAGATTGCCACTAGAGGGAACCTTAGACTATTTAAGGGTGTGAGATAGGTAGCAGTGAGATCAGTTCATTAGTTCATTCCAGACTGGGGGGAGTAGGAGGCAGTCTGAGGTCGGTGATTTGTAGCCAGTGTGTGCTAGTGAGTCATACTAGCCAGACGTGTGGAGAGATCCTGTCAGACAAGACAGAGAAAGATTGCAAGCTGTTATCTCAGAACAGACGGACTGTTAGTTCCCTAAGGAATGTGGAAAGTGACTCTCGGAGCAAGCGTGTATTCAGTCTGACGAAAGGTCCTGAGAGCTGCTCTAGACAGAGTCTTTGAAGGAAAAGAAGGAAGGGGACTACAGTTGTTGGAACATCGAGTTAACTGAGAAGCAGTCAGTGAGCTTTGGGAGAAAGGAAGCTGACGACTACACCTACTGCTACCTCGTGCTTATGTTAAGGATGAGAGTAGGGCGACGGGCGAGTGGTGACCCAAGAAAGGAGTGACTTCGGTGACAGATCACCTTCACTCGACTTAACCGGACACCAGGTCCGGTTATCCCCTGTAAATATCCCCCTTTGTATGAGCGCCCAGGGCAACGGACCGAGCTGTGCTACTTGTGACATTCCCCATAGACTTCAACGGGCTCGGTGCCGAGTACCCCATATCCCTGGTGTTGTGCGACTCACATGTAACCCAAAAATCTGATTTAAACAATGGGTCACTTTCTGAAGATAGTCTCCCTTTAAGGTAATGTGCAAATAATTTTTTTTTTAGGAGAAATAGCCAATGGTAAATCACAATCGTGTTCTTAAATTGCCTTTTGAAAACTGGACTGTAACTAAAATTGCTGGCCTCAATGCTGTTTAGGTCATGAGTTCTGTAAGCAGATCTTACATGACCAAGAATTGGGCTATATGAAGAGTCATCGTGCTTTTCTCATAATTCAATCTCATATACAGTATTTTTTTTTTATCAACAACATATGACACTTACCCTCCCTCCCATTTCTCATGGATTATTCAAGGATGCTTGGTCAGATGTCTCATTATCATCAGAGGTGCACAACCTCTGATGATAATGAGACATCTGACCAAGCATCACCATACAAGAACATGTGTAATATATTCGGGATGCTAATCCATATCATGTTATGCATAGATTAAATCGCTGAATGTGCGTGTACAAATGTCACATTGGAAGGAATCATCTCATTTCAATAAAATGATAAAGTGTCACTTGGACACACACCCTCTATTGTCCATTCTCGAGGGATGATTAAGGACATGTCATGATCCTAGAAAATTACGCGACCCTACAGAATAAAATACATTGTTTCTCATGGCAAGAATTAGCCGACGATTGTGTGTAGGCATTTGTCTTGGAGAAGACTGACATTATTATTACGTATATCATGAACACATTGCAGCCATTGGTATTGTCTACTAATACGTTGTGCTTTTTTCTTTGCGCTCATCCATACCCATATCTTACCCATATCTTCTTTTCATCTCCCCATACAAGATTAAATTATAAAACGTCTTGGGAAATTGAGTGTCATCCTCAATATAAAAGTGTTGTTTTTTTACCCAAATCATGCCTATTAGTTCTAGCTATCTTCGAAGCTCTACCAAATTAGTGGCACTAGTAAGTGCTGCCGGAAAAAATCAAGCGCAGAGCTCAGCAGCCCAATGGGAATGTGTGGAGCGGAAGTCGAGCATGAGCATTGCCGCTCCATTCTAAGTGGGGATGAAAGTGCCTCGTCCTGCCGATCATCGTTGGTCCCAGTGCTCAGAACCTCACCGATATATTGCTTGTCACCTATCCTGTGATAATTTAACTTCACTGAATACCTCGAAAAAAGAAAGTGTGCAAGCTCCATAAAATACTGTATATAAACATGTGCAGCAATATTGCACATTTGAGATACATTTAGGAAATTTTGCACCGTAGGAAAAGGAAAGGATATGTTTCCGGTACACCGACCTGTTAAAAGGAAAATAGTTTATTAGGACATGATTAAAAATGAAACAATAAAAACAACCTTACGCGTTATGACTAAGGGTGCACTGTGGCGCCAGAAACGCGTTAGGTTGTTTTTACTGTTTCATATTAAATCATGTCCAAATAAACTTTTTTCCTGTTAACTGGTCGGAGTGCCGGAAACATATCCTTTCCATTTCCTAATTTTGCTGTATGCATCATCAGGATCGGCACTCACCAGACACATGCTAGCAAACTCGCTTGGATTCCAGCTGGATACTACTCACATGGAGACTCCCTGTCTCTCTTCCCTGCCTAAATTTTGCACTATAATTATCTGCCTAAGACACAATTGCATACAGTTATACGCCATTTTATGCATGCATTGCTTATACAGTATAGCGCCATCATATTCCACAGCGCTTTACATACATTATCATCACTGTCCCCATTGGGCTCACAATCTACATTTCCTATCAGTATGTCTTTGGAGTGTGGGAGGAAACTGGATAACTCAGAGGAAACCCACACAAGCACGGGAGAACGACGCCCCCTTGAGGAAGCGAGAGTCACACTTGCGAAACACGCATCGGGCCTGCGGTCGCCCTGTGGACAGGAGACTTTACACATATGGGTAATTAACCTTTTACACCTTTATAACTTTGCATAACTTATGCTCAGCACATTACAACAAACATAGTAACGCATCACTTATGTTATCTATGTGATTTTGTTGGGTGGATTAGTGCAGTCCCAATTACTGTGGGTGATTTACGGCTTTTCCTACCTGTCTTTGTAATGTTAATTGTGAGCGTTACTTTTTCTGTACATTTCTAAGCATGCTGTACTGTCCTAATCTAACTTGTGACTGTGGTTTTTTTCATTGTCTTTGAGGATCACACTGTTTTATCCATATATGATAATCAAATTATTTATGTGTATTAAATTATTTTATGTGTTTTTTTTTTTTTTAGATACATGACGACTCATATTCTCCTTGTTAGTAATTGATTGTTTGGAGTCTGTATTTTTTGCGGATTATGGTTGTATTTTATAACTGGTAATCAATATATTATCCTTGCAGATGTTGTCCTTGGTGGCATTTGAATCCAGGACGCCAAGGCTGCAAGGCTGCAGTGCTAATCACTGAGCCACCGTGCTGATATTTTGAGAAAATAGCTTATAATACATTTTAAATTACAGGGTAATTTTAAAACTAGCAAGTCATCCTCTATGTATAGGATAAGGCATAAATTATTGATTGCTGGAGGTCCAACCGCTTTGACCGTTAGAGCCCTGTCTTGAATGGAGCGCAGGAGCGAATACTCAGTTTCTGTTCCATCAATTGCCCATGCGACTGCTGGGAATAGCTGAGTGCTGTAATCGGCCATTTCTGTCCAACCACTTCACCGATGCCGCCACCCTGTGCCAGTCATTCCACTAGTTGTCTATTTTCTCCAGAGTGCAATATAAGCTTATCTCTCTCATTCACAAAGCTTCTGCACCAACCTACATCTCCTCCCTCATCTCTATCAGCCTACCCGTGCTCTCCGCCCTACAAATGATATCAGATTGACGTCCTACGTAATCCGAAGCTATGACCTCCATCTCTAACGACTTTTCTCATGCTGTGCCACTTTTCTGGAATGCACTACCCTGGACAATCTGATTAATATCTAGCCCCCGTGTTTATAAGCTTGGTTTAAAAAGACATGTTTAAATTTATTATTATTCAAGATGGTGTTCCAGATCCATTTTATAAGGATAACTTGCTCATCATTGACTAGTTTGGCAATAACGCTTTAAAACTCAAGAACTCTTCGGGCGTTGTAACTTTGATATGCGGAGACTAGACCAATCCAGGGACATAGGTATACGAAATGCAGAGGTATCAGAGCCCAGGTGCCAGAAAAGACCCAAATACCCTTCTGCCATACAAGAAGACACGAGTACTGTAAATGGGCAGATGGTAGGTGAGAACTGTGTGCAGATTTTGCATTGGTGCACAGGAACTAGAAATCATTTAGCATTTCTATAAATCTGTTTTAAAAGTATGAAAGATAAAATGTGTTGTGGATGACAAGGCTACTATTGAGTGACATTAGTCATGGCCATCACACAAAGGCGTCAGTGTCACGGAGCCGGCGTCATCACAGCGAGTACAGATGTGTCATGGTGTGCATGTCTTGGCGTGGCTAGCAGTAATACAGGCAATTTACTGGAATGACGTTTTCTTATTGAATTTTAGCAGGTACATACTACACTATGCGGAGAAGACATGCTGTACGTATACATACTGTATGTATATATCTTTATTGGGCCTTATTTGGGAGCATTTAGATATAGGATAAATATAAGTGTAAAAAAACAAAACAAAAATATAACAAATGAATACCCATGTCATGTATAGTGTACAGTTCCTATAGCGTCTTGTGCTTGGGTGCGAGGAAAACACAGGAGACATAGGTTGAAATGAAATGACTTGTATTACTTCATACAAGCATGCTGAAAAGTTCACACAGTTTGCAGGAACAGCGACAGGAGACACAGCAGGCCAGAGTAACTTCAAGCACTACAATAAATCTCCAAAGCAGGTTCAGGATCTCTTCTCTGTACCGTAATTCCTCTGCAAACATGGATTCACCAAACAGCAGGTTTCCAGAGTCCAAAAGTGTTCCAAAGTTCCTCAGTAGGGAATAGCTGGAGTACAAGTCCAAGGCTTCCAGGAGTCAGGTCACAGACTGACTGAGGCTTGATTCAGGAACACTGATTGTTCAGCTGAGGCTGCTTAAGAAGCAAGAGGGAAGAATCAGGGCGGGAACATGAAAACTGGAAACTCCATATTAATTGAGGGCAAGAGCTGCAGAAAGACAGAAAGCAAAATGGCCGACGGAAAACTGAGTTTCAAGGAACATGTCAACAGAGACAAAGAACCTTACATTACTCCCCCCTTAGGGACAACCTCCGGATGACCTCAGACCAGGCTTGTCAGGGTACCTCTGATGAAACTGGCGGAGCAGGCGAGGAGCATTTACATTATTGACTGGTTCCCATGAGTTGTCCTCCACTGGGTAGCCCTGCCATTTAATCAAATATTGCAACTGATTTCTGTACAACCTGGAATCTAGAATCCTTTCCACCATAAATTCTTCCTGACCATCGACCAGCACTGGGTCAGGGCAAGTAGAAGAACGTCCAGGAAACGTATTGGGTGTTGCAGCCTTTAGTAGGGATACATGAAAGACAGGGTGGATTCTCATAGTTCTGGGCAGTTGAAGATGACAAGCAACAGCACTTATAATCTTATTGATCTTATAAGGTCCAATGTACTTATGTCCCAATTTAGACGATGGAATCTTTAATTTAAGATTTCTGGTTGACAGCCAGACCAAATCTCCTACCTTGAAAGCTGGTGCAGGTTTACGAAATTTATCTGCTGCTTTCTTGTACCTTTCCTGAGCCAATTCTAGATTTTCCTTTAGAAGATCCATATTCTTTTGTAAAGAAGTGATTCTTTCAGCCACTACCGGCAAGGGCGTATCTATGGGAAATCGAGGAAGAATGTTAGTTAGGATGATAACCTACGGTAGATTGGAGTAAAAAGGAGACTGCTTAGTGGAGGCGCTCTGAGAGTTGTTATAAGAGAACTCAGCCAGTGGAAGTAGATCCACCCAATCATCCTGTAGGTGGCAGATAAAACAGCGGAGATACTGCTCCAGGGTCTGATTGGTTCGTTCTGTCTGTCCATTAGTCTGAGGATGAAAAGCAGAAGAAAGGTTTACTTTACTGTCCAATGCTGCACAGAAATTTTGCCAAAACTTTGAAGTGAATTGCACCCCTCGATCCGAAATGACCTCATCCAGTACTCCATGTAAGTGAAACACATTCTTAATCATCAAGTCTGATGTCTGTTTTGCAGTGGGTAAGCCGACACAAGGGATAAAATGAGCTGCCTTTGTTAGACGGTCAACCACCACTAGAATGGTGTTCTTCCCTTGAGAGGTTGGTAACTCCACAATGAAGTCCATAGAAATGGATCCCCACGGGCGGGACGGGGTGGGAAGAGGTTGCAACAGACCAGTTGGTGAAGAGCGAGGTGTTTTGCATCTTGCACAGACTTCACATGAAGTGACATAGTTTAAGACATCTTTCCTGTAAGTGGGCCACCAAAAGAAACGAGAAAGAAATTCTTGTGTCTTTAGAATTCCCCTATGCCCGGCTATCTTGGAATCGTGGATGAGTTGCAATACTCTCAATCTGACTGTTTCAGGTATATACAGACGTTGTCCCTGAATCCACACACCATTCTTAAAGACAAGACTTACGTCCCTTGGGGGTTGAGCCAACAAAGAATCCTCATGGTATGCTTCCTTGATGTCCTTAAGTAGGTCTTGATTATGAATCACTCCCAGGAATCTAGAGTCAGGAAGAATAGTCTTAGGAGGAGTAAGTGGACGTGTCTCTGCTGAATGAATCCTAGAGAGTGCATCAGCCTTTCCATTGCGCGATCCTGGTCTATAAGAAATGACAAAACTAAATTGGTTTAGGAAAAGATTCCAGCGAGCCTGGCGAGGAGTCAGGCACTTAGCCGACCTGATAAATTCAAGGTTACGATGGTCTGTCAGGACGACTATTTGCTGTGCAGCTCCCTGAAGAAGGTGTCTCCATTCCTTGAAGGCGGCAATAATGGCCAACAATTCTCTATTGCCCACATCGTAGTTCCTCTCAGCCGAAGACAACTGCTGGGAAAAGAAGGCACAGGGATGCAAGACATTCTTCTCACCTGTTCTCTGAGAGAGTATAGCTCCAACGGCACAGTCTGAAGCATCCACCTCTATTATGAAGGCAAGCTCGGGGTTGGGATGTACTAAGATAGGTGCGGTGGTAAATTTATCCTTTAAACAGGAAAATGCTTCCTGAGCTTGCGGGGTCCAGGAGAACCTAGACTGTTTCCGGGTAAGTTGGGTGATAGGTGACACTACCTCAGAAAAATTCTTAATGAAACGTCTATAGAAGTTGGCAAACCCGATGAAACGCTGCACCTCCTTCACATTTCTAGGAATTGGCCAATCCTTGATGGCTTGGGTCTTGCTTCCATCCATACTAATCCCTTGCGTAGATAGTACATACCCCAGAAATTGAATTTCGGTCCTATGGAATTCACATTTTTCAAGTTTGATGTAGAGATGGTTTTGTCTTAGGCGTTCTAAGACCATTCTCACATGTCCATGATGTTCCTCTGTGGAGTTAGAAAAAATTAGAATATCATCCAGATAAATCACCACAAATGTATCTAGGAGATCCTTGAAGATATCATTCACGAAGTGTTGGAAAGTGGCTGGGGCGGTACTCAGACCAAAATGCATAACTAGATATTCAAAGTGTCCATAGCGTGACCTGAAAGCAGTCTTCCATTCATCCCCAGGTCTAATACGGACCAAGTTATAGGCCCCACGGAGATCCAGTTTAGAGAAAATTTTGGCATGCCGCACTCTCTCCAACAATTCAGGGATTAAAGGCAATGGATAACGGTTTCTAATAGTAACCTTATTGAGTTCCCTATAGTCTATGCAGGGTCTCAGAGATCCATCTTTCTTCTTCACAAAGAAGATGGGTGCACCTGCGGGAGATGAAGAGGGGCGTATGAAGCCCTTGGCTAAATTTTCGTCTATATAATCCTTCAAAGCTTTTAGCTCGGGCCCCGCTAGGGGTAGATCTTACCAAAAGGTATCTCGGCTCCAGGCAATAATTCAATTGGACAATCATATGGACGGTGAGGAGGAAGCTGATCAGCGTTCTTCTTGTCACATAAATCCACATAGTCCTGGTATACAGCTGGTAGTTCAGGGACTGACATGGTTCCTTTAGGAACAGAGCAAGCTGAAACTCCTTGACTCATCTGTTCTCTCCGGAAAGTGTAATTCCTTGGTCTCCCAGTTAATCGTAGGATTCTGCGCCTGCAGCCATGGTAGCCCTAGAATAATGGGAAAGTGGGGAGAAGAGATAAGCATAAAATACATTTTCTCCTGATGATCTTTACCCATAAGGACCCTCAAAGGCTCTGTTTCTTGATCCACTGGTCCAGAAGTCAGTAGAGAGCCATCCACAGTCTCCATCTGTACTGGAGTAGCCTTCTTCACTGAACGTATCCCCTGTTTCAGAGCAAAGGAGATATCCATAAAATTTCCACTTGCTCCTGAGTCGATCATAGCAGAGCTAGACACCCAGACTGAGTCAACCCAGAGTTTGATGGAAAGGAAGCAATGAGAATTGTTTCTTTTACAACTCAGCTGGGACACCGCTGAGGAAACTTGAAAAATTGCAGCGTTTATACCGTCATCCTCCCCAGAACTAACAGAGTTTAAGTCCGAGAAATCAAGATCTCTTGCAGCAGATCTCTCTGGAGCCTGAGGCTCGGACATGACAGAGCTCCTCTCGCAACACTCACAGTGAATGACTGCTGCAGTAGTCTTACGAGAACGGCTGGGGCAGTTTATAATGAAGTGCCCTGACTTACCACAGTAGAAACATAGATTTTCCTTTATACGATGTTCTTTGCGTGCATCACTAACCCGTCTTTGTAAAGAGTCCACCTGCATGGGTTCAGGTTCTGGTTCCCTTGTGATCCTACTCAAAGGTTCCTTAGCTGAGGAGGGAGGTAGTAAAAGGTTAGTGCGATTATTTTCGAACCATCTCTCTTGTCTGCGTTCAGTCAGACGAGCATCAATACGGATACAATAGTTAATAAAGTCACCTAACGCAGTGGGAGGGTCGGCACGAGCAAGTTCATCCTTAATCAGTGGAGACAACCCTTTCCGAAAAATAGATTTTTTAGCGGAAGTGTCCCAAGTGGTATCAAGAGCCCATCTCCTGAAATCCAGGGCATATTCGGCTACTGAACGCTTACCTTGGCGCAAAGTTAACATGGCTGCTTCAGCTGTTGCACCTCGATTGGGGTCATCAAACACCTGCCCCATGGCTGAAATAAAAGCATCAAGGTGATTCAAACAATCATCCTCAGTCTCAATCAGAGGGTTTGCCCACATCAAAGCCTTATTGGTAAGCAACATGATTATAGTAAGCACTTTGGATCGTTCAGTGGGAAATTGTGAAGCATGTGCAGAGAAAAATAAATTGCATTGATTAATAAATCCCCTGAATTTCTCACGTTCACCGCCAAAACGAAAAGGAGGTAATTTGGGGATCCCAGAACTTGGGGTTATGGCAGGAGCCTGGCTCGTTCCTCTAGAGCCTCAATCCTGGCTCGCAATTCCTGGGTAGTCTGTCCAAACACTTGCAAATTATGATTAGTGAGGTCCTGTAGGCTTGCAAAACGGGTTTTTAAAGTCTGTACATCTGAAAGGATTGTATCAGTCACTCCGCAAAGTTCCTTTATGTGGGCCTCCATCTTCCAGATCTTTTAAGGCAGAAGTGCTGGAAGGAGAAGAGGAAAGGAAAAAAAAAAAAAAACAATAGTGTTTACCTGTGGTAACACTCCAGAGTAAAATTTTAAGGGAATGCGCTCACCTGGAATGGTTGTGAGAAGTCACAACCACTGTCATCACATAAGGTATTAAACGGACATCTGATATCCACAGTCACAGCAGACACGGCTTTCCCAGACCCAGCAGACACTAAACATTGGCTCCTGAATCTTGTCATGTATAGTGTACAGTTCCTATAGCGTCTTGTGCTTGGGTGCGAGGAAAACACAGGAGACATAGGTTGAAATGAAATGACTTGTATTACTTCATACAAGCATGCTGAAAAGTTCACACAGTTTGCAGGAACAGCGACAGGAGACACAGCAGGCCAGAGTAACTTCAAGCACTACAATAAATCTCCAAAGCAGGTTCAGGATCTCTTCTCTGTACCGTAATTCCTCTGCAAACATGGATTCACCATCAACAGGCAAAGTTCCTCAGTAGGGAATAGCTGGAGTACAAGTCCAAGGCTTCCAGGAGTCAGGTCACAGACTGACTGAGGCTTGATTCAGGAGCACTGATTGTTCAGCTGAGGCTGCTTAAGAAGCAAGAGGGAAGAATCAGGGCGGGAACATGAAAACTGGAAACTCCATATTAACTGAGGGCAAGAGCTGCAGAAAGACAGAAAGCAAAATGGCCGACGGAAAACTGAGTTTCAAGGAACATGTCAACAGAGACAAAGAACCTTACAACCCACTAATCCTATACAAAGCCCTACCCTCTGTTTAAAAAATAGTTAAATTGTAAAAAAAAACAAAAAAACTTATTTTGCGTAATTAAAGGCCAATATTGCTATAAAAGCAACTGCTGTTTATTAAAAAAGGTGAAAATTAAAGAATAAAAAAATGCAAAAATCACTTTAATAAATTAAATATAATTAATAAATGAAACATAATTCATTAAAAAAGGTGAAAAATTAAAGTATAAAAAAATGCAAAAATCACTTTAATAAATGAAATATAATTAAATAAATAAATAAAAATATACCAAACAAAAACAAAAAAAGCGATTTGGTGATTTGACCAGTAGATGCAAGAAATAGGAAAAACCGTAATGGTCATTAAGGCCCAAACAGCATATGTAATATAGGGAACCGGTCATAAAGATGGCAGGATGTTATAGAACAGAAGGAGGGGATCAGAATAATATACATTTAAATGTGAAAAGTTTAAGTAAAAGTTTTTATTCAGTGAAATCGCTGGTGTTTGAATATGAGTCCAGTGATGAGGAATATGATATGCACAGAGCCTGTAGAAAGAACAAGAAACTACTTTACCCTAATAAAAGAGATGATTGAATCTTTTGAAATTCAAATTGTGAATCATCCCTCTTAGTCAATTGTGATCAGGCAGCCCGTTCTGTGCAGAACACTGACTGAAACTGATGGTGTCGCTGTCAGGGGTAACATCAACCTCTTGTGACTGAGATGTGTGATGTGCCATATACTCATTATTGCCCTCTATTCCACTATTATTTTCTGAGACAAGACCTAATTGTCCTATGCTTGTACACTTGTGGCTTGAGTTAGTGGTAGTGGTGGTAATGCTTCTGCTACTAATGACTCCCACATTTTTTGCTGTGATATTTTTTTTTTACACTACCCTGTTATTGACATTGCACCTTTTGGTCTTACCATACATTTTGTAAACACTATAATTAACTTTTGACAATCTTTTCAACCCGGTTATTCAATTCTTGCCAAAAATGACATAGCAAGATATTCTAGGTATACACAGTAGATACACGTACAGAAAGTACAATTTGGTAGCAGGCCAGAGTGTAGGTCAAATTGGACTAATAAAACTGCTGTGCCAAAAACAGATATGCACAGTTAAATGCAATTACATGCCGAGGGAAAATGAGAAATGAGAACCAGAGAAGAAAGAAGTGAGGACAAAAGAAAGCCTTAAAATATAAATGTTATTAAATGTACATACAGAAGTAAGGATAATCAAAAAAACACAAGATGCCTCACAAAATGGTCCTACCTAGACATGTATATTGAATGATGCAGCTTATAAAAAAGCAAACTCCATTGCTTTTTTTTAGTCCTCAGCTCTAGCATACAGACTGTATTAATACACTAGTGGAAATAAAGCATAGACTATAGACAAGTATAGTAGTGACAGCAGTTGAAGATACCTTGTTATTGTAGTTGCTGGTATAAATGCTCATTAGGCCATATATCTCTCTTTTCTATTTTTAAATTATGTGATAAAAAACTTAGTACAGTTGCTTGCAATAAACAAGAGCACCATTTCTGACACTGATTTATTTTTCCTGCAAAAAATATTATGTTGCCTTGCTGTTGCTGCTTAGTGCATTAACAATGAAGAATAACTGTAATTCAAATCCAGTAATACTTTTATCTAATAATAACATATGAAAGGTTGCTTGAATATACATGTGCTACTGACATACAATCCATTAACTTATATAACCCCAAAAGATGGGTCCACTAGTACACCTGATATAAGGCCAATAATGGCAGGCTTCAGTTCAATAATGTCCAAAAGAGGCATTACTCCATATTCCAGGAGTGATTTGAACCTGCATAGGGATTACCAGTGGCCTCACAACATTAGCAAAGAAAAGTGGGACTTGGCTCAGACTTTTTTTTTCTTAGTTTAAAGGGTTTTCTGGTATTTGTCATGTTGACAGTGCTGCAGCCAATAACTGAGGACAGTGTCTCTGGAGAAGTTGACAGCATAAGCCTCTCAAAATCGCTGAGCTCAGTTATTGACTACAGTGCCGTTGACATGCTGTTTTTAGACGGTGTCAGACACTGAGATTTGTGACAAAGACTCAGCGCTGGACCTGGAGTGGGTGAGTCAAGCAGATTGTTTTTTTTAAACACATTGAAGCCGGTCTACAGGAGTTTTCAGAAACTCGTGTCAGTTGATGGGACTGCTGCTCCCATCAGCCAACGCTAATAACTGAGAGCAGTTATGATGGAAATATTCATCTGCCACACCTGCGCTCAAAAAAAATAATTAAAAAAAAATCTGGCGTGGGTTCCCCTGTATTTTTGATAACTAGCCAGACAAAACACAGCCCGGGGCTCCAACCCTCAGCTGTTAGCTTTATTAAGGCTGGTTATCAAGAATAGAGGGGTCTAGAGGGGTCCCCACGCTTTTTTTTTAAATTATTTAATTAAATAATTTTAAAAAATGGCTTGGGGTCCCCCACCATTTTGACAACCAGCCTTGCTAAAGCTGACGGCTGTGGCTGGTATTCTCAGGCTGGTAAGGGGCCATTGATATTGACCCTCCCCAGTCTAAAAATAGCAGCCCGCAGCCGCCCAGAAAAGGAGCATCTATAAGATCTATATTCTGGCGCTTTGACTGGCTCTTCCCACTTGCCCTGTAGTGGTGGCAAGTGCGGTAATATTTGTGAGGTTGATGTCACCTTTGTATTGTCTGGTCACAACAAGCCCATGGATTAGTAATGGAGATGTGTCACCTGTACAGAAATTACATATTTTGGGCAAATGATGGATTAGTTTTAAGAAAATTTTAGACAATTCTGTGAAAGGTAGCAGAATATTTCAGAACTAAAAAGTTTAGAAAATTATAAAACTTATGTGATTACTAATGTTGCTCAGAAATGAATAAATCTATTAAAAAATTTGGAGTAAAAAAAAGACTGACGGAAGAAGAAAGATCTGTCACACCACAGCTCTTCCTTGGAAGAGTTAAGAGACAATGCATCCTCTGACATGTGCATTTGATCCAAGTTATCTTGGTCTGCAATTTGCTCGCTTGTTTCCGTCAGATCGTGTCCTGTTCTCAGGTGCTGACACATTTCCTCCTGGTAACATCTGCAGACAGCTCAATATTAGCAAGATGGTAGCTGATTGCTTACAGAGCAGAGACGCTGACAGGAGACGGAGAACTTGGAGAGTTTTTTTTTCCCACTTTCAACTATTATTAGAAACAAAATGGAGCCTTGCTATCTCTCATGTACAAAAGTCGCAGAGTGCATCCACTGGTTCCTACTTTGGCAGATTACCTCCTGTAGGCCGGTAATTGGCTGCTTAGCATAACACGGCGGCCTACTTTATCACAACCAGATGTTGGTGTCGTCGCCTGTATAGAAGGTACAGCGAGGCCAATGATTTCACTACAGGATGAGTTGATGAAAAAGATTTTAATTTACCACTGTCGGGGTTCTCTCCCATGTAGAGACAAATCTACGCTAATGTCTTTAACGGGCCAGATAGTTTAAGAGGAATACAGTATGAAGGAGAGGCATCACTTAGATGATGTTATACGTGGCTGTTAAGTAATGTAGGGTAGCGGCATAATTATAGCTACTAGGGCATAAACAGCCTCAGAAATGACGGTGGTTGACACAAAACATCTGCCATCGACCTATTCACCTGCCTTCCACTGAGGTTTGTCCTATTTTGTCCTACTCTTATAGACAATGTGTGTTTTTCGACATAAAACTATAAAATAAATGGAAAATGAATATGATCAACTTAAATCGAGAACATATAGGATATTTGTATGGGTTTCAAGAAAGCTAAAAAGAATATTTTGACTTGTGATGCTTAAGTCTGAAAGTATAAGAGTAATCACCTCCTTACACATTAGATACAAGTCGTCTGAACCCACCGATGTTGGTGGAATTGCCTAAAGATCCACTGTGTAAGGGAAGAGTCAGACGGGGATCGCAACACAATGCTTGGACTGGCCGGCGGCAGTCCTGAGTCTGACCTGTACGTGACTGCATGTATTTCTATGCAGATGTCACGCTCAGGTTGAGAGAGACCCCGGCCAGTCTGAGCATTGCGTTGTGATCCCTGTCCGAGTTATATGGACATCTGACTCTTCCCTTAGGGAGCCTCACAAGTCAGTTACTTTGTTCTTCAGGATGATTAGCCACTGCCAGATTATTCTGGCAGAAGAGTTTTCATGGAGAACACAGGAGCACTTGGCCGAGCAATCCTGTGTATGGGACATTCGTGAGAGATAGAGTCCCTAGTTCTATCGGTTTTTCATTGCTTGAGTGAGACCCCGGTGTGACGTTAAAAATCTGTCTGAATAAAATGGTCTTCATTAAACCTCCTTGCAGCAAGTGACTTCTTTCCATCCACACATCTTATTTTCAATGTGCTTTTATTCCCTGTTTGGAGAGAGCCACTATGTCTCCGTCAGGCATTAGGGACTTCTGAAATATAGCAGATCTCCAGGACTCCGAGAAGAATTGGTAGATGTAACCAAGTGCCACAGATGAGTCCCAAAATCTTCTAAAATGCAGCATTTCTTAAAGGTTTCTTGTGCATGCTAGTGGGATGCTTCTTCTTCAGCCAGAAACTTGGCACTCAAAGTACATGAAAAAGGTGTCTAGGGGGCACAGAAAAGACATAGAGAGCCTTGACCTGAAAAAGGCTCCCAGCTATACACAAAGGTTTCAGCAGCAAACTGGATGTGCCGCAGTACTTGTTCTCCTGGAAGAGCATCCGTAAAATTGGCAAGTATGTAATATTGGGAAGCCTCTGTAGAGAAAGAAAGGACTGCTGGGGTTTACAACTCCTCCATGGGAAGATGGGAAGTAGACCTAGCTGGGGCCACCATTTAGAAGAAATGGGGTCAATATTTGTTTATTTTACTCACTTATAGAGCGCCATTAATTCCACAGCGCTTCACAGACGTCATCGTCATCACTGTCTCCACTAAGTTCCCTATTAGGCTGCTTTCACATTTGCGTCTGTACGCGAAGCGTTTGATCCGCAAAGATCCGCATGCGTCATATCTTTAATATGGTGTATGCAGGGATATGCGTTTGAGCACGCATGTGTCGTTTCGCGGTGTGCGGCGGTGTCCGGCGAACGCAACATGTTGAATTTTTTGAAGCGTCAAAAATCCGTCAAATATGCGCAGTCATGCGCATGCAGATATGTGCGTAAAAAACGCATTACTATCTAAGGGAACGCATTGACACGCAAGGACATGCACATGGATTCGCTTGATGCGCATGCGGACTTCAGCCTGCGCATGTCCAGGAACTGATTACAGCACCTGGAAATATTGAACGCATGCGCATGAACAACGCAAACGCATGCAAAACGCATACAAATGCGGATAAAAAACTCTGCGTTTTGCATGCGTTTGCATATGCAGATGATACGCTGCGCACATATACGCAAATGTGAACTTAGCCTTAGTGTGTCTTTGGAAATGGAAATTGAACACCCATCACGGAAATATCTGGTTTATTTCAGGTAAGGGTCTTCTCACAGAGGTGGTCTGTTGTGGAGGTTCCATATATATTAAATTACGGTTTACGTACACTTTATTATAGTGATGTCATTTTAATAGGATGCTGTAAAAACATGCCCAGCCTTCTACAAAGCTTGTCCATGAGTTACATGGATCATAATAATAATAATAATAATCTTTATTTATATAGCGCCAACATATTCCGCAGCGCTTTACAGTTTAACAGTTTCAAAACACAAGTCATAGGTAACAACGTTAACAATACAATAATCATCATCTAGGAGTGTCATCTAGGATCATCTAGGAGTGTCATCTGGAAACATCAAAAGGCTGAGATTGATGTTTGTCAATTTGGGATAAAAGCCTGGGATAATAGGCTGATGTGCCACACACAAGCGCCTCCCAGTAAACCAGTAAAGCCCAAGATGGTTGCCCTTATTCTAGGATGCTTAGTAGCGTCCCTCCAGAGCACTGCTAATTGCGTCTGCCTGACCTATGTCATGGGATGACTGTCGGTATGTAAAGATGCCCATCACCTATTTAATAGACCATCACTGCTGACTTATAACATTGCATGTAATACACCATGGATTATAATAAATGCAGGAGCTCCTGGGCGTAAAATATAAATTAATGAGTCATTGTGATATTTATATTGTTAAAATAAGATTACTGGAGCAGTTTCACACTCAATTCATCAGTAGCCTTAAAAAAGTTTTTACTCGCCTTTCTTTTACTAATCATACAATACTTACCCATGGATCCTCTGTCGCTCCTTTATCCTGCTGGCTGGTCCCCCTGCCAGTCATCTTACCTTCTCTTCGGGCTTAATGGGCGCCTGACTGCTGCAGCCAATCAATGGTGGCAGCACTGGCGTATTGATTGCTGCTGCAAGTGTTTGGTATCATGGTCATGCTCCAACTAAGAAGAAAAGGAGAGGAGATCTGCAAGGGGACACGATCAGAGTTATGGAGGAGCGGTGGGCTGAGTATATGCTATTTTATTATTTTAAGGTGCTCATTCTCGTTGGGTAAGGATGGATACATTTGTGACCAACCATCCATCTAATGTGTATTTGGATGACATGACTGTACCTTGATTGCAGATGTTGCAGCAAAGGATTGGGCATGTTGTATTTCAGTATGGCCAATCCTTTTTTTTTTCCAATGATAGATAGGCTGCTATCAGAGGAGACTGGTAGAGGTCTTTTATTCTTTCCTCATCAAAAATCAGTGGGATTGTGTCTAATGTGTATTCGGATCTCACGACTCTTCATCCCAAATGGGAGAGAAGGATCCAACCTATTAAATTTCTTAAAGCCCGTCCTTTTGTTTTTCCAGGGAGGAGTCTGGCTGCTGCTCTCTCATAGGGAACATAGCAACACTCCGCTGAGCCAAGCGAACCTGTGTATGGGGGTGTCAGGAGATATATCTAATGTGTATAGGAGCCTTTAGTCATAAGTAGGTTCATGATTTTTCTCCTATGCAGTCATACATTTCATCACCACTTTTCTTGACCAACCCAACTTTTACATCACTGCTACATCACTGGGCTCTGCTGCCTCATCACAAATGAGTCTTCTGGCATACTTAGCTCTGCTGTGCTGCTGAGCTCTGCTACAATACATGGCTTTGCTTCAACTCTGCGGTGTCTCATGACCTCAGTAGCTCTCCTACATATATAAGACTACTCTTCCGTACTTTTAATCTTCCTCTACTTCATTTACTTGATCGGTCATTCTGCCATCCACTTCTACAGTCTCCATTGCATCAAAGAGTTCACCCTGCTGCACCAGCGTCCTCGGTCCATGCTGCAATCCACCCGCTCATCTGAGTCGCACGTAGCAGGGCTTTGGGGTACTCGGCAACGAGCCCGTTAACTTCACTGGGGGATGTTACGGGTAGCACAGCTCGGTCCGTTGCCCTGGGCGCTCACTAAAGGGGGATATTTACAGGGGATTGTAGAATGTTCGTGACGCCACCTGTGGTTTCTGATCAGGGTGACCAGCGCTGCAGGGTGAATCCTCTGAGGGGTTGTTACTGGGCAGCAAGGTGTTAAGTCTCCCACAGGCGAGACTGATCCCTCGAGGTATATGGCGGTGCAGGGGTGAAGGAGCAATAATGCAGACACACACAAGACAGTCTCTTTCTGTACCTTTACTGGTGATGAAGTTGCAGGCACGTCCCGGGAGGCCGTCAGGGTGGAGGATGCACGTCCAGTAATCCACTGAGTAGGTGTAAGGCCTCCTTATGTCTGTATGAGTGTGAGTTTCTAACTTGCATAAAACAAAGTTTAACTCCGTTCTCTTTGCTACTCCCGGCTGATCTTGTGATGGAGCCTTCTTTTGGACAGAACTAGTCTCTATATGCAGGGCCCTGCTAGACTCTTGTTCTTCCTGACCCCAGTTACGTATCAGCACTGAAGGGCCCCTCTGTGACTTGTAGTCCAGCAGGGTCTCCGGTGTCTCCTACCAGTCGTGCAGATGCTGGTAAGCGCGGACCCGGTGTCCGTGGTGCAGAGTCGAGGTAAGCTATTAATGCTGGTTGACCTCGGTCACTCTCTTTCCCTTTTCCACTTGCCTGTCGTCCTACTCTCACCACTATCATAAGCACAAGCAGCAGTAGATGTCAGCTTCCTTCTCTTCACCGCTTTCCAAGCGTCGGCACGCTTACTTTCGGAAACAGCTCACTGTTGGAATCTCAGTGGACTCAACCTTGACCAGACCAAGTGGCAATCCTTTCCACTATACTGGACTCCACTACATAAGCTGAGTGTTTGCTGAAGTCCTCAGGCTTTCAGATAAGTCTTTCTTTCTGGCTAGAGTTCCCTCTCAGCATGTCTGAGGTAACTAGCTCGTTTTCTTCCGTCTCGTCTGACAGGAATGTCTCTCTCCTCTCACTCTCTGAGGTGTTCTGCTGTTCTGAGGTAAAACCAACGACTAGCTAACTCGCAGCTAGACTGCCTTCATCTCACTACTGTCTCAAGGGCTCCCTCTGGTGGTACCAGGGAAAAATGTGAAATGTTGTGTGCAATGGGTTATCGTGGATTTACCTTTCCATGCATCCTCCAGGGTAACATGTGGCTCCAGTCACAGCTGGGCTACACATCCCCCCTAGTTAATATCAGCACTCCCGGGCTGAAAAAGAAAACAATTTTTATATATAACATCAACAAAACATAAATATAACTCTTCCCTTGCGGGAGGTAAGGACACTTCAAACGTTTCATAATACAAGTAACATATATACAAATATTTACACAATCTTATTTACATTTTTACACTTGGATATTGGTTTACTGAATTACTTTGCTAGGCCTACACTTGGTACCTAACAGGTAACCTTCCCTTCGTTGTGCGTACTGACCTACGTGGTGTTGCTTCAGGTATAGTAGCATCTGGCCTATTTGTCCTGCGTGCTGGCAAACTGTAATACTGCCTTAACCTCTCTAGGGATCTGGCAAGCATACTTGTGGCTGGGCGATGCAGTTCTGTTTCGCCAGGGGATTCTTCTGGTAGTTCCACGTCTTGAGGTTCCATTTCTTGAGACTCTACTTCTGGAGGTGCTACAGGAGCAAGTTCCTCTTGAACTATTTCTTCTGCTGCGGCAACTGGCTCAACTGGACGTTGAAGCGCTTCTTGTGGTTGGTAAAATTGAAGTACTGGAATAATCACAGCGTCTCCGATACAAGGCCAATCTGCAGGAAAATCTCCTAAGTCCGTGTGTATGACTTCACCTGATTTCTCTTTTTCCATAACAAGTTCTTCCTTGTGAAGTTTTAACATGTCTGGACACAGTTTAAGGTGGTCTCTTGATACAGTGGTGGTCGTCTTTCCTCCATCTTTGCTAATGGTACAGGTTTTCCTGTTGTCAAACTTGGAATTTTGCACGACATATGGCTCTTTTTCCCACTGATCATCCAATTTGTGCATTATCCTTTTTCTTTTTAGCACAATTTCTCCAGGAATAAAAGGCTTAGCTGGCGCACTTTTGTTGTAGTTCTCCTCTTGCTTTTCCCTTACTTTATTGAGACTATCTTCCAGCAGGCTTGTACTCTCCTGTACTGTTCCTGTCGGTTCGTGTCCCAATCTTCAGTAGTAACATCAGCTTCTGGTTCTACAACACCAAGTTCCAAATCCATGGGCAGCTTTCCTGGTCTTGCTCTCATAAGGTAGGCTGGAGTGCAGTTAGTGGAACTCACAGGTATGTGATTGTACAGATTTACCAGGTCAGGTAGTAGGTCTGGCCACCGATTCCTCTCCTCAAGTGGTACCGTCTTCAGCAGATCAATGACTATGTGATTCATCTTTTCACAGAGACCATTGGTTTGGGGTGGTACGGTGTGGTTCTTATCTTCTTACACCCGTACAAGTGACAGAACTCTTTAAACAATTCGGCTTCAAATGCAGGACCCTGGTCGGTTAACACTTGCTCTGGATATCCATGAGGTCTGCAGAAATAAGCTTGAAACGTCTTTGCTGCTGTTTCCTCTGTCAGATCTTTGACAGGGGCAACCACCAGGAACCAGGAGTAGTGATCCACCATCGTCAGGGCATACGAGTATCCTGACCTGCTGGGTGACAACTTGACATGGTCCAAGGCCACGATCTCCAAGGGATGAGTCGTCTTGATGGGTTGCAGGGGTGCTTTCTGGCTACTGTAGTCTTTTCTTCGAAGGCTACAGGACGCACAGTTTTTACACCATTTTTCGATGGAACTGCGCATTCCCACCCAGTAGAAACGACACTTTAACAGGGTTTCCAGCTTCTTCCAGCCAAAGTGCCCCGCTCGATCGTGGTAAGCTTCCAACACCATCTGGATGTCTGTTCTTGGGAACACTATCTGCCATACCATCTCATGGGTTCTGGGGTTGATGTACCTTCGGCACAGCTTCTCTCGGTAGATAAACAGCCGGCTTCTCTCATTCCACAGCTGCTTTGCTTGTTGAGACGCATCCTTCTCCAAGGAGGAACCTTCCTGAGTTATCAGTTCCTTGATGTGGCTGACAACGGGTCACTGTTCTGGGTCTCCTTCCAGCTGTGGTGAGGTAAAGGGTTTAACGTCTTACCACGCTGCCTCCTGTAGGCTCGTTGCTCGTGGATCATCCCATTTCTGTGGAATGCAGGTAGCTCAATCTCTTCTAGGTCATCCAGTTCCTCTTCCGTGTCGGACTCATGCGGCATTCTTGACAAGGCATCAGCGTTGGCATTCTTACGGCCCGCCCTGTACTTGATTGTGAACTGATAGTTCGATAGCCGAGCCATCCAACGTTGCTCCATGGCTCCCAACTTGGCTGTTTCGAGATGTGTCAAGGGGTTATTGTCAGTATAAGCAGTGAACTTGCTGGAGGCTAGGTAATGCCTGAATCTTTCTGTAATGGCCCAGACCAGCGCCAGGAACTCCAACTTGAAGCTGCTATTGTTCTCTGGGTTTCTCTCGGTCGGCCGGAGCTTCCTGCTTGCATATGCAATGACTTTTTCTTGGCCATTTTGCTTCTGACTGAGGACAGCTCCCAATCCTTCGTTGCTGGCATCAGTATACAGCAGGAACGGCTGGCTGTAGTCAGGATAGGCTAAGATCTCATCGCCTGTCAGGATCTCCTTCATCTCCTTGAACGCCTCAGCTTGTTCTTTACCCCAGTGGAATGGAGGATTTCTGCTCTTGAGGGGCTGTCCTACCAGAAGGTCCTGCAGAGGTGCTGCTTTCTTGGTGTAGTCCTTTACAAACCTCCGGTAGTAACCTGTCAGTCCCAGGAACTGGCGCACCTCCTTGAGATTCTTCGGCTCCGGCCATTTCTGGATGGCAGTGTCCTTCTCGGGATCTGGCGCTACTCCTTCTGAGCTGACAATATGTCCCAAGTACTGTACCTTTTGTTTGAGCAGATGGCACTTTGAAGGCTTCAGTTTCATCCCGTATTTGGACAGTGACTCGAATACCTCTGCCAGGTGCTTCAGATGATCCTCATACGTCTTGGAGTACACAATTACGTCGTCCAGGTACAGCAACACGGTTTCAAAGTTGAGATGTCCCAGGCAACTCTCCATCACTCTCTGGAACGTTCCCGGGGCACTGCTGAGTCCAAACGGCATCCTGTCAAACTCACAGAGCCCATCGGGGTGGTGAAAGCCGTCTTCTCCCGATCCTCCTCAGCCACAGCCACTTGCCGTACCCACTAGTGAGGTCAAGGGTGGAAAAGTAGTTAGCAGTTTTTAAGGCAGCTAAGGATTCCTCAATGCGTGGTAAAGGGTATGCATCTTTATGTGTTATGTGATTTACTTGTCTGTAATCTACACACATTCTCATGCTTCCATCCTTTTTCTTAACTAGGACTAGAGGTGCTGCCCAGGGACTACAACTATCCCTTATCACCCCTGCTTCCTTCATGTCACGCAACATTTCCTTAGCTTTCTGGTAGTATGCTGGAGGTATAGGCCTATACCGCTCTTTGATGGGAGGATGACTGCCTGTAGGGATATGATGCTGTACTCCCTTAATTGTCCCAAAGTCAAGTGGGTGTTTGCTAAATACCTGTGTGTACTCCTGTACCACCTGAGTCGCACGTACCAGGGCTTATGGGTACTCGGCACCGAGCCCGTTCACTTCAATGGGGGAGAGGTCACGGGTAGCGCAGCTCGGTCCGTCGCCCTGGGCGCTCATTCAAAGGGGGATATTTACAGGGGATTTAGAAATGTTCGTGACGCCACCTGTGGTTTCTGATCAGGGTGACCAGCGCTGCAGGGTGAATCCTCTGAGGGGTTGTAACTGGGCAGCAAGGTGTTAAGTCTTCCACAGGTAAGACTGATTCCTATAGGTATATGGCGGTGCAGGGGGTGCAAGGCAATAAGGCAGACACACACAATGAGTCTCTTTCCATACCTTTACTGGTGATATTTGCAGGCACGTCCCGAGAAGCTGCTCAGGGTGGAGGATGCACGTCCAGTAATCACTGAGTAGGTGTAAGGCCTCCTTACTTCTTGATGTGTGTGAGTTTCTAACTTGCATGAAGCTAAGTTTAACTCCGTGTAGAACAGCTACGCCCGGCTGACATTGTGGTGGAGCCTTCTTTTGGACAGAACTAAGTCTCTATCTGCAGCATCCTGCTAGACTCCTGTTCTTCCTGACCCCGGTTACATATCAGCACTGTAGGGCCCCTCTGCGACCTGAAGTTCAGCAGGGTCTCCGGTTTCTCCCACTAGCCGTGAACGTTCTAGCAAGCTCGGACCGGTGTCCGGTTGTGCAGAGTGGAGGTCAGCTATCGTTGCTATTTCTCCTCAGTCACTCTCTCTCTCTTTGTCCACTCGCCTGTCGCCCTACTCACACCTTTAACATAAGCACAGGCAACAGTAGGTGTCAGCTATCTTCTCTTCACCGCTCTCTAACAGTACCTCAGTTTGCTCGGTGTTACAAGTACTGCAGTTCCCCTTCCTTCACTTCTTTCTTAGGCTCTGTCCAAAGCAGCTATCAGGACCTTCCGTCAGACTGATCTGTGCACACTCCGAGAGTCACTTTCCACTTCCCTAGGGAACTAACAGTCAGCACGTTCTGAGGTAACAGTTTGTCTCTCTGCTTCTGTCTCATCTGACAGGAATCTCCGTCTGTCTGAACTCCGCTCTGAGCTCTGCTCTGACAGGAAATCAACACTGGCTCAGACTGGCTCTGGAATGTCTCAAATGTCTACTGCTGCATCTCTCCACACCCTTATATACTCTAAAGGGCTCCCTCTGGTGGCACTATAGGGAAATGTGAAGTGTGAATGAATATCGGGTGTGAATTACCTTTCTGTGCATCCTCCAGGGAACATGTGGCACCAAGCGCAGCTGGGCTACACACCACCCGTAGTACTCCCTGTTTCTGGTGGGCGGGAGTGGTGTCTGTCCCGACATGGAGCTGCTGACACCAATCCTCCACCTGGGTTGCTGGGTCATTATCCTCCGCTGGTTGGCGGGAGGCTAAGGACTATGTCGTGAGAATAGAGTTGTTATCTACGGTATGTAATTTAGCAACTGTGGCATAGCGTGGTAAATTCACTTCATCTTCTCTCCAGTTGAGAAGACGTATTGGTACTCTCCCATTTCGTACTTCTACTACCCCTCTAGCAGTCAAGAGTGTAGGTCTGTGCTCTGAACAATGGGACTCTACTACTGCTTGGTAGTTCTGTCCTCTCAGACCTATTGCTGCTCTACACCATATAAGCATTTCACTCATTGGGGGTATCACAATGGGGTTCGGGTCTGTTACCCGTACATTACCAATTTCACCATCTGTCAGCTTCGCTTGCTGCTGGCACATCAGGGCCCGGATCTCCCTCTGGATCACTCCCTTTTGCTTTGGCCTGGCAACTTCGGCGAGCTATTGGAGCAAAAACATAACTTCTCCCAGACAGTTACTAATAATGTTTGTACCTAAAACCACATTTAAGCCATTTTCCTCATTTACAGTCTTTACTACTAAGAGTCCCTGGTCCTTCAGCTCCACTCTGCCCACCTTTACGTCCACGTTTTTGGCTCCTAGTATATCAACAGGGAGGCCATTAGAGGCATACACAGCAAAGTCAGGGCTCGGGGGCTGGAGACTGTCCATGGACCAAAACTTATTATACAGGACATCAGGTATGATGGTCACCTGAGATCCAGTGTCCAGCAGGGCAGGGATTGCGATCCTGTCCAGGATGATGGACAGGTAGGGTCTTCCTCCCACAAACCTGCGGTTCCAGTCTGAGGGGCCTGATGAGTCTATTCCTGGGTGTTGGCCCTCGGACCCAGGATCTGCTCGTTTAAAGGACACTGTCGGGCTAGATGACCTTCTCTGTTTCAACGGTAGCAGATGATCTCTCGGCGAGGATGGTGCTGATCAGGGGTCGCTCCTGGGGGTGGCGTTGTCCTCCTCCGGTGGGGCGACGTCCTCCTTTTCCTCCGGTTCATCCAAGGGACATCCTCTGGGCAGTCAGCTAGCAGGATCTTTCCTCCTTCCTCCTTCCGCAGTTGCAGGGCACTCATTACAGCGGCCAGGTTTTTAGTCAGCTGGCGCACTTCTGAGCGCAGATAGTCCAACTCAGTAGGGGGCGCCACCTGCGTTTTGGCTTCCGCCACCAGCGGGGAAAAGGTGGATGCTGCCGGCTTTAGAGTGGCTTCACCCGGGTGACACTGGGTCGACACCTCGGGCTTCTCCAGGGGTCGCAGTCCTTTTATAGCCATATCTTTTAAGGCATCAAAGGTAGCGTCAGGATGATCCAAGGACCACCAGTGCACAGTTCTGCTTTCAGCTTGGGACCTCAGTCCCCGTACAAATTGTTCCTTCAACATTTTGCTTTCATTAATAGCACTTATAGGGTTGACCTGTTTGAGAGCTCGCAGGGCCCCTGTAGTCGGCAGGCGTAGTCCCTAATACTGTCATCTGGTCTCTGGGAGCATTGGTAAAACCTCATCCGGAGATCTGTTTCAGTGCGGTCTTCAAAAATAGTCTGTAGCTTTAAGAAAATTGAAAGCACTGATTCCTGGTCTGCAGCTGTCCAAGTTTCTACTTCCCTTTCTGCAGCACCAGTCAATTGTCCTACTACCACTGCAGCTCTTTGTTTCTCTGTCATAGGGTACATGTCCATTATGCTGCATATTTTGCGTTTAAACCCTGACAGGGTATCTGGCTTACCGCTGTACTGAGGGAGCCACTTCGCTCCAGGCATGTATGGCAGCGTTAGCGGTACTATCGGGGCCACAGGACCAGGTGAGGGGCCAGCGTTTCCATCCTGCGCGGCAGCGCCGGCGGGTAAGTCATTGGAGTGGTCACCCTCGGCCGCGCTGTCAGCTTGCGGCTGCGACATGTCTGTGCCCCCCTAGTTAAGTGTGGCCTACCTTCTCCTGAAGGCTGCAGCTCTGCCAGGCACAGCGATGAGGAAGGACCTGCGTCGCCGGCGCTCTGATGTTAGAGCGATCACTGAAGCTCTCCACAGGACCTGCCGCCGCGTCAGCCTTGGGGGCGTGTCCGGGACTCCGCGCGCTTTCTGCAGGTACGCCCCTTCTTTTTGCGCTGTAGCGCTGTACTTTGGCGGGCAATGGCGGACAATTGCCGCCAAAAATCACAACAACAGTAACACAGTCTATAGCACTAAAACAGTCCAATTCAGGCACACAGGACTCACGTATAGCGAGCTTCGTATCCTGTTCGTGACGCCAAGTTAGATGAGTCGCACGTAGCAGGGCTTTGGGGTACTCGGCACCGAGCCCGTTCACTTCACTGGGGGATGTTACGGGTAGCACAGCTCGGTCCGTTGCCCTGGGCGCTCACTAAAGGGGGATATTTACAGGGGATTGTAGAATGTTCGTGACGCCACCTGTGGTTTCTGATCAGGGTGACCAGCGCTGCAGGGTGAATCCTCTGAGGGGTTGTTACTGGGCAGCAAGGTGTTAAGTCTCCCACAGGCGAGACTGATCCCTCGAGGTATATGGCGGTGCAGGGGTGAAGGAGCAATAATGCAGACACACACAAGACAGTCTCTTTCTGTACCTTTACTAGTGATGAAGTTGCAGGCACGTCCCGGGAGGCCGTCAGGGTGGAGGATGCACGTCCAGTAATCCACTGAGTAGGTGTAAGGCCTCCTTATGTCTGTATGAGTGTGAGTTTCTAACTTGCATAAAACAAAGTTTAACTCCGTTCTCTTTGCTACGCCCGGCTGATCTTGTGATGGAGCCTTCTTGTGGACAGAACTAGTCTCTATATGCAGGGCCCTGCTAGACTCTTGTTCTTCCTGACCCCGGTTACGTATCAGCACTGAAGGGCCCCTCTGTGACTTGTAGTCCAGCAGGGTCTCCGGTGTCTCCTACCAGTCGTGCAGATGCTGGTAAGCGCGGACCCGGTGTCCGGTGGTGCAGAGTCGAGGTAAGCTATTAATGCTGGTTGACCTCGGTCACTCTCTTTCCCTTTTCCACTTGCCTGTCGTCCTACTCTCACCACTATCATAAGCACAAGCAGCAGTAGATGTCAGCTTCCTTCTCGTCGGCACGCTTACTTTCGGAAACAGCTCACTGTTGGAATCTCAGTGGACTCAACCTTGACCAGACCAAGTGGCAATCCTTTCCACTACACTGGACTCCACTATATAAGCTGAGTGTTTGCTGAAGTCCTCAGGCTTTCAGATAAGTCTTTCTTTCTGGCTAGAGTTCCCTCTCAGCATGTCTGAGGTAACTAGCTCGTTTTCTTCCGTCTCGTCTGACAGGAATGTCTCTCTCCTCTCACTCTCTGAGATGTTCTGCTGTTCTGAGGTAAAACCAACGACTAGCTAACTCGCAGCTAGACTGCCTTCATCTCACTACTGTCTCAAGGGCTCCCTCTGGTGGTACCAGGGAAAAATGTGAAATGTTGTGTGCAATGGGTTATCGTGGATTTACCTTTCCATGCATCCTCCAGGGTAACATGTGGCTCCAGTCACAGCTGGGCTACACACATCCAGGCCAAACAATTCTAGAATCCAACTCAGCGGGTGAGACATAACAACAGGATGTTTCCACATATTCGGGACTGAAATAGAAGTCCAGTTTAAAAATTAGAAAGGTAATCGGGTTAATGAAATGGTTGTACAAGATTAGAAAAAAAAGCATTTTTTTGTAGAAACTGTTAAATATAAACTGTGCTGTATCCCAGACATATTTTCTTAAATAAGCTGTAATAAAAAACACAATCTGATTGGAAAAAAAAAACAAAAAACAAACATTTTCAAATTCTCGGCAACTAAAATAAAATGTCTGCTATTGGTCTCGAAAGACCATTAATGTTACATTAGTTTTTATTTAATTTTTGATAGCTTATTGTCTAATTTTCCATTTTGAAGAATAATCCTCTCCATTTATCTTGAAGTGACCGTCAGGTGAATCATCGCTACCAATTACACAAGAGCTAAATCACCACCTGCATGTAGATAATAATTGAAGACTGGCCATAAGCTCGGTGATTCCGCCTATCCTCCACATAGTCTGATTTAATTAGTCATATGATACCGCTGGCAGCTTGTGTAATTAAGAAGTATTAGATACTTTTGTCGCCACTTCTTATTTCAGCGTTAGCTCGAGCGTCAAACTCAATCATGACAACGACGTTGAGAGCATATTATTCCCTTCAGTTCTTCATTTGAAGATCTTCTTGTGGATCATATAAATTTGGAGGGATACAGTGAGATATTCTGATTATTCCTTGTAATTATACACCTATCAGGCAACGTGAGAGCGTGTCGGAATCACTCACATCATTTAATACAGTTCATGCACTGATCAGATGAAACTGTTGTATCACACATGTCTGATGAGCGCCGTACAGGGAAAGGGGAAATGAATAAAAAAATAGGAATATAATAAAAAGAGTAAAAAATAAAGTGGAAGATTTGCTAATACATGGAATGGACTAATGTAGAGAATTTGGTGCTTTTTTGGACACTTTTGTATGACTTTAGACCACTACTTGGTTAATTTATAATTACACCACAAATTATCTAATATCTTAGGAGGATTTGTTGCATCATTAACTGATTTGATTGTGCTAGTTTTTGTTCTTTAGGCCTTATTCACACAACAGTATTTCAAGTTCTATAGATTTTTTTCGCACCTGGGTCCGTTCACATGTCCGTGATTTTTTGCAGAGTGATCAAATTCACAAAATCGTGGAGACATGTCTGATCTTGATAAAATGTCAAATCAAAATTAGCATTTTGAGTCTATCGGTCCGTCAAAAAATTAGATGCCATCCGAGTGCGATGCAAATTTCTTGGACTAGGTGGAGAAACTTTTTTTTCCCCACATACATCAGAAACTGATAAAAATCGGACCTCATGAAGATCAAATGGAGCGGTGATGAAAACTTCGTATTGAACTTGTTTTGTTTTTCTCATAACTATAAAAACTTATGTGTGAATGAGGCCTAACTTTAAAGGGTTTGTCCGGTCCAAATTGATAAGTCTGCAGTTGTGAGCAGGTTGCAAGATTCAGTAACGGTAGGAGGCAGAGCAAGGGTTAACGTGGGGTTTATTGAGCAGAGGATACTCCACGCAGGGAGAGAGTAGGGTGAAAAGTGATTTGAGGGGGAAACTGCAAAATTGGGTGCGGGAAGGTTGAAAATAAAGTTCTGTAACGTTAAACTTATCATCCTGGTGACAATGGTGAATCCTCACTATCCTGACGAGGGTCCTGGGTCCAAAAGGCGAAGCAACGGAACAATCAGAGTCTTTTATACTGTCAGAGTCTAACGATAATCGGCAGTTGCACACGGGTGTATCATGATACAGTTCACAGAGGGTCACCCGGCTGTCCTGTCTCGGCACGCGTGCGACTATGCCCTTCTCACTTATGGTCACCGGTGTCAGCGGGCACTTTGTCAGTCTCTGCCGGCAATATTTGCTTGCGGATCTGAGGCGCCTAAGACTTAGGCCTTCTCCGTCCTGATGCTCAGAGGTCGGAGCGCTGACACTGTCCTCCTGCGCGCTGCACGTTCCCGCCAAGACTGACTTGTTTCCCACGCGCTGCGGCTTTTTTAGCTTAGCCGCGTCCCATATCCCCGAGTGCAAAGGTCGGTCCGGGGTTTTAAGCTTTCCTCCCGTGCAACATGGGTGACAGTCCCGACAGTTCTGGATCTGCAACGAAAAAGATACACCTGGTCTGGTCCTTCTCCTTATACAGTCACGATGTGTGACTGCAGACTTATAAATCCCCCCGGCGCACGCACTGTGCGATACGGGAATTCGCTGATTTCTGAGTCGGGACTGGATGGTATGTATGAGTTATACATACTCCTGGCCTGTGGGAGCGACCTCATTTCCATACTTTCTTATGAAGGCTGTGCTCTCTAGCTTGCCACGCCCACTGGACAGCTGCATCACTAAATTGGGTGTGGCCTCATGCCATACACTGTGCGCTGCACTGTTTCGCCATTCTGTGAGCCAGGACCGGAGGGTATGTTTTATATCATAATGATAACCCAAAACATCCAAATGACCCTGATCAAAAGTTTACATGCCCTGGTGATTTTGGCCTGATAACATGCACAGAAGTTGACACAAATGGATGTGAATGGCTACTAAAGGTAACATCCTCACCTGTGACCTGTGACAAATGTCAGGAAAATTGCTCAGGATGCAAAGAAAAACCCACAAATAACATCAGCTGAAATACTGGATTCTATGAAAACTAGTGATGTGGCTGTTTCAAGATACACAATAAGGAGGTACTTGAAGAAAAATGAGTTGCATGGGCAAGTCGACAGAAGATAGCCAAATGACCCTGATCAAAAGTTCACCCCATTTCTTAATACCGTGTATTGCTCCCTCTAACACCAATGACAGCTTGAAGTCTTTTGTGGTAGTTGTGGATGAGGGTCTTTATTTTCTAAGATGGTAAAGCTTCCCACTCTTCTTGGCAAAAAGCCTCCAGTTCCTGTAAATTCCTGGGCTGTCTAGCATGAACTACACGCTTGAGATCTCCCCAGAGTGGCTCAATGATATTGAGGTCAGGAGACTGAGATGGCCACACCAAAACCTTCACTTTGTTCTGCTGTAGCCAATCACAGGTCAACTTGGCCTTGTGTTTTGGATCGTTGTCATGTTGGAACGTCCAAAATTCGTCCCATGCGCACCTTCCGACTGATGATTTCAGATTGGCCTCCAGTGCTTGCTGATAATGTTCTGCATTCATCTTTCCTTCAACTTTGATCAACTTTCCTGTGCCTTTGTAGCTCACACAACCCCAAAACATCGGCGATCCACCTCCGTGCTTTACAGTAGGAATGGTGTTCCTTTCATCAGAGGCCTTTTTGACCTCTCTCCAAATGTAACGTTTATGGTTGTGGCCAAAATGTTCAATTTTGGTCTCATCACTACAAATTACCTTGTTCCAGAAGTTTTGAGGCTTGTCTTGAGCTCCTCCTGGTATGCATCTTTTCACACTAGTCTGGATGTGCCAGTCAATTTTTGTCATTTGTATGTTAGCTTAATGACCGAGCACTCCGCCCTTCAACATGTGATTTTAATTACAGCAGGCTCCTACTTACCCATAAATGCAGGCATTACTGAGAAAGGAGTCCATATTCACCCAGAAAATCAGACATTAGCCTAGGAGAGGTATTTACACACGTAGGGACCCATCAGTTTTTGAGGCCACATTGATGATGGTTGATGGGCAGATATAATTTGGCAAAATTTTATGCTAAGCGTCTCAATTTTTTTTTCCTAATATTCAAAAGCCATATTGCTATTCATATTTCATATATTTCACATTGACATGCTTTAGCATGATAGAGTGCAACCTTTTTTTGCATATCCTATAGAATAGATAGATATATAGATGTCAGTGACAAATACAATTAGTGCAGTGTGTGCAACTTACTGTACATGTATTTAACTAATAAAAGATTATTTTTCTGAAAAAAATGGTGTGGGCTCCCGTATAATTTTCATAACTAGCAGAAGGAAAGCATACTGCTGGGGGCCGATCTTTATAGCCTGGGAAAGGGGTAATACCCATGGAGATTTCAGGCTATTAATATCAGTTCACAACTGTATACTTAGCCTTTACTGGCTATTAAAATAGGGGACCCTAAAAAAAATGACGTAGTGTCTCCCTATAATTAATAACCAGCAAAGGCTATGCAGACAGCTATGGGCTGATATTAATGGCCTAGGAAGGGGCCATGGATACTGCCCCCCCAGGCTAAAAACATCAGCTCTCATCTGCCCCAGAAAAGGTGCATCTCTAAGATGCGCCAATTCTGGCACTTGCCCTATAACGGTGGCAAGTGGGAAGAGCCCCCATTACTAACCAAATAGTCACATTTTATGAAAACACCGACACCCAGAAAAAAAGTCCTTTAATTGAAAAAATGACACAGACTCCTTTAATAAATCTTAATTAAACCATAATATGACCTCGCCCATTCCCCCGATGCCCTCGTCATCTGCAAAAGAGTTAAAAAACAAACAACAATATTCCTCACCTTTCCGCAGAGATGCTTCTAATCCATTTGTCCCACCGACGGGTCTAGCTCTGCTACATCTACATGGCAGGCTGCATGGTTGCATGATGCGACCATACAGCCTGTCATCCAGCAGAGACAATGAGCACTGTGTGCTCAGTGTCTCCCTGTGAACTCCTATTCCCTGTCTGAGGGCACCGCGACCATGAGAAATTTCTCCTGCTCGTGGTGCCATCAGACTGGTCCTGCGAGTTCAAAGCAAATTAACTTACTTCACCTTTATGACGTCAGCGCGAGCGTCGTGGGAAAATTTCCGGCTTTTATTCTATCTATCTATTATAGATATATATGTGTGTGTTTTGAAGAATATTTCCTTTGAAAACAATGTGTAAATGACATAGAGAATTGCTCTATGGAAAAGCTCATGTTAAAATTGCATTGCAATCGGATAGCAATCGCACTGCATTCGGATGTAAATCGGATGCTAGGTGTGAAAAATCGGATTGTACTGGCATGACACTCATATTACACTCGTGCGACTCTCGGCCTGGAGACTCTGACCGATTTTTCATACGTTTAGTGTGACTCCGACCTTATGCTCTAGATGTGGTGGTGGTTTTGTGACATTTTCTCCCACTTCAGTTCATTTTTGGATAAGGGACATACGCTTATTTATACATACAATTTTTGGAATGTTCTCCTAACTTGCAGGCTGCTAAAAAGCAAATGTGAAAGAAATGTGTAATGGGTCTTACCTCTCCAAACTCTCCTCTCTCCAATCTGTTCTATGACTACACCAATGTGTATATGCTGTTCCAGGCATTGCACTGGTTGCCTGTTTACTTTATATTTCAGTTTAAATGTATCATTCTCACAAAGTACTAGACACTAGCCCACTAATTAATCTTTGTCTACCATCTGTCCAGTGTTCTTCATTCTGCTAAAAATATAGTATATATATATATATATATATATATATATATAAGCTAATATCCTCCAATTTTCAAATCTCCCACTTCTTTTGTGCTGCTCCAATTCTTTGGAATTCTTTACCTGGGACAAACAGGTGGAAGTATCACATTCGAAAATTTCTGATTTTGCAGTTTATGATCCCTTATGGAATCGCATTATGACTTGCGACCTACTACAACAGAAATCACTGGTCACAAGTCATACTCGCCTCACTTGCCATAGACTTCAATGCAACAATGACATGAATGCGTCTTGTCCGCGATTTGGCTGTTTTTTCACAGCAAAATTTTATTTAGTCGCGCAACAGTAAGTCAACAAAACTATTCACACTATACCACAAAATAACCGCACAGTAAAGGGAAAACTATTTAAGTCTAACCAGTTATTGACCTATCCACGGTAAAGATCATCAATATGAGTTTGGTGGGGGTTCGATACTTAGAACCCCCACTTGAATCGGAGATGCACAGCAATAATCTGTAATAGCCACTAACCAATATACACGTACACAGTCTATGTGGTTGGTAAATGTGTCCTATAAATTACTTTTTTTGACAATTTTTATCATCAGATTCATTACCTATAATGTTTATTTTGGGGACATAATGCTGTCAGTTTTCTGGTTTTATTCATATCTGTTTTGGGATCTCTTTCCTACTATCTGATATGTAAAAATAGTAAATCATATGTTGATCAGGACAAAAATAGTGTTTCCTTCAGGTTACTGATTCCACAATGATTACAACTTTTTGCTTACATTCTTCCGCTTCTAATATTTTATCGTTTTGGCAGTAAACTGCTAAATTATTTTTAATTTTTTGTAACTTACAGATATACTGGTTGTTAAAGAGGACCGACCAACAAATTTTTCATGCTGAGCAGGGCACATGATGTAATAGTGGCGGCATAGTGGAATAAAACATTTTTGTTTGTTTTTTATTTCACCTCTCCGTTGCAGAGATATTAGCAATCAAAGTTTTGGCACCTAATGAGTTAACTTTAAGTCCAAATGGGTGTTATCAGATAGCTTTCACTGGGGGCGTGTTCTTCATCTCCCTATGAGAGCTGCTATCTTATAACACCCACTTGGACTTAATAAAAGTCAACTCATTAGGTGACAAATACTTTGATTGCTACTTTGATATCTCTGCAAGGGAGAGGTGAAATAAAAAACAACAAAACAATTTTTATTGCACTCTAAAGCTACTATTACATCATGTGTCCAGTTCAACATGAAAAATTTGCTGAAAGGTGCTCTCTAAGGGGAGTTGATCATCTTAAGTTTACACTTCAAAATAATAGCCTTGTAGTGGTTAGAGCAAATATAAAAATCATTATTTTTGTTTTTGAATCATAAAAACGGACCAGCACAAACAAAGGGCATATATCATAAATGTGTACAAATGTACATATAAAATGTGCCCCGATATAAAAGGACTATATGAAAGAGTGTACTCCAAATGTACAAGCACCACGACAACGAAAAAAAGGAGTAAAAAACACTTGGATTTTACCAAAATAACATATTTATTTAGAAAAATGCACGTGTATGTCAAAATCACACAATGGTGATAATGACCCTAATTTAAAAGTTAATATTTCTACACATGGGACCAGAATATTTTGTTAAGAACGGCTAGGGAAATGCACTGGTATTATAACAATTCTATATCTCTCATCGTAAGAACATTATAGACAGCACTAATATTATAACAAGTATACGTCTCTCATCATGAGAACATTTTTAGACAGCATAAAGACCCATATACATCAGTAATAAACGCACCAGCGTGTATAGTATACAATGTTAGTCTGTCTAATAACGTGCCATAAATATATGCTGACTTGCTAAGAAAGTTGCTTACCCTTTGAGCCGCTTAGTCTGGACCCACGTGTGACCCTCTGACGCGCGTTTCGCGTCAATTTATCAAAATAAAGCAAACGCGAAACGCGCGTCAGAGGGTAACACGTGGGTCCAGACTAAGCGGCTCAAAGGGGTAAGCAACTTTCTTAGCAAGTCAGCATATATTTATGGCACGTTATTAGACAGACTAACATTGTATACTATACACGCTGGTGCGTTTATTACTGATGTATATGGGTCTTTATGCTGTCTAAAAATGTTCTCATGATGAGAGACGTATACTTGTTATAATATTAGTGCTGTCTATAATGTTCTTACGATGAGAGATATAGAATTGTTATAATACCAGTGCATTTCCCTAGCCGTTCTTAACAAAATATTCTGGTCCCATGTGTAGAAATATTAACTTTTATATTAGGGTCATTATCACCATTGTGTGATTTTAACATACACGTGCATTTTTCTAAATAAATGATGTTATTTTGGTAAAATCCAAGTGTTTTTTACTCCTTTTTTTCGTTGTCGTGGTGCTTGTTTTTGAATCAGTTGCCTACCTTACCTGAAAAAAAGAGCTTTATTGCAATATTCAGAATAGGTTGCTCAGTGCACTTTTGGCCTCGGTGCAAAGTTCCCATCCGTTCAATTAGTATGCCAGTGTCTCTTTCTATATTGATTGACACCGCTGGCTTGCTAGATCCAGCACAGTCTGAAGCTAAACCTCCGGTATGTGTTCACTGTCCTTGTGCAGGAGAGAGCTCACATATTACTCTCTTTACTGCTGACATTGCTTAGTCATTTTCTCTGTGTTGACATTGATCACCTCTTCTCTGCTGACATGGCTCCTGTGGAGGGGCGAGCATACAGATCCTTTTCTTCTCTGTGCAGTAGTTGAGAAAACACATCTCTCTCTCCTCTTTAGGCCGGTCTCACAAGTCCAGAGATATCCGTGTCCGTGTGTCCCTGTGTATACGTGGTACATCTGTGTGGCACACGTTTGGCAACCGTGTGCCACACGTGTGCCGCATAAGGACCACACGTCCGGCCGCAGGGGAAATAGCGCAACAGTAAGAGCTCTTCCCCTGCTTGTGGTGCTGAAGTTGGCTGTCATTATTCTCCCTGCTCTGCCGGCAACAGCGTGAGCAGGTAGAATGAATGAAAATCCAGACATGGGGTCCCCCTTATTTTTTAACCAACCCAGCCAAACTATACAGGTGGGGGCTGCTATTCTCAGACTGGAAAGGGGCCATGAATATGGACCCCCCAGCCTAAAAACAGCAGCCCGCATCTGCCCAGAACAGGCACGTCTATTAGATGCGTCTATTCTGGAGCATTGTCGGGTTCTTCCCACTTGCCCTGTAGCGGTGGCAAGTGGGGTAATAAGGGGTTAATGTCACTTTTCTATTGTAAGGTGACATTAAGCCTGGCTTAGTAATGAAGAGTTGTCAATATGACATCTATTCATTACTAATCCTATAGTAAGTAAAGGGTTAAATAAACACACACACATACAGAATAAAGTCTTTTAATGAAATAATACAACACACAGGGTTGCCATCTTTATTAAACTGCTATTCCCAGCAAAGCCCTCGATCTCCTAGAAAAAAGTAAAAAAATAGACCAACTATATACCCATACCTGTCCGGCGTACAGTCAAGTCCCACTGCACAATCCATCTCAAGGGGTTAATCAGTTTACAGCTGGAGCGCTGCTAATGCAGTCACTCCGACTGTAAACTACTGGGAATGAATGGAAGCAGCGTGCACAGGCTCAGTGACAAGCGGTGACGTCACTGAGCCTGTGCTCGCTGATAGATGAACTCCTGTGACCTCATCACTGTCATTTTCCCATGGTGCATTATTTCATTAAAAGACTTTATTTTGTATGTGTTTATTTAACCCTTTACTTACTATAGGATTAGTAATGAATAGATTTCATATTGACACCTCTTCATTACTAAGCCGGGCTTAATGTCACCTTACAATACAAAGGTGAAATTAACCCCTTATTAACCCCACTTGCCACCATACAGGGCAAGTGGGAAGAACCCGACAAAGCTCCAGAATAGGCGCATCTATTAGATGTGCCTTTTCTGGGCAGCTGCGGGCTGCTGTTTTTAGGCTGGGGGGGGGCCATATTCATGGCCTCTTACCAGCCTGAGAATAGCAGCCCACACCTGTATAGTTTTGCCGGGTTGGTTCACAAACAGAGGGGGACCCCACGTTGGGTTTTCTTTCATTCATTCTCTCCTGCTCGCTTTTGCCGGCAGAGCAGGAGAGAAGATTCACAGCCACATTCAGCACCACAGGCAGTGGAACAGCGTTTACAGTAGTGCTTCTTCCCCGGCGGCCGTCCGTGAGCATGGAGGACAGTGTGAACTGTTCTCCATGTACCATGTACAGCACGTTTTGCGGACTGTGCGCCCCCACAAACACTGACATGTCTCAGTGTTTTGCACATGGACACACAGTCCGTGAAAAAACTCTGACATGTGCATAGACCCATTCATTTTAATGGGTCTACGTGTGTCAGTGTCTCCGTTATGTGAGAAAACTGTCACTACACGTACCGGAGCCACTGACGCGTGAAACCGGCCTAACTGGCATCACTCGCTGCACAGCTACATGTGTGTAGCTGTGCAGTGAGCAAAGTCAGCAGACAAAAGAGTGGTATGTGTGCTCACTCTTGGACAAGAGTAATGTTAGTAGAGAGGTGATCGATGTCGACAGAGAGGAGATAGTGGTGTGTGCACTTGTTCCTGCACATAACCACTATCAACAGAGAGGAGAGAGTTATGTGTGCACTTGCTCATTCACAGGAGCACTGTCAACAAAGAGGAGAGAGTGATGTGTTCACTTGCTCAGTTGCAGAGCACTATCAACAGAGAGGAGAGAGTGAAGTGTGTACTTGCTCCTTCACAGGAGCACTATTAACAGAGGAGAGAGTGATGTGTGCACTAGCCCCTGTACAAGAGCAATGTCAACAGAGAGGAGAGAGTGATGTGTGCTCTGTCTCCTGCTGTACAGGAACAATATCAACAGAAAGGAGGTAAGTGATGTAATCAGCATGGACAGAACCATCTGTGCACTTTTCCACTTTTCATGCCAAGATTGCACTAACTCCGAGCAGGCCAGCGCTGTCAATCAATAAAGAAAGAGATGATGGCAGACTAAGTAAGTGGGTGGAATGGTCCACCAAGGTGCTTAACCTTTGCCAAGAAAGAACTGAGTGCTGTAATTAGCATTTTGCAGTAAAGTTCTTTTTTGGGAAGCAATGGAGGAATAGATTTGAAAGCTAAAAGAAGCTTTTTATGGGATGGAGCAACAATACAAATCAAGGTGGTTAGTTTGAAGTGTAAATTGGGATGACAGACTTTGTTTAACAGTTACACAAATGCAGCACAATTCATAGTGTAGGAAAAAAATCAAGTCCTTTTCAGACGTTTCTTGACATTACTACACAGCTAACCACTTGCAACATGAGGTCCTTGTTCCCTAAGCAATTTTTTTCCCAACTTTTTAACATTTTTACAGAGTTTGCCATCATTAGACCATCCGTACATGTGATCTTCACGAGGAACCCTAGTATTCTTGGAAGCTGCCATTCTGGCATGCATAATAACCTACAAAGGGAGGTGACAAATTCCTACATGACTTGATTAAATTTGTATGCTGTTGATAAAGTAAAAAAGAAAAACTCCCAGAGCTCACACAGGGATAGCATGTGACTGTATTTCCTGTTTTCCTGTGTCTGTGTATAAGAGAAGCAGCCTGCTGTAGATGCTGCACAGATAGAGACACACAAATGATTTACTCCTGATCTATTAAGCTTATCATATATTGTTCAAGATTGTTCTTGAATAAAGAAGCTCTGTTGTCACACACTTGGAGAGTATCCGGAATAATCCACTGCCAACAGGTTATGGGCCCAGAGTGACACAGAACCCCAGAGTAACACAGCAACAGAAGCCCAAAGCAAAAGCAGCACAGAGCAACAGAGAAGATGTCCACTAGCAGCAATCCTGTCAAGTTCTCAGTGCTAAGCCTCACTAACCAGAACTACCAGTTCTGGAAATTCAAGGTGAAGATGCTGCTCATAAGAGAAGGTACGTAGAAATATACTCAGGAGCAAGTGCCTCATCCATTACCAGATGATTGGCTAGAGAAGGATCAGAAAGCACAAAGCACGATCTCCCTCAGTGTAGTTGATAATCAGATTGTGCATATATGCAAGTGTGCAACTGCAAAGGAGATGTGGGATGAGTTACAGAAAGTGGATGAAAGATCGAATCTCAACAATAAGCTTTATCTCATGAGAAAGCTGTATCAGTCTAAGCTAAGTGATGGACAGAATATGCAGGACTATATAAGAAATTGTCTTGTGAAACTTCTCAGGGGTATTGAAGAAGAAATTAAAGATTTTCATGTTGCTGCACTACTAAGTGGTCTTCCTGAGAGTTAGACACTCGTGACTGCTCTAGATGCATGGCCAGATATGAGCTGACACTAGAGTATGTTAAAGGCAAACTTGTGGATGAATTCAAGAGAAAAACACAGCTTGTAAGCAGCAGCAATGAATCCAGAGCAGAAACAGCATTAAAGACACAGGATTTCCCTAAATATAAGAGCAATCTAAGAGAAACTCGTGAATGTTTTGTCTGTAAAAAGCCCGGCCACCTTAAAGCAGACTGCAGAATTTGGAAAGCAAGAATGAGTCAGCTTAAAAAGCAGATCAGTCATCAAAGGGTTAAAATAGCTGTAAAGGAAGATTGTGCATGTGCTGAAGCTGCATTTAATGCCAGTACAAGCCCTTCTGCAAAGCATATATATTGTATAGATTCTGGTGCAAGCAGTCATAAGACAACAAGGATTTCTTCACGGACCTTAATGAAAGCAAGTGAGAAAAGTCATCTTACTGTAGCTAATGGTCACTATATGACTTCAGAAGGAGTAGGAGACTTCTACCTCCACTGTCCAGTTTCCTCAGCACAAAGCATAAAGATCCCAGTAAAGGATGTTCTGTATGTTCCCAGCTTTGAAACCAATCTTCTGTCAGTAAAGAAGCTCACACGAAAGGGGAATGTAGTTACTTTTAGAGATAACAGCTGCATCATCTCAAAGAAGGGTCACACTCTTGCAGAAGGAAAAGTCCAAGATGAACTTTATCAACTAAAATGCAAAGAAAGAGTGTACAGTGCTAGACAAGATCTGCATAAGAACTGTATCCATGTATGGCACAGACATCTCGGGCACAAAGACCCAGAAGCAGTAAGGAAGCTAGCTCAACTTGCAAATGGTATTGAAATTAACCAGTGTTTTCAAATGATGAAGTGCACTAGCTGTCTTAAAGGAAAATGACCAGAAAATCCTTTCCTAAAATAAGCACCACTAGATCTGCACAGCCTCTGGATCTGATACATACAGATGTATGTGGTCCAATGAGTGTTCAAACTCCTAGCAAGAAGAGATAATTTCTCACATTTATTGATGACTACTCCAGATATACCGTCGCCTACCTGCTTCACAGTAAGGATAAAGTTCCACAAAAACTTGAAGAATATCTTGCTGTAGTGTTTAACAAATTTGGAAGAATGCCAAAAGCCCTGCGTGCAGATAATGGAACCGAAGTGGCAAGGTGCAAACCATTTTGAAAAAGAATGGAATCGTGTTCCAGACTACCATTCCATACAACCCAGAACAAAATGGCATTGCAGAGAGAAAGAACCGTACTCTCTGTAAAAGTGGAAGAAGTATGTTGTTTGATGCAAATCTACCTAAAACGTATTGGGGAGAATACATCTTGACAGCTTGTGATCTTCAAAACAGAGTGCCAGGTAAAGCCACAAATAAAACTCCATATGAGCTGTGGAACTGTGAGAAGCCTAGCCTGAAGCACCTCAGGATATTTGGAAGCAGAGATGTAGTGATTGATGAAAACTCTGTATCGCTCAAATTCCATGAATTTAAACCAGCTATTCAACCTAAGAAGCAAGAACCAAACCCAGATGCTGAAAAGGAAAACAGTGAACTGTGGATAAGCTCTGAAGCCACCAAGGAAGACGCAGAAGAACCAAGTCAACCTCCAGTCAGGAGATCAGAAAGGCCAAACAAAGGTATCCCAGCAAGACGCCTTTCTTATATGGTCAGAATACTTCCTAAACCAGTTTGAAATGTCAGAAGCCAAAGGTGCGTCAACACCAATGGATCCGTCCTACTTAAAGTTGGAAGGAGAAGATCTGCTACCCAGCAATGAGAGCTACAGACAAGCAGTGGGGGCGCTTCTGTACATAGCAACCACATAGCAACTCATCTGGATATCACAGCCACAGTCGGAATTCTCTGCCGACGTGTAAGCAAGCCACACCAAAGAGACTGGAACGTGGTGTACTCGAGTTTGTTTATTGTGAGTCTGACAAGATGATAGCTGATGGTATGACAAAGCCATTTTCAAGAGCCAAGTTTGTGGACTTCAGAACTGCAATGGGACTAACAGGATAAGTAGTTGTTGAGTAGGGGTGTTGGAATATGTTTGGTGCAACAAATCAATTCCTGTCTATGAGTGTTTAGTTGCTAGATTTGTATGCTGTTTATAAAGTTAAAAACAAAAAAATACTCCCAGAGGCTCACACAGGAAGAGCATGTGACTGTATTTCCTGTCTTATTGTGTCTGTGTATGAGAGAAGCAGCCTGCTGTAGATGATGCACAGATAGGGACACACAAATGATTTTTTCCAGATCTATTAAGCTTCTCATATATTGTTCCTGTTTGTTCCTGAATAAAGAAGCTCTGTTGTCACACGCATGGAGAGTATCCTGAATAATCTGCTGCCAACATAACATCACTATATAGTACTGGAGGCAGATAACACAGGGTTACAGCACTGAGAATGAGTGATGGGAACAGTCCATTTACCCATCACAGGCGGAGTAAGGTAACACTCGTTCATAGAGGTCAATGGGCACTTTTCCAGTTTTCCTCCTATTTTGCCCTTGGAGCGTCATGTGACTATCCCAGTCAATCAGTTGTAATGTTCCATCCAAGTTTGTAGAAATGGTAAACTAGCACTCTGATTGGCTGTAGTTTTCATCTGATGCATCCTGCCAAAGAGGAAACCAGGAGACCGGCGAGGAACACTGGCAGTAGTAAGGAGGAGCTCAGGGGTTTCATAGGTATAATTTCTTAAAAAAATGGGCCCATGGTGGTCTTAAAATGAAATATATAAGTGGACAACCCCTTTTATTGTCAGTGGGAAATGAAAAAAATGTATGGGTTTTAGTATAATAATAGCAAAATTAGTAATAAAATGCATACCTTCCAACTTTTTAAGAATTTTGGCCACGCTCCTGGCCACTCCCCAATCCATGCTCATTTACCATTTCTTTCTCCCCTGGTAGGAGGAGATGTCAGAGGGGCGGTGGTAGTGAGGGAATTTCAGTATAGGCCTGATGCTGCAAGGACCAAATCCGGGACTGTCCGCTGTATCTGGGACACTTGGGACTAGAGATGAGTGGATGGATTCACGGGTCTCTGGTAAAGCGTCCAAGTCAGTGGTACCTGTCGGCTGGACGGGAGTCCACGAATCTCTTACCTTCCGGCGTCCCTGGCACAGCTTTTTGAAAAGCCAGGGCTGGCACAGCATCATCTGTGCGTCCTGTTCATCTCTTGTTGAGACCTGTGGATTTATTTTTTCTTCATTCATTCACAGTCGGAGCCGCCAGAACTTTCTTATTTTTATGTAGCGTCACTATAAGCCATCTGGCTTTTGCCGTGTTCACATATTGCAGAAATGCTGTGTTTTTGTTTTCTGCAATATCCGCACCAAACTACACAATAACAATCTTTTCTCCCTTATTTGATGCGTTTTTGGAGCTGTTGTGAAACCGCGTTTTAATGTTTTTTTATAGTACAGAAAAGCTTTGATTCTGCACTTAAAAAAGTAATTGCATTTTTTTCCATGTGTTTTTATTAAGCTCCACATAGAAGACAAGAGAGAAAAAAAAAAACCACAAAACGACATAGTTCAGCAGTCCCGGGGCGCACAGCGGACGCAGTTTTCATGAAATCACGTCCACTTTGCTTGGACAGTTAAACAGCAGAATTGTTGTGCAAAAAAAAGCAGAAAATACGCAGCATTTACCTACATGTGAACACGGCCTAAATATCCAAGAAAAGTGGATGTGATTCCATGAAATCCATCTAAAGACGCTACTGAACTCTGCGGTTGCATTTATAAGCTCAGAATCAAAGTTTTTCTGTACTATTAAAAAAGCGTTAAAAACTCTGCTTCATATCTGTCCCAAAATCGCATCAAATAAGCATGAACACGCATAAAAGAAATGCAGCAAACATACAATAATCACAGAAGATTGTGAGGCTGTGGTTCCACGGTCCGGAACCACAGCGCTTTGGACGGAGCGGAAAAAGACGCGCGCATGTCCGTTTACGCAGGTCTGCCACCTGCGTATTGTTACGCATAGTGGAGACGGGATTTCTTGAAATCCCCTCCACTATGCTGTAACATCTGGACGCTGCGTGTTTGGCGCTGCGCCAGCGCACAGCGCCAAACACGCAGCGTTTCCTGACCGTGGAAACTCACCCTTATTGTGTCGTGTGGTGCTGACACCTGTAGAAAAACACAGCAGTAAGGCCTCTTTCACACATCAGGCTTTTTGAATCAGGCGCGATCCGGCGTGTTTCTAAAAAAACGGATCCGGTACCGGATGCGTTTTTTTAGCATTGACTTACATTAGCGCCGGATCGCGCCTGATGTCACTGCGTTGCATCCGTTTTTGGCCGGATCCGTCGGAATTGTACATTCCGGCGGCCGGACAAGACGGTTTTTGTAACGTTTTTTTTTTTTTCCGGAGGCACCTGACAGTGCCTGAATCGGCACTTCAGGCGGCCGGAAACAATGCAAACCTATGGAGCCGGACCAGATTTTTGACAAATCCGTCAGAAAACTGATCCGGAGTCCAAGGTCTCTCTCTCTCTCTCTCTCTCTCTCTCTCTCTCTCTCTCTCTCTCTCTCTCTCTCTCTCTCTCTCTCTCTCTCTCTCTCTCTCTCTCTCTCTCTCTCTCTCCCTCTCTCTCTCTCTCTCCCTCTCTCTCTCTCTCTCTCTCTCTCTCTCTCCATGTCTGTATTTTCAACATGGAAAAGCTTCTTTTTCCGGGTTCAAAAGGTCAGGCCGGATCAGGCGAAAAACCTGATCAGTTCCATCAGTTTTTTAAAATCAGCGCCGGATCCGTCCTATCAGGCATAAGACGGATCATGCCTGATTCAAAAAGCCTGATGTGTGAAAGTAGCCTAAGAAAGCAGCATTTATGCTTTGTGTGAAGACAGCCTCAGCTTTACCGTTTTATTAACATTTTTTTTATGGGTTTAACACAGAAAAAATTTCAATCACGCCATTTTTTTAATGTCATTTACTAATCCCCATAAATAATTTGATCACTGTGTTGTGCAGGTCATTACGATTACAGGGTCACCAAATATATCCGTTGATTTGTGATGTTTATTATTTAAGAAAATGACTTTTTTTCATTATCAAGTGTTTTTCAATATTATTTTTTAGTAATTTTATAGGGTAAAAAAATTTCTTATTCTCCCTCTAGAATACAAATACATACCGTATATACTCGTGTATAAGCCGAGATTTTCAGCACCTTTTTTTGTGCTGAAAATGCCCCCTCGGCTTATACACGAGTCATTGGGCAGAAACCAGCGGGGGAGGGGGTGCCACTGCAGGAGCCGGTGTCTGGGACATCATACTCACCATCGCTGAATGTCCCGGCAATCCTCCGTTGTACCCGGCTTCCTGAAGCTCTCCTGTGCTGATCGGTGACTTAATACCGCTCATTAAGGCCATGAATATGGACGCGACGCCACTCCCATAGGGAGCACAGAGGAGGACGGAGCAGGAAGGGGGGAGCACAGCGGACGGAGCAGGAGGGGGGAGCACAGCGGACGGAGCAGGAGGGGAGCACAGAGGAGAATGGGGGAGCACAGAGCTGGTTGAGGGAGCACGGAGCAGGACGGGGGAGCACAGCAGGACGGTGGTTTATACACCCGGCTTATACTCGAGTCAATAAGCTTACCCAGTTTTCCATGGAAAAATTAGGGGCCTCGGCTTATACTCGAGTATATACGGTACATTGTATTTAGCAGTGTATTTCTATCAGTATAATTTGCCTGTGGAGTAAGAGCCTGCAGTACAGATCAAGTACACAAAATTTTCCCAATCACATTATTAGACCTTGTGGCTCAGTGCCTTAAGTGCCTGCCTGTAATGTTAAGGTTGTGGGTTTGAGCTCTGGGGAGACACAGACTTAAAAAAAAATAATGCAATTTTGTAACTGCTTGTTATTTTTACTACTTTTTTGGAACAAAAACAATATTTTTCATCACCTCAGTATACAAGGACCATAGAAATACATTGTTATATATACAATGTATTTCTATGAACCTGTGTAACTGTTTCTGTGTTCACTGCCTTCATTACAGGTCAAGATTACCAAATTTCTTATCTATATCATTGTGAGCTGTGGTTCCTAGGTAGAACAACAGTTTGTGAATATGGTGATGTGAGTGTGGGTTCTAGGATGACCTGAACACAGGATGGAGAAAAAGTGAATACTACAATTTAATTCATGCACTGACCAGTGAGCAGTCCTGCCCCCAAGGAGGAGCTATGAAGATGTTGAAGAGAGGTGAGTATACAAGCCGGGGCAAAAGCTCTGATGTGTGATGGGACACGGGACAGAGCCTTCAAATCAGGACAGTCCTGCTTAATTCAGGATGGTTGGGAGCTGTTCTAAAATGTAGCACAAGCACAAATAGTAACTGCAGCCTTTCTGTGTTGTCCTGAGTTCAAATCCTACCATGGTCAATATCTGCAAGCTTGTTTTCACAAGGGGCTGACATTTTTTTCCGATGTGGACATTGCAGGAACATTTCTCTAAATGGTCACATGATGGCCACATGATGGTCCCTGTCCTTGTATACCCCAAAAAATGAAAGCCCCTTATACATGGCTCCTAGATGGTAATCCCGAGTGGCGGAACCCCATCATTGATGTCTTCGTATGAATGTATGTCCGACTAGTAAAAAAAGAAATAAAGTGCATGTTACATCTGTTACTAGTGGCCATATATTTTTTAAAAAATGCAAACAAACCTCAGCCATCTTTGTGCAGTAAATACAACTAAATTCTATAAATTTACTATACTGCAAGATTACCGTGAATGACCATTTGTAGGAACGCTCCTTTCACGAGCCAGACAGGCTGCCGACTACAAAATCAACAAATAAAATGCTTCGACATCGGATACAGTAAAGATGTATATCTTTGTACCGTGTTAGCCAGTAGATAGAAAAATATTTAGAGTTGAGAGTCCTCAGTGGTTTTCAGTTGGCCATCGGATGAAGAGATCTTTTGGTTTTCATCAACGATCATCGTTTTCGGCAGCACGTCGTCCGTTGTAAACAGAATTCGCGCTGCCGAGAAGATCGACATGTGTGCAGTGAGCAATCTGTTACAGATGCGGTATGCCTGTGTAAACAGGTAAATAGACTACCGCCGATCGGTAAATATTTACCGAGCAGTTATCGTTTCAAGATGCAAAATCTGGTAAAGTAAACCCACCTTTATTCCTGACCAAAAACTGAATGATTTTCACCCGTCTTTAAGATCGTTTATTTTGCTTTGTCTGCAAGCCCTCCCTCCCGCTTTCCTGCTGCAGTACTAATTAGACTTACATTGATTTGATACTTTCCATGACAATTATTAAATAAAGCAGCGCAGATATAGGGAAACGGATCGAGCCGGTGGCGGCTAATTGGGAGCCGCTGGTTGGTATGCTGTAATCTAAACATTGTAGGTCTTCCATGTTCCCCCCAGCCACAGTAAATTAACACGTCCTGACAGTGGAGACATATATCATGTCAACGGCCCAGAAAGACTTAACAGTGAAAAATCATTTCTGCATTTAGAGATGAACAACATTGCAAGAGCCAGGTGCACACCATGAAAGTGGCAATTAAGGAATTAGGCTGATGGAGGGCTTCTTAACCCAAAAAGTCATGCTTTTCCCTGTGTTTCACTGTGGCTTTTAAAAACCAATAAATGTCATTCTTTGAACATATTTCTTTTTAATTGCTCCTTTCAAGGTGGGCACCGGGCTCTGCACGAGCCTAGCGAAAAAGCTGCAGTATGACCAAATTCATCTCACTTATGAATTATTATTTTTTTTTGAGAAACACACTTTTTACTGGAATTATGTTTTTTTTAAGTCTCTGAAACCATTTTCCACACTTTTGTCATAAAAACATGAAACCGCAATGAGTTCACGAGTGAAAATGATCAAACTCATTAATGACATCAGCGCCTGAAAACTCGCAGCTTTCGGTATAAAAACTTTGATTTTTTTGGAGTAGTATATTTAAAGGGGATGTACAGAATAAGAAAAAGTAGCCTATTTTCTTTCAGAAACAGCGCCACACCTGGTCTACAGGTCATGTGCGGTATTGCAGTTCAGCTCCGTAAAAAATGAACCTCCATCCACATGTTGTACAGTGCATATTGATGTGGATTTACAATGCAGAGACCACATGTATTCATACAGACCTGTACCTTAGACCATAAACATATTTCTAAATAATATGAAGATCACAATTATTTTTTAATATTTTTCTAAGCTGAACCAGCGCAATTTTTCCAGCCTTTCCTTTTAAATATGTATGCTATTAGTTGCTGTGGTTTTATGCTTGTTCGAGTCTGTCACCCCCAAAATAAATAATAATTAAAGAATCATACTGGGGACTTAGCCCTTGTAAAAATCACACTTGCATATTATATTTAATTGTTATAGATACTTTGAAAATAAAATGTATTACACATGCACATGAGTTGGCTTCGGTGTGCTCTTGGTGTGGCTGAGGGCTCAGTGCACTGTAATGCCCCTCAGTTTACATTCTGAGCCGTTCCCTGATTTTCATTGACAGCACTCGATTGGCCAGAGCTTGTGCTGTCAGTTGCCTCCTCTCTGAAGCCGCTCGCTACAATTATGGGTGTATCAGTGTAGTGAGCGCCATCCGCTGTCAGGATGTAATAATGAAAGGGAGGCCCACCTCCATTCTGTGTGCATTACTACCCCTGTACTGCGTACATGTCCACCCTCATCCTGCTGGCATTACCACCTCCATACTGTGTGCATTACCACCCCTGTACTGTTGCATGTCCACCCCCGTACTGCGTGCATACCTATCCCCGTACTGCGAGCATGCCCACCCCCAAACTGTGTGCGTTCCCACCCCCGTACTGCGAGCATGCCCACCCCTGTACTGCCTGTGTGGTGCCCCTGAGGGTCCAGTCACCACAGAGGTACTGCACTTCATCCAGAGGTGTGGTATCCCACTCTCAGATAAGGAAGGAGCACCACCCAGGACTCTAACACTCGCACCCAACACACACTAGTTCAGTCAGGGCACCTCGGCGTACCCCAAGTGAGGAGGGCCTCACTCAGGCTGGGTAGAAAAGAGTGTTGGGGTGTGGGTGGAGAAGGTAGAGAAAAGGGGAGGAGCTTCAGTAGGAAGCTCCCGGAAGGACAGAAGGGGTCCTAGAGGCACGGATAGTGAGAGATCCATCCGTGGGGCCCGATCCAGTAGTGGAGGGACCAGGTCGAAGTGGTGTACCGGCCCCCAAGACTGTGGAGGACTGCAACACTCAACTAGCAAGCTGGAGGTAGGGGTATCTATAGTATCCCCAGACACATCCACAATTAATCGCCGAAAAGGCAGCCATAAAGGAGCAAGGGGACTTAGAGAACGTTGCCCGACAAGGTCCATGGCTGCTGGCTTGGGACAGATTGTGTTGGTGCTGGGCAGGAGGGTGGAAGCCAGTGCAGTGAGATGGCCAGGAAAGAAACATATTGAAGAGAGTCCTGGAAAGGTGTATCCTGATCTACCTGGGAGTTTGCTGGACCCCTCACCTGGAGGACACGTTACCAAGCAGGCATCTGTGCACACAAGAACTGTGAGTAAAACATTGGAAACTGCACCCTGCTGTGTCCTCTGAATTATTCCTGCCTCACCTGCCCTGCACCACATTCACCTCCAACATTATCTTTAATATCCTAACTGCAATGGGACATAGCTCTGCCTGTGGAGAGCTGAACCAACTCTGCTGCATCAACAAATGTCCCAGTGGACTGAATCTGCAGCGTTGACTAACATCTTTATTGCCGAGTACCACAGGTGGCGTCACGAACACTTTATTACAAACTCTTTATTATCCCTTTTCATCAATCCCCCCTTTTTTTGGATGCCCAGGGCCACGGACTGGGTCACTGCTGCCATGACACTGCCCCTTTAAGAAGCGGCCTGGTACCGAGTATCTCCACTGCCCTGGTGGGCACTCCAACTTGACGTCATGAACAGAATGAATTGACTCGAAAAATCAGGTCCTGTGTGCCACAGCTTGTACTAAATTGTTTAATGGCTGCCACTACTGTCCCACATGGTGCACTGAGAGGCGTGTCTAGTGGGCGGTACAAGAGAAAGGGCGTGAAGATCATGGCTGCCCACTCTTAAGTGTTACTGTACCGTAAGGACTTGTCAGTCAGCGACTGAGATCCACCTCCTGATCCTGGATGGGAGAAAAGAAAGAAAAAGAAACCCCCCCAAGAGGGGAGAGCGGGAACGCCACGTGCATGCTGGAGGACAAGTGGCGAGCGCTGGTGACCCAGAGAGTAGAGGAGCAGGAGAGAGCTTCCCCAGCCGACAGAGTCCGGACCCAGACCCACCAGCAGCCATGGACCCGGAGCTCCTAAACACGCAAGGGGAGGAGCTGAGCCGCCAGCTCCTGGGCATGCAACTGACCATGGTGGAGAAATGGAAAAAACAGCAACTGGAGGAGCAGCGTCCTGTCTGGCGGCCAGCGACCCCAGTGCCCGCATAGGAGGAGATCGGCACCAGAATGACACCCGAGGCAGGTAATAATACCAACCCTGCCCCGGTAGCCGAGGAACTCCTGGTAGGATCACTACCCACACCCCCAGCCCGCGAACCCGGCTGGACTCGTGCGTCCCTGGTTTGGGACCGGGCATCTGGCCTGAAAGGTCGATTCAGGGCCCTGCTTCAGCCCACCAGTATAGCGGGGGAGGTGTACACAGAGCGGGTGGTGTACCGTGGACTCAACAGGGAGCGGATCTTATGGGGTTCTTGGGGAGCAGAAAGAAGGAGGCAGTGTGGAGGTCCTCAGATGGAGGGAGTATAGGCAGCAGATTGCTCACCAGTGGGAAAAAAAGGAGGAAGAGCACCAGGCCCATTGCAGAGCACTGGATGAGCAAGACCTGCAGGCAAAGAAACAAGCCTGCAAGGCCAAAGGAGCAGACCAGGGGACACTGACGGGAGGGAATGGTGGTGGCCTTTAAGTTGAAAGGAGGCTGGGGCTTCATAAAGAAGCCCAATCTACTGGCAGAGGTATTTGTTAATCGGCGGGATGTCGAATCCCACCTCCTGGAGGGATTCCGGATAGGGATCTTACCCAGGAGACCGTGTCATCTACACCCGACCTTGGGGTGCAAAAGGCTGGTACGCATTGAATGTACAGAAATGCAAAACCGCCACCGCTGACCAGGAAGCCACCAGCAGGGGGCAAAAGCCAACGCCCATACCATCGCAAGCCAAAGCCACCCCTGTTGCAACATCTAGCACTGCACCAGCCCCCATTGCCCACACGGAACCCACCTCTGCCTGGAATATGGGCACACAGACACCCAAGGCAGGACACAACCTGACTGTGCATGCTTACACGGCCACGAACTATTTGTGTCACCTGGAGTGACCTTTATATATAACATTCCCCGGCCAGGGAGCAGCGAGTACCAGGTGCTGCCTCAGAAGAAGTAACAGAAAATTACAAAAGTTGTCAAATGACTGTGTATAGTTGATACAGGAAAGATGTATATCTTTGTACCGTGTTAGCCAGTAGATAGAAAAATATTTAGAATTGAGAGTCCTCAGTGGTTGATACCTTATAATGGCTAACTGAAAAGATGGTAACAAGTTGCAAGCTTTCGAGACTACTCAGGTCTCTTCATCAGGCAAAGACTAATACAACATCTGAAGAATCACATATTTATACATAACAGGACACAGGAATAGTGCAATTGATAAGACAAGTGACGTAAAGCAGAACTATCCATATGGGAGAGGGATGAACAGTTGTGGCAATAAATATTGGACCAGTTAATAGATAAGGAGTGTGAAAGTTTTATTGCCCTCTGATTGGGGTCTGGTAATGTTTTGTGATGTTCTCACAGGGTCCTGTGAGCAAATTCCTTAATTGATGTAAAAAGTCATAAATCCATGTGATAGGTTCATTCCAGCATTGAGAGTGTCAAAGGTTATCATCAGTTTGTATTCACAAACTCTCCTGTGTCTCTGAGATGTGAAATTACCCTTCAATACAAGTAATTTCATGTCCATCATGCTATGACCGGGGGATACAAAAATGTTTGGCCACAGGTAGACCCATTCTCTTTTCTCTTATTGTGTGGCTATAAGAATTCATCCTAGTTCTTAGTTTTTGCCCGGTCTCCCCCACATACAGACCCCCAGTTGGACATTTAGTACATATAATTAGGTACACCAGATTAGATGTGATGCAGCTGAAAGTACCTGGGATCTTGTAGTCTTGATGGGAGTATGGGCAGGTTTTACATTTTTTCTTGTTGCAAGGAAAGGTTCCTGCAGCTGTTGGAGAGGACAGGGAGCTTCTGACAATGATGCTTCTTAGATTTGGGTGCTGCCTAAAACACAGTAGTGGGGGGTCTGGAAATATGGATTGTAATCGGGCATCTTTTTGAAGTAAAGGTTGTAATTTCCGTGCAGCTCCTCTTAGCACTTCCAGGTTTTGATTGTAGGTGACTACTAGAGGCACCCGGTTCTCATCGCCACACAATAAGAGAAAAGAGAATGGATCTACCTGTGGCCAAACATTTTTGTATCCCCGGTCATAGCATGATGGACATGAAATTACTTGTATTGAAGGGTAATTTCACATCTCAGAGACACAGGAGAGTTTGTGAATACAAACTGATGATGACCTTTGACACTCTCAAAGCTGGGATGAACCTATCACATGGATTTATGACTTTTTACATCAATTAAGGAATTTGCTCCTAGGACCCTGTGGGAACATCACAAAACATTACCAGACCCCAATCAGAGGGCAATAAAACTTTCACACTCCTTATCTATTAACTGGTCCAATATTTATTGCCACAACTGTTCATCCCTCTCCCATATGGATAGTTCTGCTTTATGTCACTTGTCTTATCCATTTCACTATTCCTGTGTCCTGTTATGTATAAATATGTGATTCTTCAGATGTTGTATTAGTCTTTGCCTGATGAAGAGGCCTGAGTAGTCTTGAAAGCTTGCAACTTGTTACCATCTTTTCAGTTAGCCATTAAAAGGTATCAACCACTGAGGACTCTCAATTCTAAATATTTTTGTATATAGTTGGAAGTCAAAGTTAAAGTTAATATGGTAGGGTTCATGCAAAAAGTTTAAAGAACTCAGAGATCATGGACAATGTTTGATCCGAACTGCCTTTGTACAAAGTTAGCACTTCTTAATGTGCTCCTTTTTGGTTTTACATAAAACCTTAGAGTGCGTCTGGCACTCTATACATTCTGCACTACTGACCTAAGAACAAAAACTGTCTGGCGTGGCTGAAGAGGTGGTCCAACATGGAGACCATCAATGCCTTGTAGTTACGCCCAAGGCCTACGTTGGGGGTTTGAAACGGGTCCCCCATATTGAAGAATACCTCAGTTCAGGGTTACGTGAACCCTGTTGACACTTGTAGCACTTAATGCACTAAAGTGAATGTTTGGAAGAAAGTTTTAATCGCATTTTAAAGTAAATGTTTACCTGTAGTAAATACTAAAAAGTTTTATTTAAAGTAGCGTCAGTATTTATGTTTTCTACACTGTTTATTATGCAACGTTAAAGAAAAAGTGCCTCCCATAAAGGTAAGATGTGTTTTATTTGTTTTTACCTGTTAGAATGCATACTTAAAAATTTGTATGTTTCCATGTAACACCTGCTTTGCACTGTTCCAGACTGCAGACGTGCTGTGTTTAACAGGGGGGAATGTGGCACCCATGAGGGTCCAGTCGCCACAGAGGTACTGCATGTCATCCAGAGGTGTGGTCTTTCACTCTAAGGTAAGGAGGGAGCACCACCCAGGACTCTAACACTCGCACCCAACGCACACTAGTTCAGTCAGGGCACCTGGGCGTACCCTAAGGGAGGAGGGCCTCATCTCAGGCTGGGTAGGAAAGAGTGTTGGGGTGTGGGTGGAAAAGGTAGAGAAAAGGGGAGGAGCTTAGTGAGCGGGAAGAAGACTAGTGAGTTAGTCAGTAGGTGAGGGGAGCTCAAGCTGTGCAGAGCTTGTCCCCAGATGAGAGAGAGAATTGAGAGGGAGAGACAGAAAGAAGCTCCTGGAAGGACAGAAGGAGTCCTAGGGGCACGAATAGTGAGAGATCCATCTGTGGGGCCTGATCCAGTAGTGGAGGGACCAGGTCACAGTGGGGTACCAGCCCTCGAGACTAGTGGAGGTCTGCAAGACTCAGCTAGCAAGCCGGAGGCAGGGGTAGCTGTAGTTGCCCCAGCCACATCCACAATTAATCGCCAAAAAGGCAGCCACAAAGGAGCAAGGGGACTTAGAAAACATTGCCCACAAGGTCCGCGGCTGCTGGCTTGGGACACTGATTGTGTTGGCGCTGGGCAGGAGGGCGGAAGCCAGTGCAGTGAGACGGCCAGGAAAGAATCATATTGAAGAGAGTCCTGGAAAGGTGTATCCTGATCTACCTGGGAGTTTGCTAGACCCCTCACCTGGAGGACACGGTACTAAGCGGGCATCTGTGCACACAAGAACTGCACCCTGCTGTGTCCTCTGAATTATTCCTGTTATGTTTCGGTAGCTGAGGAGTGCAGGTAAAAAAGGCAATACACCAGAGCAGTTGGAATCTATGAGATTGCAGTACCCTGACTAACCACCACAACTAGAGGCAGCCGTGGAGCGTTCCTACGTTGGTCCTAGACGCCTCGTCACAGCCTGAGAAACTAACTACACCTAAAGATAGATATAGGAAGCTATCTGCCCCGGAGCAGAACCCCAAAGATAATAGAAAGCCCCCAAACATGTAATGGCGGTTAGACAAGATGAAATACTGACACAGAAAGAAAATAGTATGAGCAAACGCTGGGGCCCAAACTAACTAAATAGAAAAGGATAGGAAGGTACTTACTGCAATCCCAGAAAACCCTGAAAAGCACCAACTCTACTAATTTCAAAAACACCTGAGATCACACGACCTCTTCCACCTAAATTAGTTCTCTGGTGTAACAAAATCAAAACAGCAGCCACTGAAAAAACTGGAAAAAGCAAAAGTACAAACATCAGTGGCTGAACAAAACTGAGAGGGCAGAAGCCCCCGGAGGGGACCCTGAAGGCCCCCACAGAAGTGCAGGACAAAATGCAAAAATATAGCAAAAACACAAAAGAAGAAAATGTCTTATCTGTTAGCAGGAGATGCAGACACGACACAGCAGGCTACAAGGGAAACTGGAATAAAGGATTCAGACCAGAACAATTGATCACCGGCAACCCTGATGGGAAGGTGACTCCCTTATATAAGACCAGTCAGTAACACCTGATTCCCAGTCCTCACAATCTTCACTGGACAGACCAGCACCTGCTTGTAACCACCAGAGGGAGCTTCTGCTCAGAACTCATCTCAAACCCATTCACAACATATTCCCGCATCACCTGCCCTGCACCACATTCACCTCCAACATTATGTTGATATCCTAACTGCCCTGGGACATAGCTCTGCCTGTGGAGAGCTGAACCAACTCTGCTGCATCAACAACTGTCTCAGTGGACTGAATCTGCAGCATTGGCTAACTCTTTATTGCTGAGTAACAGGTGGCGTCACAAACACTTTATTACAAACTCTTTTTTATCCCTTTTCATCAATCCCCCTTTTTTTTTGGACGCCCAGGGCCATGGAACTGGTCACTGCTGCCGTGACACTGCCCCTTTAAGAAGCGACCCAGTATCGAGTATCCCCACTGCCCTGGCGGGCGCTCTACCTGCATGCCCATCCCCGTACTGTGTGCATTCCCATCCCCATACTGTGTGCATGCCCATCCCCGTACTGTGTGCATTCCCATCTCCGTACTGTGTGCATTCCCATCCCCATACTGCATGCATACCCACACCTGTACTGCGTGCTTGCACACACCCGTACTGTGTGCATGCCATCCCCGTACTGTATGCGTGCACAAGACTCCTTCAGAGTCTGTTTGCTGTATGTAAATAAGGGTGGTCCGGTCCGATGGGCATCCTCGTGGCGTTGTCTCTCCCTCCTCTCTGCTCCTAATCGCGTCCTCCTGCTTTGATTGATGTAGATGCCTTATCCACATTGGATCCCGAAATATCGTACCTGCACAGTACACTCACAGTACTGCGCAGGCGAACTCTGCTCTGCCCTACTGTGAGCTGAGCATAAAACAGCACATGACCGCCTGACAGCACGCAGTGTGAGCAATGTGAGGATTCACAAGTCTGCAGTCACGGAGAGTGACTGCAGCCTTGTAGCTTAATACTGGATAACCCCTTTAAGTTCTCTATATAACTGTTTGATCAGTTTAATTATCATTTTGGGGGTGACAGGCTCCCTTTAAGAAACAACCAGATGGTCCTTCTCTTGCTCTGCTATTTGCCTTTTATATTGTAAGTCAAAATCTTAAATATAAGATAAGACCCCACAAACTCTTTATCGAAAGTTTTTATTTCTCTTTTTATGCTTAAAAAATGTTATCTGCTTTTGCGGCTGCTGCCTGACATTACAGCACTTAACTTACTGGTAACTATTTACCAAATATCATATTTTTGCTCAGTTGAATTTCCTTTGGCATATATGTATTCACATGATCACTGCCACTTTCCTGCCCAGCAAGAAAAATATCTTGAAAGCAATGGATGGATAGAAATATCTGATTTTTAACATATTATTACTATTAAATTAAAGGAGGTTTTGCCAATATTGTTATTCCCTATCTACAGGAAAAGGAAACAATCGCTGAATCTCCAACTACAAGGACCCTTCGCGATCTCAGCAGAGCCCTATTATCAGTATTGACTGGCTCTCTGAGATCAGCGAGATTATTTTATCAATTGATAGGAGATAAGTTGTGACTTTGGGAAAACCCTTTCAAATTTATATAAAATGTTATTTCAACAGGCGACCATCATATGTGTATGATAGTGTCATCAACAGCCTATTTTTGACAGATGTCAGGGGAAAGGAGGATACCTTTTTTCCTTTTTCTCTCTATTAAGAGTCTCGGCTGACCAAAATCTAAAATGCATGGCCAACCATGGGGGTATTTAATCTAAGATATGTATGGAAAAACCATAAGACGAGCCATAAATATGTGCTAGAAGTTTTTGCGCCTTGCGCCAAGCATGCTTAACTATTTTTGAAGCTTCCATAGAAGTGAATGTAGAGAGAGATGCTCGCATGGGCACCTGCCTATCTGTTCGCATTAGTGCAAGATGGGTGTTGTGAACACTTTTGATCTGGCTTCTGAGTTTGGGCTTCCTCTGGTGGTTGCTGCTGGTAATGGAGCTGGTCTGGCTGACAGAAGTCAATCACCTGAAGAGGATGATTGGAAATCAGGTGTTACAGACTGGAGAGATTTAAATGAAACATCAAATCCTCAAATACATAATAAAGATACGCCGGGATGGGATATATAGTAATACCACATCCAGGCTCAATGCACCAGCTCCATAGAAACTAGAAGCATAAGAGGAAAAGGGAGCCACACAGTGTCTTTAGAGACGGTAAAAATCCAATTTTATTATTCAAAGATAAAGGGCACATAACAATCAATGATACCAATGGAAATGCAAAAAATCACCACCCCCAACCACTCAAATGCCTCATAGTAAATCCCATGGATGGTAAAGGGGAATTAAAATGGTGACACAATAGTGAACCAATTTGGACATGATGTCTGAGGTAGATATCCACAGCATACCAATATGGGGTCCCCAGTGGGACTAATATTGCACATAAACCCCAGGCCTAGGATATCAAGAAAATTATCTCACCCGATTTAAGACTTGCCCTGGAGGAATTTCAGGAGGATAAACCTGAACGATGCCCTATGGGAAAATTGAATGTCCCCGACCAATGGAGGAGGAAAGTAATGTCTGAAATTCATTGCTTCGCGTTGGCTGGTCATCCCGGTATTTTTGGGACCAGAGATTTGGTGAGTCGGTCTTTTTGGTAGCCTGCCTTATCTCGTGATGTCAGGAATTTTGTGCAGTCCTGTGGGACTTGTTTCGTTCCAAACCCAGTTCTCGCTCTATTGCATTCTTAGTCCCACTTCCAATGCCCAGGAGGCCATGGACACATATCTCAATGGATTTTATTTCCGACCTCTTTGTCTCTCTGGGAATAACTGTTATCTGGATGATCTGTGATAGATTTTCCAAGATTGTCCATCTTGTACCACTGCCGAAGTTGCCATCCTCTTCCGAGTTGGTGCCCTTGTTTTTTCAGCAGGTGGCATTCCGGGGAACATTGTATCTGACAGAGGAGTTCAGTTTGTTTTCAGATTTTGGAGAGCCTTTTGTTCTAAACTGAGAATTCAGTTGTCCTTCTCCTCTGCATTTCACAGTCAGACCAATGGGCAGACTGAGAGAGCAAACCAGACTTTGGAAACTTATCTGAGATGTTTTGTGTCTACTGATCAAGATGATTGGGTCTCTTTTTTGCCCTTGGCTAAATTTGCTCTAAATAACAGGGCTAGTTCTGCAACTTTGATGTCCCATTTTTTCTGCAACTTTGGGTTTCATCCTCAGTTTTCTTCAGGGCAGGTGGAGGCTTCAGCCTGTCCAGGTGTTGACTCTGTGGTAGAGAGAATGCAGCAGATTTGGAATCAAGTAGTGGATAAGTTGTCTCACTCTCATGAGAAGGCCCAACAGTTTGCCAACCCGCATAGGATTGATGGTCCCCGGTTTAAAGTAGGTGACATGGTTTGGTTGTCCTCAAAAAATATTCCTATGAAGGTTGCGTCTCCAAAATTTAAGCCAAGGTTCATTGGACCTTATAAGATTTTGGAAATCCTTAATCCCGTTTCTTTCGTTTGGCTCTTCCAGGAACGTTTAAGATTCACAACATCTTTCATAAATCTTTGTTGAAAAGGTTTGATGAGCCAGTAGTTCCAATAGCTGCGCCTCCTGATCCTGTATTTGTTAAGGGCAATCTGGAGTTTGAAGTAGAGAAAGTATTGGATTCTCATCTGGCTAGATGGAGACTCCATTACTTGGTCAAGTGGAAAGGTTGTGGTCAGGAGGATAATTCTTGGGTGTTTGCTCTGACATCCATGCCGAGAGATTGGTTCGCGCCTTTCACCGGCTCATCCTTATCGGCAGGTGGCTTGCGTGAGGGTTCGGTGACCCTCCTCAAGAGTGGGGTACTGTTGTGAACACTTTTGATCTGGCTTCTGAGTTTGGGCTCCCTCTGGTGGTTGCTGCTGGTAATGGAGCTGATCTGGCTGACAGAAGTCAATCAGCTGAAGAGGATGATTGGAGATCAGATGTTACAGACTGGAGAGATTTAAATGAGCAGCCTTCCCTTAGTTGTTGCCGGCGATTTGGTCTTCTTCCTGAGCCTTCTGGAAGTCTGCTTGCTCCTGCTTTGTCCTGCATCTTTCAGATAAGTTTTGTCTGTTTTAATCTGTGGCATTTTTTCCCTTTGTGCTTTTCTCTGTTCTCTGCCTGGCTGGTGTGAGTTCAGCCGGGGTCCCTGCTGGGACCTGTGCTGGACTCTGTTTTCCTTTGACACAGCTTATGTCAGTCTTTTCTGTATTTCTAGTCTCCTGTTATTTCAGTATCTGTTGTTTTGTGTCCAGTTCACACCAGAGTTCTGACTTAGTGGGGGAGAGGTCGTGTGGCCTCAGTATTTTTGCAAATCAGGTGTGTTGCAATTTTTCTTAGCGTTTTTGTGGATTGCAGACAGTATCCTTTCCTGTCCTGTTCTATCCAGACAGTTTGGGCCCCAGCATTTGCTTACTCTATTTTCTGCCTGTGTTTTGTACTTCATCTGTCTCACCGTCAATATATGTTTGGGGGCTATCTATTCCTTTGGGGCTCTACTCCGGGGCAGTTTAGCTTTCCCCTTTTTCTCTTTAGGCTTAGTAAACTCTTTGGCTGTGTCAAAGCATCTAGGGCATCGTAGGTACGTCCCACGGCTAATTCTAGTTGTGTTGTCAGTTTAGGGGTCTGCAATCCGCTAAGTTACCAACCTCTCTGGGTGTTTGGTTGCCTAGCCTATTTCTCTATTATCCTCCTCTGTTACCGAATCATAACAGATGGGACTGTTGCTTTGGATTCTGTCACGCATAGTGAAAGTAGACTAAGTGCAACATGAAGAGATAAGGGAAAGAGAACGAAACACTAGGGAAGGGGGGGAGTGGAGACCCTTGACAGATCTAACGTCACCCTGTCTGCCCTATTGTCCCTATATAGATTCTGCACCTATCGCCGAGCAGGATACCTAATCCCTGCCTGATAAGCCCTGCATTAAGAAGGACAGGATAAGCGCTAGTCAATCCCCACTACCGCTAAAGACAGATGGGTTACACAAAAAAGGGGGAACACTTAGCTTGAGTAGACTCAGAGAGAAACACAGACGTCCTCCAGCAACACCAAGGAGAAAGATAGCTGACTTCAATAGTTCCAAGCCGCAACAGGGAACTGGAAATAAAAATATCAACCACAACTCCTAGCAGCAAGATGGGGGTTATAAACATCCCGGTCCAGGTGTGTCAACTAGCACCAGGGGAGGTTGGCACTGGGTCCTAAAGTTAGAAGAACTAGGAAGGAGTCTGCAAAGCCAGCCACTGAGATCTTCTGCAGCTAGATGCAGTGCGACTGTCTGCAGCCTCTGACACACCAGTGACAGATACACCATCAATTTGGGACTAGTCTTTTAAATTAGCCCTATAGGGGCAGATCTGTCTGGTGGAGGATTATTCACTCGTCCAATGAAATGATCATGCTTTTCAGGGCTGGGGTTTATGGGGAGGTTAGGAGACAAGCTGTCGGCTGGACAAGTGTTTAGCCTGTAGCCATCTACTTTTATAGCTAAAAAAAGAAAAAGGAAACCATTCACTATGATGCACGGCTCAATGAAATGTTTTCTGGTCTTTTCTCTTTGTAATGAGCTTGGGCTGTTCTACTGCTTGTGTTTGCAGGTGGTATTGTTATCTGTATAATACAAATACAATGTAACCCTGAGTCTCCAATCTCCAACTTAAGCTACAAAGTTAATTTACAGGGGGAAAATTAGGCCGTGGTCTTCAAAGAGATTTCATGATGGATTTAAGATTTTATCAGTTTTTGCTCACATCTGCTTCATATAATCAGTCACATGGACTAAGTACATGCACTGTAGGAAATGGTCAAAAATGCGGCTTAAGTCCCATGTGTTTTTATAAAGTGTTACAAATGATGAAAAACAATGTTCCCAGACTGCACAAGGATGAGCGCACGAAAAGGAGACATATGAAAGGCTTTACAGAAGAATTTGGCTGAAATCTTCAACATAGTCATCGAGACATCAGATATTTGTGGGTCTCTCATACTAATTCTGGGAAGACATACACAAATGCCACATACACAAATACCCTGCTTTTTCCTCAAAACCGATTGTTGTTTGTTATAGCAAAACCAAAGAAACAAGTCTCGATTCCACCTACAGTGGTGGCCAAAAGTATTGGCACCCCTGCAATTCTGTCAGATAATACTCCGTTTTTTCCTGAAAATGATTGCAAACACAAATTCTTTGGTATTATTATCTTCATTTAATTTGTCTTCAATGAAAAAAAACACAAAAAGAATTGACCTAAAGCCAAATTGGATATAATTCCACACCAAACCTAAAAAAGGGGGTGGACAAAAGTATTGGCACTGTTTGAAAAATCATGTGATGCTTCTCTAATTCGTGTAATCACCTGCACCTGTAACTTACCTGTGGCACCTAACAGGTGTTGTCAATAACTAAATCACACTTGCAGCCAGTTAACATGGATTAAAGTTGACTCAACCTCTGTCCTGTGTCCTTGTGTGTACCACATTGAGCATGGAGAAAAGAAAGAAGACTAAAGAACTGTCTGAGGACTTGAGAAACTAAATTGTGAGGAAGCATGAGCAATCTCAAGGCTACAAGTCCATCTCCAAAGACCTGAATGTTCCTGTGTCTTCTGTGCGCAGTGTCATCAAGAAGTTTAAAGCCATGGCACTGTGGCTAACCTCCCTAGATGTGGAAGGAAAAGAGAAATTGACGAGAGATTTCAACGCAAGATTGTGCGGATGGTGGATAAAGAACCTCGACTAACATCCAAACAAGTTCAAGCTGCCCTGCAGCATGAGGGTACAACAGTGTCAACCCGTACTATCCCTCGGCGTCTGAATGAAAAGGGACTGTATGGTAGGATACCTAGTAACAGGGGCGTATCTAGGGGGGGGGCAGCCGGGGCATGTGCCCCGGGCGCAGCCAGCAGGGGGGCGCAGTCGGACCGCCTAATGCGGCGGTCCACAGTGTCTCCCCCACGGCTGCATTCTGCCGCCCCCGGCCTGAGAGTCGGCGGTTCCCTGTGCTGGCTGTCAAGCTGACAGCCAGCGCAGAGAAGCTGCTGCATGCCGGCTCCCAGGGATCAATTGCACTGGCGTCTATATAGACGCCAGTACAATTGAAGCTCTGACCGCCAGGTCAGAGTGACGTCTGCAGCGTGATCAGGTCATGTGATCACGCTGCTGACGTCACTCGCCGGCGGCGCCCAGAAGGGTGAAGATTAGTGGTGAGTGTGCTCCACTATGGAGCTGAAGAAACCACAGAAGATTAATGGGGGGCATAATGTGTGAGTGTGTGTGTATGGGGGGTTGAATTTGAGTGGGGATGGGGGGTTCTTTTATGAGTGGGGGGATTTGGAGTGGGGATGGGGGGCTTTTTTATGTGGGGGGATTTGAGTGGGGATGGGGGGTTCTTTTATAAGTGGGGGATTTGGAGTGGGGATGGGGGGCTATTTTATGTGGGGGGATTTGGAGTGGGGATGGGGGGTTCTTTTATGAGTGGGGGATTTGGAGTGGGATGGGGGCTATTTTATGTGGGGGGGGATTTGGAGTGGGGATGGGGGGTTCTTTTATGAGCGGGGAGATTTGGAGTGGGGATGGGGGGCTATTTTATGTGGGGGATTTGGAATGGGGATGGGGCTATTTTATGTGGGGGGATTTGGAGTGGGGATGGGGGGTTCTTTTATGAGTGGGGGGATTTGGAGTGGGGATGGGGCTATTTTATGTGGGGGGATTTGGAGTGGGGATGGGGGGCTATTTTATGTGGGGGGATTTGGAGTGGGGATGGGGGGCTATTTTATGTGGGGGATTTGGAGTGGGGATGTGGGTTCTTTTATGAGTGGGGGGATTTGGAGTGGGGATGGGGGGTTCTTTTATGTGTGGGGGGATTTGGAGTGGGGATGAGGGCTTTTTTATGTGGGCGGATTTGGAGTGGGGATGGGGGGTTATTTTATGTGGGGGGGTTTGGAGTGGGGATGGGGGTTCTTTTATGAGTGGGGGGATTTGGAGTGGGGATGGGGGTTTATTTTATGTGTGGGGGACTTGGAGTGAGGATGGGGGGGTTCTTTTATGTGTGGGGGGATTTGGAGTGGGGATGGGGCTATTTTATGTGGGGGGATTTGGAGTGGGGATGGGGGTTCTTTTATGTGTGGGGGATTTGGAGTGGGGATGGGGGGTACTTAATGTGTGTGGGGGTTCTTAATGTGTGTGGGGGATTTGGAGTGGGGCTAGGGGCATTTAATATGTGTGGGGGATTTGAGGATACTGAAGAGTATGTATGTATGAGGGCATGTATGAGGAAACAGTATGGGGGTATGAGTGCAGACAGTATGGGGAGTGAACGGGTGATTGTATGTGGACACAGTATGGGGAGTGTGGGTGATGGGATGTGTGCAGACACAGTATGGGGAGTCGGGTGTGTGTGAGCAGACAGTATAGAGAGTGAGGGGTAAATATGAGGAGACAGTATGGTGAACAGGGGGGATGTGAGAGGAGACAGTGTGAGGAGGGAGGGGAATAGTGTGAGGCGACAGTATATTGCAGATATTTTTTATTTAGGGGCATTATAATGACTCTTCTGTCTTTAAAGGCATCGTGTGGAGAGTTGGTGCAGAAGAGCGGAGAAGATGGAAATCTCCAGAGACGGCTGTGGATGAGAAAACTCATCATGGGATCTGGACAAGATGAAGAAAAGGAGAACGACTCCAGAGACGACGTCATCTATAAGGTACCTGGATGTAAATATTATTTGTGAAATTGACTAATTCTCATGTCTTTATTTGTTAGGAGCATTAAAGGGGTTCTCCAGGTCTGTGTCACATAGAATGACTGCAGACTCAGCACAAACCTGGACAACCCCTTTAATGCTCCTAACAAATAAAAACATGACAAATAGTCAATTTTAGAATTCTCACAGTGCTCACTGCACGCTGTTAGGATTCTCTCGTGCCTGTAATTTACATGCGGTTACATGCTGACTAGACATGTGTGGCCTCAATGAAAATGAACAGAGCGAGGCCGGGCACGTCTAGTCGGAATGTGGCCAGAAGTATATAAATCACATGCTTATGCTGACATAACCGTGTACTCTTGCCACCGGTAAGGGAGAATCCTAAAAGTGTGCAGTGCATTCGTTGTGAGAATTCAGAAGCTGCAATGTCAGGATTCAGCTCTGCAGGTTCCAGCAGTCATCACATGGACACTTCACTCATATGCGATTTTCATACTTATAGTCCTGTGACATCGAGCTTCTCTTCCTGCTTCTCTCAGTTTTTCACTGAACATTGAGAGCATTAGGAAGAGCAGCTCGTCGGTACATGACTAAGTGTGCAGATCGCATGTGTGCCGGGGGGGGGGGGCGCCGACCTGAATTCTTGCCCTGGGTGCCAGAAAGCCTAGATACACCTCTGCCTAGTAAGACCCCACTTCTTACCCCGAGACATAAAAAAGCCAGGCTGGAGTTTGCCAAAACTTACCTGAGAAAGCCTAAAACGTTTTGGAAGAATGTTCTCTGGTCAGATGAGACAAAAGTCAAGCTTTTTGGGAAAAAACCATCAACATAGAGTGTACAGGAAAAAAAAAGAGGCATTCAAAGAAAAGAACACGGTCCCTACAGTCAAACATGGCAGAGGTTCCCTGATGTTTTGGGGTTGCTTTGCTGCCTCTGGCACTGGACTGCTTGACCATGTGCATGGCATTATGAACTCTGAAGACTACCAACAAATTTTGCAGCATAATGTAGGGCCCAGTATGAGAAAGCTGGGTCTCCCTCAGAGGTCATGGGTCTTCCAGCAGGACAATGACCCAAAACACACTTCCAAAAGCACTATAAAATGGTTTGAGAGAAAGCACTGGAGACTTCTAAGGTGGCCAGCAATGAGTCCAGACCTGAATCCCATAGAACACCAGTGGAGAGATCTCAAAATGGCAGTTTGGAGAATGCACCCTTCAAATATCAGGGACCTGGAGCAGTTTGCCAAAGAAGAATGGTCTACAATTCCAGCAGAGCATTGTAAGAAACTCATTGATGGTTACCGGAAGCAGTTATTCGCAGTTATTTTGGCTAAAGGTTGTGCAAACAAGTATTAGGCTGAGGGTGCCAATACTTTTGTTGGCCCATTTTTGGAGTTTTGTGTGAAATGATCAAGGATTTGATTTTTGCTTCATTCTCTTTTGTGTTTTTTCCTTGCAAGCAAATTAAATGAAGAAAAAAAATAGCAAAAAATTTGTGATTGCAATAATTTTCAGGAAGAAACTGATTATTATCTGACAGAATTGCAGGGGTGCCAATACTTTTGGCCACCACTGTATCTGTGTGACTGGATGCAATGAACTACTGTTCTGCAGTCCAATCTAGATCAGGGACGTGCTGGGCTGTCAGTCTGATGATGGACAGCTCAGCCATCCAATCGTAAGCTGGGGTGTGCTGAGCTGTGTCTTGAGTGACAGTTTTCACCGTCCAATCAGGGCGCATCGGTGCTCCCTCCACTTGTCTCCTGTTCAGAGTAATTACCAGGCTATTTAGCTGGCTCTATGCGTTAGATTACTGCCAGTTGTAGCTTATAGCCCCCGTCTCACATAGCGATATTGCTAGTGAGATCGCTGCTGAGTCACTAGTTTTGTGACGCAGCAGCGAGCTCACCAGCGATATCGCTGTGACATTCAGCGACGATCAGCCCCCCTGCCGGGTATCGCTGATCGTCGCTGAAAGGCCAGGACATTTTTTTGATCGCTGGTCTCCCGCTGACAGGCACGCATCGCTGCGTGTGACAGGCGGGAGACCAGCGATCC
>JARQOD010000005.1:49592581-49633630 GCA_033576555.1 Oophaga sylvatica
AAGGCAATAACTAAATTTTTTTAAGCCCAACCCCCCCTTTAAAACCCTGTTTAAAAACACCGCCAGTTGCTCCCCCAAAGTGTTAGATCAGGGGATGAAAAAAAATTTTCGCTGATTGTTGGGGGGGTTCAAAAACGCCTTTTTTCCCCCTTTTCGTGTCCCCTGGCAAAAATTACTGCTGCAACAAAAAACTTAAATTTTCAAACTCTCATACTGGCCCCCCCCCTACACCCTCCTTGACCCTGGGGTTCCCCAACCCCCCCTTTTGCTGCTCAAATTTTTTAATGCACCAGAAAACAATGGCTGATGTTTTGGGGTCAGTAACCCTTTTTTTCCCCTGCGGGTTTTTGGCAAAAATTACTGCTAGCTACCTACACGGGGTGAAAAAAACAGATTTTGTCAAAGTGGCTAGCCCCTACCCCTAGATATGGGCTACACCCTGATTTATAACTGTAAACAATTGAAACGCTGCTTTAATACCAAAAAAAAAATTAGTCTTTGTCACAAATCTGAAAAAAAATTTTAATTGTGACCCCCCTTATTGCAGATACCCCACATGTCGAACACAAAGCAAAAACAAAAGCCTACTTTTTGCAATACATCTGATGGAAAACCTTTTGTCACCCATACTTAGACAACCCCCAACCACAAAAAGACAAAAATTCCCCTGCAAGTTGGAAGGCAAAATGTGGGTTGAACTTGAGAACAGCTGCAGTGAAATTTAGACTTCTTTTTCTTGGTTTTAAAAAATAAAAGCATAAAAGTAAATATAATAACCAAATTTTATTGATTAAGGACGGAATACACCTAAAAAATTTTGTGCAAACAATGCATGGGGGAATAGTTTTTTAACCCCATTATTAAAATTTCCCCCTTTTTTTTTAAAAAATACTTTTTAATTTAAAAAAGTTAAAAACCCCCAATAAAAGGTCCATCATGTAAACATGAAAAGGGGTAACAAAAATCATGCATTCCTTTTTGTTAAAGAAAATATCCCTATTCACAAAGCAAAAAAATACCTGAAGGGGGTTTTTGAAACAACGACAACTATAAAAAGGTAATTTTTTTATTTTAGTTATCAAAATAAAAAAGGGCACCTTACAATGTCGATATAATACGGGCCTTTTAAAAAAACACTGTGTCAAAACCTCACACGCATTTTTTGTACCCCTTTTTTTGTAATGGCAAAAGCTTTTATTTTTAAACATGGGCCCCTGTTTACAGATTTAAACTTTTCCCGGGGCAACCCTTTTTTTTTTGTCGTACCTTGCAAAAAAAAACATCGCAAGGAAATGTTTATCTCGCATAACCGCCAGACCCCCCCAATACCCAAGGGGGTCACAGCGGGAAACCCCCATTCTTGGGGCCCCCAAAAAAGGGGCGCAACATATTTTCACGTACCCTGTTTATAAAGCTATATAAAAAAAAGGATGTATTATTACAAAACATTTTATTGAGGTACAGTAAAACATCCCATTGACCTTTTTGGCAATGCACCCCTCATCTAAATTTTCCTTTAAAACTACCGGGGTTGTCAGCTTGCAACCCACAGGGGGCATAAAAAAGTTTTTTTCCCCCTGGGGCATATTCTTTTTTTAAAGGGGTTAATTTTGTTAATATAAATGTTTGTCACATATTATAAATTTATTTTATAAAAATTTTTTATATATTTTTATAAACTTTTTTAAAAGTGATTTAAAATTCTGAAATTTTTAAAAAATTTTAAAATGAATGTCACAGATAAATTTTTAATGCTGAAAATTTTTTGAAGTCAGACATTCATTGTCTATACAAAAAAAAAAGGTTTTTCAACTGTTTTTTTTCCCCCCTTAATGGATTCTGATATGTACTTGAAAGCCTTTTTTTTAAAACCGTATACAATTTTTTAAACCCCCAATTTTTTTTTTTGGTTTCTTTTTTTTTTAACAGTTAATGAAAGCGTTTTTTGTTTTAAAATTTTTTTTTTTAAAAAAATTTTTTTAAAAATAAAATCATAAAACTTAGGGGAATAAATTTTTTAAAATTTCTTTTTGTAGAAAAGACTTTTTTTTAATTACACTAAAAAGGGGAAAAATTTTATCTATTTTTAAACATCCTTTTTTACCCTGGCCCAAAACCGCCATTGTTGCTGGGGAAGGTTTTTAGCCCCGTCAACTTTTTCTCCTGTGAAAAGGGGTTTTTAGTAATTCCCTTTTTCCCCGCTGTTAACGGAAAAAAATTCCCCCCGCCTCCACCTGTTCTCCTCTCCCCCCCCGGGCCCAACACCGCCATTTTTTGCCTGGAATGCTGTTAGCACAGTCAAAACTTCTCCCTTTGTTACTTGGGGTTCAGTAATGTCAGCTTTCCCCTGCTGTGGAAGGGGAAAAAGCCTGCTTGCCCCCTTTTTGGGGCTCCTCTCATCCCTGGGCTCCAACACCCCCCGTTTGTTCTCGGAAGTCCCTTTTGCCCCATCAACACTTCCCCTTTACGGGGGTTTCAGAAAAATCAGCTGTTCCCCGCTGTGGGAACGGAAAAAAAAATCCTGCTGCCTAAAACCCGTTCCCTCTAAATTCCCGGCTCCAACACCCCCCTTGTTGCTGGGAAGTGTAATTGGAAAAGGGTACTCACTTTTCCCCCCAAAACTGGTTACAGCCGCCAGCTTTTTTCCTGTCATTGTAAACGTCACTTAGCCTCCAATAAGTTGTCCTTTCGTGTTTTTGGGTTCCGGGGGTTGCCGACTCTATTGCCTGCAGGTTTTTGGGGCTTTTCCAAAATGTTTTTGCGGGATATGAAATAAAGGCCTTTTCCGTTTTTACAATGGGGGGAATCACCCCGTAGGTGTTTATTCCAAAATCGTCCACCCGGGGCCCTTTAATTAAAAATTTTCCCGGGGGACCTTCTGCTACCCGCCGGGGCCAGTAACTCAGCGGTTCCCCCGCAGTCCTTTTTGGGCCCATTCCTCCATCTGGGGATCCGGTACCACAACGTCTCTGGCCCCCTTTGGGTTTTTTTGGAGCACAGCCCCCCCTGCTTTGAACCCCAGCCCCCCGTAACGTCAGCTGGCCCCCCTTTTTTCCAAAAGGCTTTTTCCTTCGCTCCCCCCCCCGGTTCCAGTACAGTCACGGGGCCTCGTTACTTCCTTTGGGCCCCTTTTCCTTCCCCGTTTCCCCCTTCCCCCGGGTTTTCCCCCCCGGCAGTTTTTTTTCCCCAGTCCTTTTTCCCCAGGGGGCCTCCTCTGGGAAACCCCTTTTCCCCGCAACGCCCCCTAGCCCCCTTTGGGATGTTTGGGGGAAAAATTTTCCTCCTGCTTAGAAAACCCTTTACCAGTAAACCCCAGCGGGGCCTCTTTTTCCCCCTTGGGGTCTTTTCCTTCTCTGCCCCCCCCGGGTTTCCCCCCACAGCCCCCCCGACCTCGTTACTTCCTTTTTTTTTTTGGGACCATCAAAACCCGTCCCGCTTTTTCCGGGAATTTTTCAGCCTTTTGGGCCCCTTTTGGGGAAAATTTTTTCCCAAAATTTAAGTTTTTTTTTAAATTTTTTTTTTGGGGGAATCACTAGGAAAAACCCCCAAATATGAAGACGACCCCCCGTTTTTCCCCCCCCCGAAGAGGGGCGCCACAAGACAAAAGAGCTCGGGGCCAACCCCCCCTGAACACCATCCAAAGAACAAAAAAAAAGGGTTACCCAAAAAAGATCCCAAAAAGGGGGCAAAAAGGTTAAAAAACAAAATACAAGTACAGAAAAAAGAGACAAAAACAATAACCCCGAAAAAAAAAGCAGAAGAACTTTTAAGTAAAAGACCAAAATTAAAGCTAAATATTTTGCAAAAAAATAAGCAGAAGAAGGCTAAGCATTTTATGGGTTAGCCCCCCTCCTCCTCGGGGTTCCCCCCGGAAAAAGGGCCCGCTCGCGCTGCAGGGTAAACTGAACGCGGAAAAACACTGTTGAATTTTTAAAACTTTTGGGGACAGCAAGAACGGAAGGAAAAAAACCCCCTTTTTAAAAATTTCCCAAATACGGGGAAAAACTTTTAAAAATAAGAAAAATTTAAAAAAGAAGATGAAAAAGGAAGAAGATGAAAATAAATATGAAAAGAAAATTTTTTAAAAAAAGGGGAAAGAAATGTTAAAAAAGTCAATAGCAAAATTTTAAGAAGAAATAAATAAAAAGAAGATGAAGAAAATTTTTATGAAAAAGATGATGCGTTTTTTTAAGATTATGAAGGAAAAATGTGGCAAAGCTAAAAGGGGGAAGGGGGCATGCAAGATTTTAAACATACAAAATTTCCAAAAAAGAAAAAAGGTTAACAACATTGCCCCTTTCTTGGGGCAACCCCAAAAGTTTTTAAAAAAAAAAGGGGTTTACTGCTTTTCCCCTTTTTGGGGTTTAAAAATCTATGCCTTTAATGTCCCTCAACCTCCCCCCCCAAACATTCTACATTACCTTTTTTTTTTTCCCTTTATGACAAATTTTAAACCACAAGGCAAGAATGGGTTTATTTTAATTCCGGGGATTTGTTCCCCCAAAAAATTACTTGGATTTCCGGTAACGGTATCGGGGGTCGCCCCCTTCTTTTTGGGGGTCCGGGGGTACCCATTCCGAAAACCCATTCTTTAAGAAAACGAAAGTATTGCTCAACCTAGTTGTGGTTAGAGTTGGGATTGGAGTTAGGGGTGTTTTTTGGGGTTGGGTTATGGTTAGTTTTTTTTGGGGTTGGGGGGAAAGGGGTTGGGTTTTGGGTTTTGGGGTTTTTTTTTGGGGTTAGGGTTGGGTTAAAATTTGGGGGGGTTTCCATTTTTTTTGGAAAAAAGGGGGGCCCCCATACCACAGGGGCCCAAAACCAAAAAAAATAAAAAAATTTTTCCCCCTTTAAAATTTGACTAAAAAAGTGGGGGCCCAAACAGTGGTTTCCCCCCAAAATAGGGGGATCAATGTACCGGGAAAAAATTTGGGGACAAAAAATTTTGGGGGCATTTTCCTTTTTTCCCCCTTTGGAAAAAAAAAAAAAATTTGGGGGCAAAAAAAAATTTTTTTTTGGGGAAAAAAAAATGATTTTTTTTTCGGGGGTCTGTGTTTTTAAACTTCTGTGATGAATTTTGGGATTCAAAGTGCTCAGCCCACATCAAAGGGTTTTTTCCTTGGGGGGGCTTTTTTCCAAAAGGGGTCACTTGGGGGGGAGTTTCTACGGGTTTTGGCACATCAGGGCCCGCAAACAACATGATCCCAAAACCCCTTCCCCAAAAGGGGCGCATTTCAAAACTCACTACTTCCCTTCCACCCCCCACTTTCCCCTACAGTATTTTTCCCCAAAACCCCATAGGGGAAAAACAACGAATCAGAAAAATTTGGGGGCATCAATTTTTTGTGGTCTAATTTTTTTCCTTTTTTCCCCTTTGGAAAAAAAAAAAATGGGATTTTAAAAATCATTTTGGGGAAAAAAAAAATGATTTTTTTTTTTCCTGCCCGGCTTTAAAAAATTCTGTTACCCCCTTGGGTTTTAAAAAGCTCACCACTCATCTAAATAATTTCTTTGTGGGGTCTAGTTTTAAAAAAGGAGTCATTTTGGGGGGGTTTCTACTGTTTAGGCACATCAGGGGCTCTGCAAACGAAAAAAGATGCCCGCAAAAACCCCCCTCAAAGTCCCCTTTTCCCCAAAAAAGCCAAAAATTTCCCCCCAAACCCCAAAAAGTTTTGCCCGAACAGTTTTTTCCCCCACATATGGGATACCAGGGGGACTCAGGAAAAACTGTACAACCAAATTTTTTGGGCCCCAATTTCCCCTGTTTTTCCTTTTTGGGAAAAAAAAAATTTTGGGTTTTAAAAATCGTTTTTGAGGAAAAAATTTTGGTTTAACACCTGGGGGTTAAAAAGGGGGTCACTGTGCCTCTATAAGGGGTTCCTTGTGGGGTCTAGTTTCCCCCAAAAGGGTATTTGTTTGGGGCTCCCCCAAAATGTAGGCACCCAGGGGCTCTCCAAACACACATGGGGTCCGCTAACGTTGGGGGCTAATTTTCCATTAAAAAATTCAAATGGCCCCTTCCCCCCGGGGGGCCCTCCCTGCCCCAAAAAAAGTTTTTCCCCCCCCCATATGGGGTCCTGCGTACTCGGGGAAAAAATGGCAAAAATTTTGGGGGCCCCAATTTTTTCCTTTAAAAACCCCTTTGGGGAAAAAAAAAAAAAGGGGGCAAAAAAAAATTTTTGAGAAAAAAAATATTTTTTTTTTCACTGCCTGCTTTAAAAACCTTTGAAGCATTTTTGGGGGTTTAAAGTGCTCATTTTCACATCTAATAACCCTTGGGGCCCCAGTTTCCAAAAGGGGGGCATTTTGGGGGGGGTTTTTACTTTTTTGGGATATAAAAGGGCCCGAAAAAAGCAACATAAAACCCCCCAAACTTTTGTTAAAAACTGCATTCCAAAATGGCGCCCTTTTTCCCCCTGACCTCCCATGCGCCAAAACAGGGTCCCCCCAAAAATAGGGGGATTGTTTTATTCAAAAAATTGCACAACAATTTTTTAATTTAAATTTTTTTCCTTTAAACCCTTTTAAAAAAAAAAAAAAAGCGGGCTAAAAAATATTTTGGGGAAAAAAAAATTTTTTTTTTTTTAAACTGCTCTGCGTTATAAACTTTCTTGAAGCACTTGGGGGTTAAAGGGGGCTTACAACACATCAAAAAATTTTCCCTAAGGGGTCAAGTTTCCAAAAAAGGGGTGTCATTTTGGTTTTTTTTTAAAACTTTAGGCACAGGGGGGCCCCCCAAACGCGCAGGTTTTCCCTAACTTTTGGATTTAATTTTTTTCCTTTTAAAAAAAGAAAAATGGCGCCCTTCCCTTTTTCTGGGCCCTTTTCCCCCCCCAAAACAGAGGTTTATCCCCCACAAAAGGTATCTTTTTTCTGGGGATAAATTGCCCAAAAATTTTTTAAGGACCCTTTTTTTATCCTTTGCCCAATGAAAAATGAAAAAACAGGCAAAAAGAAAATTTTTTGTAAAAAAAGGGGCGTTCTTTTTTTTTTTTTAAAACGGAAAAAATTTTAAAAAACCCCTTTTGGGGTTCAAAGTGCTCATTATTTCATCTAAATAACCCCCCAAAAGGGGTCTTTTTTCCCCCAAAAGGGGCCCACTTTGGGGAGCCCAAATTTTTTTTAAAAGGCCCCCCAGGGATTTTCCCAAAAGCCCCCTGGCAATCGCAAATATTCCAGCATTTTTCCTTTTAAAAAAATTAAAAGGGGTGCTCTTCCCCCCTTTTCTGACCCTGCCGTGCGCCCAAAACAGGGTTTTTAATGACCACAATGAGGTATTTTGTGGAAAATTTCCCCTAAAAATTTTTTAAGGATCCTTTTTTACCTGTTGCCCATGAAAAATAAAAAAAATTTAAAATGCAAAAAAAAAATTTTTTTTTGGAAAAATTAAAAAAATTTCCATATTTTTCCTTCCACTTTTTTTTTTTTTCCTGAAAACACCAAAAAGGGTTAAAATTTTCCTTCTTAATTTTAGTTTTGAGTAGCTTGAGGGGGCAGTTTTTTAAAGGGTCATTTGGGGAAAAATTTTTCCCCCATATAGACCCCTCAAAGTACTTAAAATTTTTGAGGTGGCCGTAAAAAAAAGGTTTTTTGAAAAATTTTTTTGTAAAAATAAAAAAATCGGGGTAAATTTTTTTAAACCCCTTTTATAATTTCCCAAAAAAAAAAAAATTTTGTTTCCAAAATGTGCTGTTTTAAATTTAAAAAGGGGGGAAATTTTTTTTATTAATTTTTTGGTGTCAATAACTCTCTGGTTTAACAGAATAAAAATTCAAAATTTGAAAATTTTCAAAAATTTTAAAAATTTTTTGGCCAAAATTTTTTTTATTTTTTTCACAAATAAACGCAAAAATTTGGCCCCAAAATTTTAAAACCCTAACAAAAATCCCAATATGTCCCCGAAAAATAACTTAAAAAAAGCAGGTTTTCCCCTTGAAGCGTTCCGAGTTTTACCTAAAAAGGGACACTGGTCAAATTTGGGGAAAAAAAGGCGGGGGCTTTGGGGGCAAAAAAAAGGTGGGTCATAAGGGGGTTTTTAAAGGGGAAATTTTGGGGAGGGGGAATATGAGTTTTTTTTCTCATTTTCATATATTTGCCGTTTTACTTTTTTAGTCGCTCGCCAGGCCGTGGGTAACCCCGCAAAACCACCCGTTAAAAACAAGGGGGATTCACAGTGGGGGCGATGGGGGTTTTCCAGGGGCCCGGGCACTCAAAACCAAAAAAAGGGGGTATATTTCAGGGGGGTTTGGGGTTTAATTTTTGGGTTTTTGTGATGCCCCCCGTAGTGTCGGGCCCGGGGGGCCAGCGCTGCTGGGGCAGGTTCCCCCGGAAGGGAAAAGGAAAATTTAGCTAGTTGGCACCCCCAAAAGGGAGGGGGTTTCTTTTTCCGGCTTTTGGAAATTAATTTTGGGAAAAATCCCCATAAATGCAGCAGAGAGAGATTCCCCCGCAAAAAAAACCCCCAGGGGGCCCGCCCTTTTTGCATTTTAGGTTTTTGCCACATTTTTTGAAAATGCGCAGAAAAAGATGCCCCGCCTTTTACATTCCCCCCCGGGCGGGGATTCAGAAAAAACCCCCCGGTAACTGGGGCACATTTCCCCCCAAATCCCCTTCCCCCTTGGTTTTCCCCTTTTCCGGGGCCCTCCTCTCCCCTCTTGCAAATTTCCCCCCTCTCCCCCTAGAAAACCCCACCACGAACTTTTTAGTCCAGAAGCTGGGGACCCTGGGGGTAACAGTTAATTTTTGTGCTTTTTTGGGCCCCATTTTAGCTTTTCCTTCCCCCGGGAGGTCTGGGGGTTGGGGACAATGACCCATAAAGGGGATCACCCCCGCCGTCGACTTGCTACCCCGGGGCCCGGGTTTTTCCCCTAGTCTGGGGGGGCCCTTTTTTTTGTGGCCTGGCCCCTTTCCCACCCGAAAGGGGCCCCGGGTTTTGGAAAAAATTCACTGTCCGGGGTAAAAAAACCCCCTTTCGCCCCACTTTTCCCGAAGTTTTCCCCACCCCCTTTTCCCCCCATTTTGGGGTCGACTCCCCCACACTGGAGCTCTCCTCTCCAACTCTCTAACCCTGATGCTGCTGTACCTTTTAAAATTCCTCCCTCTTCAGCTATTTTCAAAATCCACCCACCAAAACCTCCTTGCTAACCACCGTAGGGGACCATCCCCCCCCAAAAGGGACGCCCCCTACGACCAGCGTTTTGGTTTGTTTTGGGTGCAATTTTGTAGTCCTGGTGCTCCCCCCTTTTCCTGGGAGGGGGGGCCCCCAAAAACCTTTTTGGAAAAAGGGGGGCAACACCTCGTGGCGACTAACCCCCCCGGGGGGGGCCCCACTTGTTTAAAAGGTTTTCACCCCCATTTCCAAGATGGACTCAAGGGGTTTTTTGTACTAGTCTCCCCGTGCGGCTAGCTTGTGTTTTTCAAAGGGGTGGATGGTGTAAAGGGGGAAAAACATGTACATAGTTTTAAACAGATAAAATTTGGTGCTAAATCTCTTTTAAAAAAAAGGTTTTTTTTCACTTTTTTCCTTGATTTGTCTATCCTTAGGATAGGTCATCAATGTCTCAAAATTGGGGGAGCGTCCACCCCCCGGGGCCCCTGGGGGTTTTTTGGGGGCGGGCGCCGCGGGGGTGAATTATTCACTTTTGGGGCTCTCCGTCCCCCTGATTGTGGCTGCCCCCGGGGGGACTACACATCCCCCAAAATTATTTTTTAAAAGGCGGTTTGCAATCCCAAAAGGAAGGGGCCTCAATGAAAAAAAGTAGGGGCAACTTCCAAAAAGGACCTGTGATTTTTACTTTAGGTGGGGGCCCTTTCCAAAAAAAAGTTACGAGGGGTAAATTTTCCGTGCCTTTAACCCCAAGCCGTTTTATCTACTTGCCCCAAAAAATTTTTTAAAAGCTAAAAATTTTAAAATTTAATTTTAAAACCCCAAAACTGTTCACGGGAACGACTATCTTCGTTCTACCTTTCTAGCTCAAAGGGCCAACTACCCTATCTCGACCTGCCCCTTGATATACCAAAACATTCCCCTTTTTTTGTATTTATTTTATTAATATTTTTTTTCTAAAAACCATGATTTCCATGGGCTGTACGGGGAAAGGGGGAAAACCCCCAAAAAACGGGGATCATTTTTCAGTAAAAAAACTAAAAAATGCCCCGATTTAATACAAGGGGAGAGGCCCCCCTTTTTGGGGGTTACATTCTACATTTAAATCACAAAAACCCCTTTCCCCAATTTTCCCCCAAGACCAATTTTAAAAGGAATTCCCCAAATGCGTAGAGTTGTGTATTTAAAAAAAAACAACTATGCAAAAACTGTTAAAAAATTGGGCGGAAAAAAAAAAGGGGAAAAAAGTAAAAAGGATGTTCAAAATTTTATTTCGGGAAAAAAAAATTTTTTAAAATTTTTTAAAATATTTTCCCGAGAGGGGGTTGGGGGCGCTCAGTCCTATTACATATTTCCCTCCTTAGAACAGAAAAAAAATTTTGGGCTTTCCACACTTTTTTTCATGAAAAAAATTTTACACCCAAAAAATTTGGATTGTATCATGAAGAAGTGAACTTTTTTTTTAAAAGATATTCTGCATAAATTTTGGGTTAATTTTTTAAAAAACCTCTTTTTCTGTCTTTTTAGGGAACCTTCCGTTTACCCCCTTTCTTGTACTGTTGGGGTATTTTTTATACTTGCCTTTTACAAAATTTTTTTTAAATTTTCAAATTTTAAGCAAAATTTAAAAACTGTTTTTAAAAAGCATTTTTTCTTAGTTTTTTTTGCTTTTTAAAACAGGGGCTTTTGTCAGGGTAAATTTGACCTTTTTAGGGGTGAACATTTTTTGTTTTTAAAGTAAAAAATCTGTTTTAATTTTTATCATTTTGGCACAAAAAATGCTTTTAAAATTTTTATTTTTGTTTTTTTTTGCATCATCCAATGCTTTCAAGGGTTTTTAAAAACTCGGGGAAAAAAGCTGAAAAAAGTGACATAAGCATTTTCCCCAAAAAGCAGCTCTTTGACAAAAAAAAAAAAACCAAGTGGGGCAAAAAAAATTTTAAAAACCATAAAAATTTTTCCCGCTAATGTAAAAAACCGTTTAAATTTTTTCAAAAAAAAAAACCCCAAACGCAAAAAAAGAAAAGGTAAAAATGCCCTAAAAGTCCCCACAGTTTGTGGGTCCATCACAAAGGGCAGATTTTGGAAAATGAAGTTTTTTAAAACCAATTACTAAAGTCAGATTTGAAGCCATTTTCCCCATTTCCTACTTCATTTATTTTTCATTTTTTTTTAAACACTGATTAAAAAAAACTGGATTTTATGACCCCCCATATTAAAAGGGGTGGATTTTAGCAACTAAATAGCAAGGGGCTGGGGTTTTTGCAACTACATGAGAGGGCCCGGGGGTTTTTTCGAAAAATTTTGAAGGGCGGGGGTTTAAACAACCACAGCAAAGGGCTTGTTTAAAGCAAAAATTTTAAAAGTGCCTGGATTTTAGCGACTAAATAGCGGGGGGCGGTTTTTTTGCGATTTTAAAAAGAAAAGGGGGTGGTTTTTTTGCGACTGCATAACGGGGCGGATTTTAGTGACACATTTTGGGGGTTGGGGGTTTTGCGACTGCATAGAAGGGGGTTTTTTAAAAGTGAAAAAATGATTTTTTAAAACAGAAGCTCCCTCTGGTGGTTCAGCAGGCTAAAAACCCTTTAGGGAAGATTGGCAATTTTGGGGGTTTTTCAACTGGTCCTATAAAAGGGGGTTCCCCCCCCTTTTGGGGGTTTCCATGATAAATTTTTTTTTTATGTCCCCAATTTTTGGGGGTTTCCTTTTTCACTTTTGGGAACTTGCTAATTTTTTCCCCCCTTTCCTGCTCTCAAAAAAGACTTTTTTTTTTTTTTTTTTTGTGCTTTTTTTTTTGGGTTGTTTCCTGCACTTTTTGGGGGCCCCCCCGGGGCCCCCCCGGGGCTTGCGCTCCCCCTTTTTAAAACTGAGCCACTTTTGTTTTTTCATTTCCTTTTCCCGGTTTTTTTTTCGTGGTGGGGCTTTGGGTTTTTTTTAAAAACCCAAAAACAAATTTAAAATGGTAGAGGTCTGTGATCTCAGGTTTTTTTCAATTGGGGAATTTTGGTTTTCTTTTTGGGTTTTTTTTTGGGTTTTCCTAATTCCTTCCAACCTTTTTTTGCTAGGGAAAATTTCCCCCAATTTGGGGTCATACTTTTTTTCTGTTTTTTGTAGTTTTCCCCTTGAAAAAAACCCCTTTTCATTTTTGGGGGGTTCCTAGGTTTTTGGGGGTCTGCCCGGGGGGAGATACTTTTCCTCAATTTACTTAGGTGTAGTTTAAACCCCTCGGGGGTTTACAGGAAAAAAGGCCCCAAAGTAGGTACGTTTCCCCGGCTGCCTTTATTTTGGGGGTTAGTCAGGGAAGCAACCCCCCAATTCCAAAACCCCTCTGGTGAAAATTCCCCTTTTTGCTTGCCCCTCAGCTCCCCAAAACAAAAAACAAAAAAGGGCGGGTTTTTTTGCAAAAAAACAAATTGAGGGCTGGTTTTTTTAAAATACAACGAGGGGATGGATTTTAGCGACTACATATTGAGGGGCGGATTTTAGCGACTGCATAGCAAGGGGCGGATTTTAGCGTTTTACTTTTTAGGGGTTTGGGGTTTTTTAGTGACCCCCTTAGCGGGGCCCCCGGGTTTTTTGGGCGACAACTTTTTTAGGGGCCCCGGGTTTTTGGGGAATACCAAAAAAAGGGCCCAAAAAACCCAAAAACTAATTTTCAATAAAAAGGGGAAACTTCTCACGGCTTCAAGCCCCCCCCACAGGTAACAAATTCAGAGCCGGCCTATTTTTTGCAGCAGGCTTGTTTTACTCAAAAAATTTTGTTTCAATTAAAAATAATTAGAAGATCCGGGGCCCCCATGGGGGAAGATTAAACTAGTCTGGTGGGCCCTTTAAACCCCAGGTCCGGGGGGGAAAAGCGCGTCATTCCACGGGGTCCATAAAAACCCGGAAAAACTTTTTTCCCGGGGGTCCCCAATTGTTTGCCGGGGAAAAGGCATTGGTCTACTGGAGACCCCTGCATGATGGTACTGAATGTCAAAAAAAAATTTTGGATTTTCCGGGGTTTCCCCTCCTCCGGCTGACTTGGTGGGGAAAAAAAAAATCGGGCATGTGCGGGGCCCCCAAGGATAAACCGGGGTTTTTCAAGTACTGTATTTTTTTACAGGGGGGAAAAAAAAACCTAATAAATTTTTTCACTACCTAAAAAACAAATACGGTTTTAAAAAAATCTCATTCACTGTTTTTTTTTTTCCTTTGGGGTTTCTGGGCTGGGGGTTTGTTTTTTTTTTTTTTTTAAAACCTCAACATCAATTTTTTTTAGCCCTGGCTGCTTTTTGGGGTAAAGCAAAAAAAAAAAATGCAAAAAAAAATCGTGGGGGTGAACACGCATTTTACATTTGGGGAAAAAAAAAGTTTTTGCTTGAACATGGGGGGGGGGGGGGGGGGGGGGGCACAAAACAAAGGGAAAAACGCCTTCCCCCTTTTTTTTGTGCGAGATATTTTTAAAATTTACACACAAAAGACCACAATTCATAGATGGGGAGCTCGGTGTTTTTTTACCCAAAAAATATTTGCTTTTCTTGCACAAAATCTGCACACTTACACGCTTTTTTATGGGAATTCCCTTTTAATTGGGGATGCATTGTTTTTTTCCTTTTCTAAAAAAAACCCCCCCATCCTGCTGTAAAAACCCCCCTTTTTCGTACAGAAAACCCTCTGGGTTTGTCCATCTCCCCTTTTTTTTTTATTATAAAAAAATGCCAGCAATACACTTTTTTTTTATTTTGTTTCCATTTTAAAAGTTTAAACAACTAATAAAAAAACCGCGCTTAACCAAAAAGTACCTATATTTTTAATAAATTAAAATAAACAATATAAAAGGTTTTTAAAAACCCTTAAGTTGCCAAAACCGTGGGGAAAAAATTTTAGGGTTGTTTAGAGGGCCCCCTTTTCACGTGTGTTTTTTAAAAAAATTTTTATAAAAAAATATAGAAATTTTTACACCCGTAAAAAATAAAATTGTTCAAAAACAAAAGTATCAAAATTTTTTGGGACATATACTGATTACACGGCAGTACTTCTGACAGAATAGAATTAAAGGTGTGACGACTTTTTTTTTTTTAAAAAATTTCAGGGTTCAGTGTGGAAAAGTGCACATTTTGGGAAAAAGTTTATACTTATATAGATTATATGAACCCAAAGCAAATTCAATCCAATTTTTACTTACTGCAATAAATAATTTAAAAGTGGAAAACTGGGAAATTATATATTTTTTTTTTGATACTGAGAGAAAACCTGGGAAAATAAGAATACCCCCTTTTCCACAAAAAAAAAAGGAATTTAAATTTTCGCAAGGGAGCATCATGTGAAGCAATTTTATATGGGGGCCCGGTGTGAACTACTATACACCGGGGTAGTTAAACCCCCTCCTCCAGACCTTTACGAAATGAAATAATATGATTAGTGTAATTTAGGGGCGCCTGTTTTTTATAAACACCCAACACCACTGTCATAAGCAGGCCAAATCCACTATGGGGGTTTCCCCGAAAAAAGTTAATGGAAAGCTGACGGGGACGCAGTGCTTTTGTTGTACCACGCATACAGTGGGCTGGAACGCTGGGGGAGGTCCCGCGGGAAAACGGGCGTGAAGGGTCGGAAACACCGGGGCCCCCCCCGGAAGCAGCGCCTGATTTGGGGACGGGAAGGCGGAACAGCAAGTGACTCACCGTTAGTTCGCTTGCGGAGAGTGCAAGGGCTAAGTTGCACCGTTTCTGGGCCACTGTCCCTCTTCATCGAGCGAACATCCTTTTCAAAACATTACCGCAATGGTACCATTTGCCCCACTTTTGCAAACATTTTGTAGGCAAATGGGGAAACCAATATATCAACAGATAAAAACTGCCGAAACCTAAAAAATGGCGACCTTCATCGACGACATTTTTTCAAATGGGGGGCTCCCCAGGGCTTCAGAATTTTTAACAGTCTAAATACAACAACAGGGTTTTTGGGGTTCACCCCCAACCATAAGCAATAAAAGGGGCAATTTCCTAGTTTTAAAACCTTAAAGGGGGGAAAAACGTTAGGGTTGGTTCCCACCCTGCACTAGGGATCTCGAACCAGTGCCACTGCGGTCCCCCCTTCATCTCCGGCCGCAGTGGAGCCTGCCAGCAGAGGCGTCGTTCCAGGGTCTTCCCACCCACTACGGGGGAGTGACTTGCGGGGTCCCTTTTCCCGGGAAACTGCTATTTTAGCCATTCGGGAGCAACGCTTTGGGATAAAGTCCTGCATTTTTCCCTTTGAGGGCCCGAGTGAGATCTCTCATTAGATCAGGGTCACAGCTCAGGACTGCGCACTCCTATTGGCCCCCAAAGGGGCCCGTTTACTACTATCTTCTGAACGGTTTCCTTGGTCCTTTTCCGGAAGTCCTGGGCTGTTGCTATAAAAGGGTAGCATGGGGGGCCGCCATGCCTAAAATAACCCCTTTAGCAATGCCCATTTGGTCATGCGTGTGGGGTTAGGGACCCGCTGAATAAGCCACTAAATACCACTTAATCGTGAGGAGTTTATGTCACTGGGGGGGTCGGCCCAGACCCTATTTTACCGGCAAACCGGTGGGAAAATTTGTTGCCGTTTCGGGGTCGGGGTTTTCAACCCATATTTTCGGTGACTCCGGGGGGACTTAGCGCAGACCACTTTTAGCTCGCTTAGAAAATTAAAAACCGGGGCCTAGCCTACGGACACGGTGTTTTTTTCTCACGCTCGTGACGTAACAGGTTTTCGCTCCGACGCTAGACAGCGCCCAGCGTTTATTTTGCGGCCACTGAAGCAAGTGAGTTCGCAAAAAACCCATATGCACTGTGGCCCCCCGTTACGGCTCTTGAATTAACAGAGTCTGCACTTACGCCACAAGCCTAAAAACCTTTATTTTAGCGACTCGGGGGGGAAACAATTCGCTACTTTCGTCATCTTCAGCACAGGCTTTTGTTGCACGGGGACCCCGGCTCGAACCCCCCCCCACTTTAAAATTTGGTGCTTCCGCAGACCCAAAAACAACAAAATTGCTACAAATCTACAGGAAAAAGGGACCAATAGCTTCATTCACTGTTATGCCATCTTCCCAAAAGGGGCTTACAACATTCCGGGGGCCAGTTTATGGTATTAACAAACTGTACCAAATTAAATTATTACATTGAGACGATCGACTAACGAAAAAATTCTTGGCAAAAGATAAAAGCATCTACACAAAAAAATCAAAGATGAAATCGCTAACTTTAAAAGGGGTACCTATCTATAAGGATGGAAAACCAACCCCCTTAAGCTGACAAGAAAAAACACAATACCCTTGAACCCAATTCCAAAATCTTACATAAATTTAAAAATATAATCAGTAAACATTGGCTCTACTTCGGACAAAGTATAGAACCTTTTCCAATCCCCGGGGTTATATTTACGAAAGCTAAAAACCGGGGCCCCTTTCGGGGCCCCCAACTGGGCCCTTTTTAATGTTGAGTAACAGCTACCGCCAGTTCCACAGGTTTCTTTTTTTTACCCTTAAAAATGCTATGTTTTTCTTTTATACTATGTTAATAAAACAAAAGGTCTATTTTTTCAATACAATGAAAAATCACTTTAACATCAAAACAAAACCGGGGGAAACAAGGGGGCATTATATTTTTAAGTGCCCTGTAAAAAAATTTTGTGGGCGAACAAAAAGATGCCTTTTAAAAACTAAAAAAAGGAAAAATTTACCAAAAAGAAAGGTTTTTGGGTCACCCCTAACCCGACAATTTTTGGAAAAAAATAAAAGCGACGGTTTGACTTTATGGATTGAATTGTCTTAAAAATCGTAGAGAGGTGCTACATCAAATGAAGCAAGGTTGATTTTTCCCCAGGATTTCCGCTTGATAACTTGAAGGGGCTTAACCAAGAAAATTTTGCTTTATGCTTTCAATTCATGAAAATTTTTAACCGTTTTTTTTTGGGTCACGTTATTTTAACAGCTATTATATTTTTATATATATTTCCCCCCAAATTTTCTCATATTTTATCATTTTTTTTGATCTGATTATAATTTAAAATAAATCATAAATAATAAAATATTCGTGGGTTCAGTTTTTAAATTTTAAAATTGGGGAAAGGCCCACATTTTAAAATATTGATACACCTTTTATTTTTTTTTTTTTTTTATTCATACATTTTTTTTTTCTTTTTGATCCATCATCATGAAGAAGTCTTATTTTTTTAAATTTATTAAAAAAAAGGTTTTAATCATTTTTTTTTTTTAATTTTCTACATTTTTCCTTCATATGACCATTGCACTTATCCGAAGTTTATTAATTTTTACATTCGTTTGTTTTATTTCACTACTATCATACAAGAACCGTCATTCATTAATCAAAAAGGGTTCACGTTTTTTTTCAAAGCCATACCATTAAACAAAAGGGGGCCCATTACATTCTCTATATATATGGCAATTAGGCAGCGAGCTTCGCTCTGATGAAGAGGACATGTCCCAGAAACGCGTCACCCTTACCCCGCACTCTCACGCAAGTGCAACTAATGGTGACTCCCTTTTCTTTTTGCCCTCTCCCCCTCCAAACTCGCGCTGCTTCCGCCGAGCGTGCCAGGTTTTGCCGACCCTTCACACCCCTTTCCCTGCGCGACCACCCCGCAGCTTTTCCCGACCCACCTGATCATAGTACAACACAAAGCACGCGTCACCACCAGCTTTACCTTAAAACGCTCCAGGGGTGAAACCCTATAGTGGATTGGACCTGCTATCACATGGGTTTCGGGTATATAACACTCACAGCCCCCATAAATTTCACTAATCAATTATCAATTTTAGAAGGGGCGGAGAGTGGTTTAACTATCCACTGGGGGAAACCGTACTCATCCAAAAACCCCCCCAATAATATTGCTCACAGACTGCTCTCCTTGCAGCAATTTAAAACCCCTTTAAAATATGTAGTAAGTGGGATTCATTATTTCCACAAGTTTTCTCCATTATCAAAAAACAAATATATAATTATCCAGTTAACCCCTTTAACATTATTTATGCAGTAAGTGACATATGATGAATTTGTTTTGGGTTAAAAACACTAAGTATACACATTTTCCAATGTCCACATTTCAAAACCCCAACCCCCCAATTCACAATCAAAAAGCGTCACAAAACCTTTAATTTTTTTCGTCGAATACTGCCAGTGTAATCATATATAGTACCATAATAATACATTCTGTTTTTGCACAACTAATCACTTACGGGCTGTCATTTTCTATATATATATATAATTTTTCAAACACACGTGAAGAAGAGCACCTCTAAACAACTCTAAACAACTTTTTCACAGGAATTGGCAACTTACAGTGAGTTTAACACCTTGTAATATTGTTAAATTTTAATTTTTTACTAATATCAGGTACTTTTTGGTTAAGCGCGGTGTTTTATCTAGTTGTTTATTTTACATTTTTATCATTTTTGTAGGTTTACACAGAGCCCACCTTAAACTACCAGCTGCTTTCCAAGTACCATTCCTGCAACAAATTACTATAAAAACACCGTTTTTTCTTTCTCTAATTTTAAGTGTACGCCAGTGTCAGTTTATTTATTGGTCTATATCTATACCACTTTATAGTTTAGTGCTGGAACTTTCAAGTTTTCTATATAGCAGATGACATATCGTAGATATTGCTAGGAATTTCAGATACTATTTGATATCTATCTTTTTTCTATCTCAATCTTCATATATATCATATCTATTTATCTATCTATCCCAATTTTATCTATGTATCGATCTAGCTATCTACTCATATCTATTTAGCTATCTATAATCTATCATCTAATGAAGTAAGAGACAGAGACCCTGATTCAGTGATGTGTCACTTACTGAGCTGATTCCTTTAGTTTTTGGTAAAATCACAGTTTTAATCCACAGAGATTATCACTAGAGACTAGTAGACCTGCTGCCTTGTAGTTCTCCATATTCATGAGATCTGTGTAACCCCACCCCCCACCGCTGATGGCAGCATTCTGCCTATGCACAGTGTGCACAGAAAGCTGCCAGTCGTGTTGGGGCGGGGTTATACAGAGCTCAGCATTCAGAGAACTGCTAGATCGGCAGCAGATAAAGCAGGCAGGTTAAGAAAACTGACTCAATAAAATGGATGGCTTTAAAAAATGGATTTTTAATGGATTCAAGCAGTTATTAACTATGGAAACTGTTTTTGGCCTTATAATATTTTTGATGTATAAAGATGGATGCTTAGGAATGTCAAAAACAGGAATTTTCATGCTGCTGTCTGAATCTAGCCTAAAGCACAGAATAGTCATTTTGCTAATGCCAATTCAATTTTAAAATATTTCTGTTAGAACTTCATTTTTTAGATGAAATATTAGGGTTAGCCTATGAAATACCAGTAAGGAGGCTGTAGTCCATGGGTTCCTGTACAGTGGCTGGATCACACTCTGAATAGATGATATTCGAACTACAATATGTCACCCTTGGCTTGACAGGGTTGTCGAAACCAGGAACTCCGTAAAAAGCTTTTGTGCCAAAAGACTTCCATCTTAACCTTTGTAACTGTAGTTTTTTTACTTTTCTACTAGGCTGGTGTGCTTTAAGATAGGGATACACTTTAGACTAATGTTGGCCGATCCACCGGAAATCGATGCTCTTGGTCAAAAGTCTAATATGTTTGATGGCCCCCGACTCTCACCTTACATAGAATCATAGAATCATAGAATGGTAGAGTTGGAAGGGACCTCCTGGGCCATCTGGTTCAACCAACTGCTCAAAGCATGATTCACTAAATCATCCCAGACAAAATGTCTGTCCAGCCTGTTTGAAGACTTCCATTGAAGGAGAACTCACCACCTCTCGTGGCACCTTTTCCACTCATTGATCACCCTAACTGTCAAAAAGTTTTTTCAATATCTAATCTGTGTCTTCTCCCATTCAGTTTCATCCCATTGCTTCTAGTCTTTCCTTGTGCAAATGAGAATAAAGATGACCTTCTACAATGTGACAGCCCTTGAGATATTTGTAGACAGCTATTAAGTCTCCTCTCAGTCTTCTTTTTTGCAAGCTAAACATTCCCAAATCCTGCAACCGTTCCTCATAGGACATTGTTTGCAGACCGGGCATCATTCTGGTGGCTCTTCTCTGAACTTGCTTCAGTTTGTTGATGTCTTTTTTAAATGTGGTGCCCAAAACTGGACACAGTATTCCAGATGAGGTCTGACTAAAGAGGAGTAGAGGGCAATAAGACCTCATGTGATCTAGACTGTATGCTTCTGTTGATACATCCTAAATTGCATTTGCCTTTTTTGCTGCTGCATCACACTGTTGACTCATGTTCAGTCTGTGATCAATTAGTATAACCCAGATATTTTTCACATGTGCTGTTCTTAGCCCTATTCCTCCCATTTTGTATATGCTTTTTTTCATTTTCATTGTCCAGATGTAGTCCTTTGCATTTTTCCCTGTTAAAATCCATTTTTAGTTGCTGCCCACTGCTCCAGTTTATTTTTATCTTTTTAATACTCTCTCTCTCTTCTCCAGTATTAGCTACCCCTCCTAGCTTTGTGTCAAACAGCAAATTTGATCAGTTTACCCTCAATTCCTTCATCTAAATCATTGATAAAGATGTTGAACAATACAAGGCCAAAAACAGAGCCTTGTGGTACCCCACTTGAGACATTCTCCAACTGGATTGCAGCCATTTACGACCACTCTTTGGGTCTGATCACTAAGCCAGTTATGAATCCACCTAACAGTTGCCTTGTCCATTCCATACTTATGTCATTTTTTCAATAAGGATTGTGTGAGATACTTTGTCAAATGCTTGCTGAAGTCAAGATATACTATATCTACAGCATTTCCCTGATCCCCCAGTCAGTGATTCTGTCATAGAAGGAAATTAAGTTAGTCTGACATACTTATTAGTTACAAACCCATGCTGACTCTGTTTAATCACTTCATTCCTATCCAGGTACTTGCATACATGTTCTTTAATAATTTGTTCAAAGATCTTTCCTGGTATAGAAGTCAGTCTCACCGGCCTGTAGTTCTCTGGGTCACCTTCTTCCCCTTTTTGAAGATAGAACAACATTTGCTCTTCTCCAGTCTTCTGGGACTTCCCTGTTCTCCAAGAATTTTCAAGATTATGGACAGTGGTTCAAGAATTTCTTCTGCTATCTCCTTCAGTACTCTGGGGTGTAATTCATCTGGACCGGAGACTTGAATTCATTTAGGTTTAGCTAAGTGTTTCCTCACGTCTTTCTGTTTATAGATATCCAGGATTCTTCTATTCCTTTAATAGGACAGTGAAGATCAGTTGATGTTACATTTCCTTTCTGAGAGAAAACAGATGCAAAATAGGAATTTAAAAGTTCAGCCTTCTCAACATCCTGTCTTACCATTTCATCATTTTCATCCTGTAAAAATCCTATAGCATCTTTGACTTTTCTTTTACTTTTGACATATCCCCAAAATCCTTTTTTGTTGCTTTTGACGTCACTTGCAAGCCTTAATTCATTGTCAGCTTTAGATAATCTGATTTGTGCCATGCAGGTTCTGCAGACGGCATTATACTCTTCTTTAGATATGCCTCCCTCTTTCTATTTGATAAACATTTCTTTCTTCCTTTTTAGCATGTGTTTAAGTTCTGTGTTCATCCATCCTGGTTTCCTTAAATGCTTCCCATTCTTCCCTCTTTTCGGAATTGTTAACGATTGTGCTTTGAGAATCTCATTTTTCAAGATTTTCCATCCTTCCTGGACATTTTTGTCCTTAAGGATATCCAGCCATTGGATCCCTCCAATTCCCTTTCTGAGTCCCTTAAAATCTGCCTTTCTGAAATCTAACCTTGACGTCTGAGTCTTCACAGGTCTTCCTTCTCTTGTTATCCAAAATTCTAAAATAGCATGGTCACTACCTCCTAGGGTCCCAGCCACTCTTACCTCCTCAACCAATTCCTCCCTGTTTATAAGGATTAGATCCAAGGCAGCAGATCCCCTTGTTTTCTCCCCTACCTTTTGGAAGATACAGTTGTCAGCAAGAGAGGATAAGAATTTCCTTAACCTGTTAGTTTTGCCTGAGAGAGATTCCCAAGAAATGTCTGGATAATTGAAATCTCCCATGACCACTATGTCATATTTTTGGAGAACTTAGCCATTTGATGCATAAAGAGTTCATCCATATCTTCAGCTTGCATAGGTGGCCTGTAGTAAATGCCTACAATGGTGTCCTTTCCAATGTTCTGTCCTTGTATTCTTACCCAAACAGTTTCCACAGATCTCCCAGTCTCTGAAGCGTCAATCTCGGTGCAGATATACGCTTTTCTAACATACAATGCCACACCTCCTCCTCGTTTATCAAGTCTGTTTCTTGCAAATAAGTTGTATCCTTCTAGCCTTGTATTCCAATCATGTGTATCGTCCCACCAAGTTTCAGTGATTCCAATGACATCATATTTATTTTCCTGCGTTAGTAGTTCCAATTCTCCTTGTTTGTTGCCCATGCTTTGTGCATTCGTATAGAAACATTTTAGTTTGTGATTGGTTTCTCTTCTTTAATATTTTTATTATGTAGATTTTTTTGTTTTTGTTCTTCACTTTCACTTCTAATAGCAGAAATCTCAATAGTATTTGTCAGGTGTATGGCTTTTGCTGGCGTTTTGCTTCTCTTCCCACATTGTTCTAGTTTAAAGCTCTCCTGATGAGTGTAGCAAGGCGACTTCCAAATACATGGTTTCCAGTCTTCGTAAGGTGCACCCCATCTCTAGCAAGTAGTCCATCGTATAGGTAATTGACTCCGTGATCCAAAAATCCAAATCCTTGCTGACGGTACCATCGACGTAGCCAGTTGTTCACCTGCAGAATCTTCTTCCACCTCCTTGTTCCATGGACATCCACTGGAAGGATGGAAGAGAAGACCACCTGCGCTCCCAGTTCCATCTTTACAGATGATATCAAGGTAGATACGGATTCAGCATGTCTGATTTTGGACTTCCCATCCTTTTAGTCTTTGGTGATAAGCCAGAGGAGTCTCATCATTAAGAACGCAGGAGTGCTCGGCAGTGGAGAAGTAGGGAAAGCTAGCTGCTGGATGGACTATAGTTTAACCGACAGTTATCTATTTTGTATGGGGCACCTTAGTTATACAACTCAATGAAGCCTTCATTTGGCCAACCCACTCCTGCCATATACACACATGTACAGCTTGGTAGAGAATGCATCTTTTTACTATGGGGAGATGGAAATGAGCTGCTGCTAGACTCCTCCAACATGCCAAAACCTTCTTTTTACTAAAGATTCATCAAACACATCAAATATTCATTTTTTCCTGCTAAAAAAAACATATTTTTCTTTCATATACATTTATGCCATAGATTTCTAATAAGCACTTTGTGTAGTGACTCAGAGATTTTCACAAACCCATGGAGAAAGTCACATACATGCCCTTCTATTTATTCTCTGCCTGGATGCGGCAGTCGTGAGCCACCTCACTAGGTGCATTTGGTTCAGGGGAACGCCATCCTGGTGATGTGGTATAAGTCCTAAAAGACGATATGTAATAACTGAGATGGGAACAAGTTAAAAATGTAATCCTTGCTCACATATTAATGGTATATGTCATAAATATCCAATGAGAAAAAGGGAATGGAGGGGAAAACAGAACCGAAAATGGAAAGATGGCCATGATTGCTCGTGTCTCCATAGTCACTTCTATGTCAAGTATGCTGAAGAAATTTTTGGAACTGTCATTCATGTGCAGCCGCCTCCCTGTTCCAGGTGGCACAAGATGGGGCCCTGTTCTCGAGAGGTGTGGGCTCTAAAGTCATTGATAGCATATCCAAATGTCCAATGTGGAAGAACCTCTTCCCAATGCCCAACAATACAGTTGGGCATAACAATAACATTTTTTGATGCCAAGTCTTGGCAGCTTTAATAGGATTAGATGGTGAGCTGACATGAATGGAGACACTCCATCTCCTGAGTTGTCCATTCATGGGTCACAGAAGGCACAGCTTGGATGTGTTTGAACCTTTCTTTCTCCTAAGATAAGTGGTCACCATATATGCCTGGTATTATCTTATGTCCATCATAAAAAATAGAACGTCTGGTTGGGTGACGAGAATGTGAATATTAATGGAAGACTTTGGAAGAAGTTGCTGAACCAACTGATCATGTAGTAAACATTTATCTTATTTTGTGCAATTGTCACCTGAAAGCACCAACTTTAGAGGTTATGGATGTCATATTTGGGGATCCTCCACTCTAGGCCCCCTCTTTTAGTAGAGGTATTAGAAGGTTTCTGGTGCAGGGTCCCTAGAGATCACTGACCACTGGGCCGATGTAAATCTGATAAGGAATTGTCAATGAGACAACCTAAGTTTTACGTCATGCTCCTCACAAATTGATCACAGATCTTCAAAGCATGTTCATTTAAATAGTTGTACATTATTTAGGACAATGGAATAAAAGTAATTAATTTGCTTTACTTACCTTGCTCCTCAGCTTTACTGTGTGGCTAATTAGAAGGTGATTTGTGCTGGCTATCAAATAACAATTGATAGGTACTAGGAGGTTAGGGCACCAGGGATGAACATGTGTTACTTCACATTTAGTTAAAGAAAAAAGTAGCAGAGGAGATGATGGTGGGGAGGTTGGTTCATATTTGGGTAGAATTTATTTCATAATATTTTTTAACAAAATTAAAAATTGTAATACTGGAGAATAAAGTCCTATAACGTCCATCTCCTCTAGATCTATAGTTTATATGGAGACCTACAAGCATCTTGGGTCATGAACAATGCAGGTCGGGTCGGGTCGGGTCAGTGAAATGTAGTCGATCTCCCATTTATGTTCTATCAATGGACACCAATCTGACAATTGCACTCATTTGAATAACTCCCTGGTTGGATTGTATGACTCCACGTCCAGCTATTCCTCTCCTGGCAGAAATTGATGGCTTACAAATACATTGGCCCAGAGGTCACAGCCACTGAGCTGACTTTGTTCTATAATGTGATGGAGTCCATTGCATGTGCTGAGTCCTACTGTTTTCACTCACTGAGAACAGATTAGTACATCCTATGAAGGCAGGGGGGAAGCAACCAAACGGCATTCAGTTTTCAGTCTGGTCATAGAGTGGTGCAAAACCTTTAAAGAATCAATGAAAATGTCAGAATTAGTTGTCGCTACATAGCACAAAGCTTTGAAAATATAGCAGCAACATATAAGACTGTCTTAATGTGGAACTGGTCACTTACCGTAAAAATTTATTTTTTTACCTGGTGAAAATGCCGCTCTTCTCCTGAATCTAATGCTGTTTTTCTTTTATTCCCACGTCTCCATTCCTGAGATATGGGCCTCTATTTTTTGTATATGAATTGTCTTGTTGGACAAAGAGGCTTGTTTCTCAAGAAAGCTCCAATAGCGAAGAGTTGAAGACCATGCCCACTTGGTAAGACGACTAGATGAACATTCAGGGAAGAGAGGACCATATCTCAGAAATGGAGAGGGGCAAGAACAAAAGAAAAACAATGTCAGATTCAGGAGAACAGAGGGATTTCGAAAAGATAAAAAAAAACATATTACTGTCAAGTGACAGTTCCTCTTTTATGAACTTTGAAATAAAAATGTTATTGCTTAGATGAAGTAAACTCATGAGTCGGCACCTTTCAGGATTTTTCTTAAAATGAAAGCAACCAGTTCAGCAGCCATTATGATTCCTGATTGACACAACATGTACATTATTTAGTGATATACAGGTGCATCTCACAAAATTAGAATATCATCAAAAAGTTAATTTATTTCAGTTCTTCAATACAAAAAGTGAAACTCATATAATATATAGAGTCATTACAAACAGAGTGATCTATTTCAAGTGTTTATTTCTGTTAATGTTGATGATTATGGCTTTACAGCCAACGAAAACCCAAGAGTCATTATCTCAGTAAATTAGAATCCATGCTGATTCTGGTTAATTACTGTATTCTTATCCACGTACTTACATAAATTCTGTTTCATAATTTGTTCAAATATGTTCCCTGGTATAGAAGTAAGGCTCACTGGCCTGTATTTCCTGGCTCCGTCTTCTTTCCTTTTTTGAAGATCGGAAGATTTTGAAGATTTGGCATTCTCCAATCTTCTGGGACTTCTGCTCTCTAGGACTTTTCAAAGATTCTGGTTAGTGGTTCTGCAATTTCCTCTGCTAACTTTTTCAGTACCCTAGGATGTAATTGATCTGGACCAGGATATTTAAATTCTTTTATTCTTTCAATGGCACAGTGAAGATCAGTTACAATTGCTTTCTTGGAGAATACAGATGGAAAATAGTAAAGTAAAAGTTCGGCCTTCTCAACATCATTTTGACCACTTCACCCTTTTCATCCTGTAAAAATCTTATAGCATCTTCGACTTTTCTTTTGTTTTTGACATACCTCCAAAATCCTTTTTTACTGCTTTTGGTCTCCCTTGAAAACCTTACTTCATTACTGGCTTTAGCTCTTCTAACTCTTGCCCTGCATTCCTTGCAAATAGCATTATATTCTTCTTTAGATATGCTTCCTCTTTCCATTTAATATACATTTGTTTTTTTTCCTTTTTAGTAAGTGATCAAGTTCTGTATTCATCCACCTGGTCTCTTTAAATGCTTGCTATTCTTTCTTCTTTCCAGGATTGTTACTGATTGTGCAGTAAGAATTTCATTTAGCAACATCTCCCATCCTTCTTGGACATTTCTGTCCTTTTGAACATCCAGCCATTGGTCCTTTCTTACCGTTTTTCTCAGTCCATTGAAATCTGCCTTTCTGAAGTCCAACCTTTAAGTCTGAGTCCTCGCTGGTCTTCTTCCTCTTGTAATCCAAAATTTGAGGATAGCATGATCGCTTCCTCCTAAATTCCCAGCCACCTTCACTTCCGCAACTATTTCCTCCCTATTGATAAGAATTAGCTCCAATATTGCAGATCCTATTGTTCTCTCTTCTACCTTTTGAAAGATAAAGTTTTCAGCAAGAGAATATTGTCATTATCCAGGTCGGGGTTTGATTTCTGCTTTTCCTTTTCCGGCCTGGAATAGGATTAACTATTGTTGATTGGGTGCAACCTAAAGATCTTAAGGGTCTCCATCTCCAGCATTTCTTAGGATTTGTAAATTATTATCGAAAATTTATAAGGGGGTTTTCGCAAATTGTCAAACCCTCACAGATTTAACTCAGAAAGGGTCTCCTGCTGCAGCGGCCTTTTCGGCGTTAAAAAGATGTTTCATGTCCGCCCCTGTCTTGGGTCAACCAGATCCATCTAAACCATTTATTGTAGAGGTGGACGCCTCGAAGGTGGGGGTAGGGGTGGTGTTGTCCCAGGGACTTGTCACTCTTACCAACTTAAGACCCTGTGCTTTCTTCTCTAGGAAATTCTCTTCGGCAGAAAGGAATTATCATGTGGGGAACCGAGAATTGTTGGACATTAAATTGACTTTAGAAGAATAGAGGCATTTTTTGGAAGGGGCAGTCCATAGAATCACTGTAATTATGGACCATAAAAATCTGGCTTATATTGAGTCGGTCAAAAGACTGACTCCGAGACAGGCGAGATGGTCACTGTTTTTCTCTTGGTTTCAGTTCTCTATCTCTATCACCTTTCGGCCAGGTTCTAAAAACATTGAGGCCGATGCCTTGTCTTATAGTCTGGAACCGATGTCACCTCCTGAACCTTCTTCCTCCATTCTTCAGCACTGTATGGTGGTGGCTGAGGTTTCCTCGATGTTGGAGCGGGAGATTCGTGAGGCCTAGTCTCTTGCTCCTCCATCTATGCCTGTGGATAAGCTCTTCATGCCTATTCAACTTCGTCTCTGGGTGCTCCAGGAATTTCATGATTATGTTCTTAGTGTGCAAACTGGAACAGCGGCCACCCATAGAGCAATTGCTAGGTTGTTTTGGTGGAACTCATTGGCCTCGGATGTGGTGAAGTTTGTGTCCTCCTGTTTTGTATGTGCCGTGCTAAAAACTCGCATAATCGGCCGACCAGGGAATTGGTGCCATTGCCAGTTCCTGATAGACCATGGACTCATCTGTCCATGGATTTTATCACCGATCTTCCTCCTTCTAATGGTAAAATGGTCATTTGGGTGGTAGTGGATAGGTTTAGTAAGCAGGCTCATTTTGTGCCCTTGTCAGGTTTGCCTAATGCTGAGACGCTTGCTAAGTTGTTTGTCGAACATGTGGTGCGGTTGCATGGGGTGCCTTTGAATGTGGTTTCAGACAGGGGGTGCAGTTTGTGTCCAAGTTCTGGAGGGCTTTCTTTAAAAGATTGGGTATCTGTTTGACCTTTTCTTCTGCATACCATCCTGAGACTAATGGTCAAACAGAAAGGACCAATCAGCCTCTGGAACAAATTTTGTGATGCCTGGCCACTGCCTGGCAGGATGACTGGTGTGCCTCTTTGCCTATGGCTGAGTTTGCTTTTAATAATGACATTAATCAGTCCACTGCCACCTCCTCTTTCTTCTGTAACTACGGGTTTCACCCTCATTTTGTGGAATTTTCCTGACTTGATTCGAGATGTCCTGGGGCTGATTTCACAGTGCAACGGTTGGGGGAGGTGTGGCAGGAGGTTCAGAGTAATATTGGTGGGGCTCAGGGGAAATATGAATTCTTTGCTGACAAAAAACGATCTGTAGGGCCAGTATTCCGGGTTGGGGATAAAGTATGGTTGTCTACCCGGAATTTAAAGCTCAAGATTCCTTCAGCTAAGTTGGGGCCTAAATTCATTGGCCCGTACGAAATTATGGAGGGTGGTCAACCTGGTGTCCTTCCGCTTGCAACTTCCTCCATCTCTCCGGATCCCCAACATGTTCCATAAAGCTTTTTTGAAACCGTTGGGTTCTTCCTCAGGGGAGTCTCCTTATCCTCCACCACCGGTGTCGGTGGAAGGCCAGGATGAATTTGAGGTGGAATAGATTGTGGACTCCCGCATGGTCCGTCGTTCCCTTCAGTACCTTATTCATTGGAGGGGTTACGGTCCTGGGTTCCGGCACGGTCGGTCCATGCAGTTCGATTGGTCCGGGCCTTTCACACACGCTATCCTGGGAAACCTGGGGGTCTGGTGGCCTCCCTTGAGAGGAGGGTACTGTCATGATCCATGTCGGGGTTTGCTTTCTGTTTTTTTTTCGGGCCTGGTCATGGCGGGGTTAACTATTTCTACCTCTCCTGTGATTCAGGAGTGGCTATCTCTTGGTGCTCTTGCAGGTAGCCCATGTCAGTGATAGTTATGGTCCTTGGCTTGAGCAGCTGACCCATTATACCCCAATGTTCCTTCTGCCTCTGACTTCCCGTACCTGTGTCTGACTTGTTCCTTGTACCTGACTTAGTGTTACTCTGGTGTGTATTCCCCTCAGTGTATGGCTCTGCTTGAACTCTGACTTCGCCTCCTGTTTCTCGTCTTTGTTGCCCCACGCCCGACTGGCTCTGACGAACTGGCCTAACTCTGACACCGCTCTCTGTCTCACGTTTCTGGTACTTCTGCTTCCGTCTGGGCCTAACCCTCGGGTTGTATTTGACCCAATTTGTTTTCCCCCCTTTTAAAAATTAAATTTTCTGACCAAATATTTTTTTTCCCCCCCCCAAAAAAAAAAAAAAATTTTTAAATTTTTTTTGGGGGAATTTTTTTAATAACCCCCCCGGGGGAAAAAAAAAAATTTTTTATTTTTTTTTTCCCCCTTTTTTCCCCTTTTCCCTTCTTTCCTTTTAATTTTTTCCCTTTTTTTAACTTTTTTTTTTTTTTTCCCCCTTTAAAATTTTTTTAAAAATTTTTTTTTTAAAAAATTTTTTTTTTTTCTTTTTTTTTTCCCCTTTCCCCTTTTTCCAAAAATTTTTTTCCCTTTTTCCCCTTTCTATTTTTTTTTTTTTTAAATTTTTTTTTTTTTTTTTTTTTCCCCCTTTTTTCCCCTTTTTTTTTTCCCCAACCCCCCCTTTTTTTTCTTTTTTTTTTTTTAAAAAAATTTTTTTTTCCCCCTTTTTTTTCCCCCTTTTTTTCCCTTTCCCCCCTTTTTTTTTTTTTTTTTCTTTTTTTTAATTTCCCCCCTTTCCCCCCTTTTTTTTTTTTTCCCCCTTCTTTTTTTTTTTTTTAAAATTTTTTTTTTAAAAATTATTTTAAAAAAAAATTTCTTTTTCTATTCTTTTTTAAAAAAACCCCCTTTTAAATTTTTTCCCCTTTTTTCCCCCCCCTTTGTTTTTAAAAAAACCCCCCCCAAAAAAAAATTTTTTTTTTTTTTTTGGGGGGTTTTTCAAAATTTTAAAAAAAAATTTTTTTTTTCCCTTTTTTTTTTTTTAAAAAATCTTTTTTTTTTATCTTTTTTTTTTTAAAAACCTAAAAAAATTTTTAATTTTTTTCCCCCTTTTTTTTTTCCCCTTTTTTTTTAAAAACCCCCCAAAATTTTTCTTTTTTTTTTTTTAACCCAATTTTTCCCCTTTTTTTTTTTAAAATTTTTTTTTTTTAAAACCTTTTTTTTTAAATTTTTATCCCCAACCTTTTCCCTTTTTTAAAAATTTCTTTCCCCCCCCCTTTTTTTTTTTCCTTTTTTTTTTTACCTTTTTTAATTTAAAAAAATTTTTAAAACCTTTTTTAAAATTTTAAAATTTAATTTTAAAAAAAAAAAAAAAAATTTTTTTTAAATTTTTTTCCTTTTTTTTTTTTTTTCTTTTTATATTATTATTATAATAGAATTAATTTTATTGTTAATACTTAGAGTATAAATGTTTAGTAAGATAGATTAGAAAAGATAGATAGATATAATTAATTAGAATAAAAGTTTAATGATAAATTATTGATTAGATATTTTATTTGTTATGTTTTTAATAGATTTAATTTTATAAATAGTAACATGATGGAATATTTTAAAAAATCCAATGATAAAAGGAATGAAATAGGGAAATATTATACCAATTTTTAAAAGGTAATTAATTGAGTAAAAAAGTAGATAGAAAAAGGGGGTTGGTTTGAAAAAATAGAGATAATAAGGAATAGTTTAAATTAAATTTTTTGTAATTAATAAAGAAGAATTAGTTTTATTATTTGATAAATAGTAAAATTAGGGTTTTATTTAAATTTTAAATTAAAATGATAAGAAATATATAATTATGTATATATTATAGATTAAATTTTAATTTATAGTATAAATTAATGTTGGGAATAGTAATAGTTAATAGTTTTAATTTTTTTAATTTTAAAATTTTAAGAAAATTTAAAATAATTTAAAATTAAATTTTTTATAGTAAAAATTTAAAATTAAATTTTTAGATAAGTAGATTTTTGGTAATCATATGGTAATAAATATGATTAGATTTTTAATTAGAAAGATTTTTTAATTGTTATAGTATGTTTAATTGTAGAAAATAGTTTTATGTTTTTTTAATTTATGTAGTTTTTTGTTTTTGATTTAAAAAATAAGGAATTTAGGTAAATTTGGGGAAATTAATTGGGGGAAAAATTTGAATTGATGAGGTAGAAGGATTGGAATGATGTTTAGATAGGTAGAGAAGATTTACCGTGGTCAGGGAGAAAAATTTCGGAGAAGATGACTTTTTTTATAAAAATTTAAAGTTTTAGTTTTCATTTTTAAATGTAAAGAAGCCACCCAAACCTAAATCTTTTAATTTGGAACGGTGGATCGGGGTTGGAAATTTACTTTAAAGAAGTAAGGAAGATAAAAGAGGACCTGCTTGGCATTGAGGGGACTAAAAAATTGTTCCCGGGTTTTTTCCATTTTTTCCCTTAAAACTGGGACTACATTAAACACTCTAAACCTAACCTTGAGTGTGGCTTTACAAAAAATTTAAACCATTTGTCCAGGCAAATCCTACAGAATTATTTTTTAAAAATTTTGAAAAATTTGCCAAAAAAAAAGTGAGGTTAAAAACCCCCAAAAACGGGTTTTTAAAGGGCAGTAAAGCAGTGATGTATTTCCTTCGGGGGGGGAGCATATCGGTGCCTTGGGTTTAAAGCAATATTTAAAAAATGAGCGGAAAATCCCCGGGAAAAAGAATTTTTTAATTTCATCTTTTGCGAATTCAACCTTTGAAATTATAAGGGAACACGAAAAGGAAATCCCAAACCCAACGAAAAACATATTTAAATTTTTAAGAAAGAAAAGGAGGTTTTTCCCGTTCCCCTGAAGCAAAAAAGGGGGACCCAACCGAAGGGGCCAATAAAGAGAAAAAAATTTTGATCTCGGAACAGTCATGGCATAACATGGGTTTTTCCACAGGGGTTTTAACTATAACCCAAAATAAAAGGGGAACCCATTCTGTTTTTCCCAGTCAGGCTCTGGAAACCCCCCGACTTTTTTAGGACCACCCTGCCTTTTGGAAATGAAGTCCATAAACCAACCAGCAGGCATTGTTTACGCATTTCCCCGGGTTTTGGGCCCAAATGGAAGAAAATGCTTGGGGAATTTTTAAAAAGGGGGAAATTGGATTTTTTAAATTTAAATTCAATTAAAAAAGGTTTTTCCAATTTTTTTTTTTTAAATATAATTTTAAGGGGGCCCCTTTTAATTTAAAGTAATAACAATATATAAAAACGGGGGTAGTTTTTAATATGGATTTTTTAAGAATAAAGGGTCAAAAGGCTTTTCTTTTTTCTTTAAATTGCATAAATTGGGGACAAACATCATTTTTTTTTAAAATTTAACATATATTTTTTAGCCCGGGGAAAATTTATATTGAATAAGGTGGGGATTATTTTTAATTAATTATAATTTATAATTTTAAAAAATTAAAGTTTGGCATAAAATTTTTTATTAAATCCATCTGGATTTTTTTAAAAAAGGGACTTTTTTAAAAAGTCTAAAATAAAATTTTTTAATAATTTAAACCCCCGGAAAATTATTAATAGGGGAACCCCATTTTTTTTATATGATTTTTTAAAATTATTTAAAAAAATTTTGAAAAGTAATCATAATTCCTATTTAAGAGAAGTTAAATGTGTTTTGGTCGGCCCCAAAAGTAACAAAAAAAAAAAAAATGGCAAAAGAAAAGAAATAAATTGTTACCATTAATTTAAAATTCCTTTTTTGGGTTTTACAACTGGATTAAAAATTAAACGGTTTGGGTTTTCATTCTAGGGTTGGTAAATTGGATCCCCTTTTAAAATTTTAAATTTTCCCATTTATTTAAGGTATGTTATTTTATGGAAGCCTCCGTGGTAAACCCTTTTCTTAAAATTTCCCCATTCCCAAATTATCCATCAAAAATTTTGGGCTATTCATTTTTTTTTAATTTTTTTTTTGGGGGGGGAAATGTATTAATTCAAATTCTCAAGTTTTTGGGGACACAAAGGAAAAATTTTTTTTTTAAAAAAAAAATTTCCTTGGTTTAAAAATTTTTTCCCATTAACATTTTTCTTAAAATTGACCTTTTTCTAATGCTTTTAATTCTATAAAAATTCCCTAAAGTTTAAGGAGGACTTATTAATCTTTGAAATTCATTTTACCACAAAAGGATTTTTTTTAATATTAAAAATTTAAAATTATTTTTAATAATTGACCAGATTTACTGAAACCCTTCTTTACCGGGGTTATTTTCTTTCAAGTATTTGAGTTAGGCAACTTGATTGGTGTTTGTCAACCTGGTAAAAAATTTTTGGAGATTGTTGCTTCATTACCTATAGGCCCCTAATTTTTTTAAACCAATCTTAATTCGAATTAAATTTTTAAGGTTTAATTAAATTCTTTCTTTAAGTTTTTATTTTGAAATTTAATTAATGTTTGGACTCTTAATGCCGGTAAATAAATTTAATGGCATGGCTGATTTAAAAAGAAGAATTCCAAGGCCCACCCTTTTACGCATGTGGTGAAAATTTTAAGGGGGCTGTGTGGTTAGAAATTTTTTGGTTTTTTACTTTTAATTATTTTTAATCATTTGGTGGGGCAACTCGATTTTCCAAAGTCAGGACTTGAAATTTATTTTTAGGGATATTTTTGGGGTTCGTTTCCCCCAGTTTTAGGGATATTGGTTATGGAACCCCTTTAATCAAATTTTTTTAACGAAATGGAAATTCCAAATTTAAAATGATTTTGATAAACAGAAATTCAAAAAATTGGAATTTCTGTAAGTGGGTCATTTTAAAATGAAAGGGGTTATTGCTTGAAGAGTAATGACAAAAAAGGGGCCCCCTTTTTAGCTACGTTTTTGAACAGTTGGGTTATTGCAACTGGGAAAATTAGTTTAGGATTTTTTATTAATATTTGGAGTTTTTTCGCTTTAAATAATTCCATTTTTTTTAAACAGTTGCAAGGGTGTTTCTTTTAGGACGTTATTTTCCCCAAACCAGTTTTAAACCTTAGTCCTCCCTTTTTTTTTATTATTTTTTTTAAAGGAATTGGTTCATAATTTTTTAAAACAAAATTATAGGTAGGGCTCCACCTGTATCATCAGTTTGTTTCAATTTGATAAATTTAAAAAAGGGGGGTTTTTGGGATTGGTTGGTTTTTCCTAAGTCTGGAAGGTTGTTTTTTGGGCAATTCCCCTTTGTTAATATGTTTGTATTTATATTTCATGCCACCTAAATTTTACAATTGTTGCTCCATTTATTAAAAATAAAATTGGTGCCCGGCCTTTAACCTTACAATTTTGAAAAATAAAAATAAAAGGATTTTTTTAGAATTTTTTCGGTTCACTCGGGGTTTGTTTAGGGGGTTTTCAACTCTTTTCTTCATCTTTTGTCTGCTAGCGTTTTCCCTTTAAATATTTTTTTTCCCTTTGGTGCGTCATTTGTAAAAAAACTTCTTTTAGCTCCTTTCCTCTTCAAATTTTTATTAAATCAAAAATTTTTAAAGAATCCATGTTGTTTTTTGTCACTGATTGGTTGTTTTAGTTTACCAGTTAACTCATTTGTTTCATAACCTTGAGCTCGGGACTTCATTTCCAAATAAATTAATTGGGCTTTTTTAGGGAAAAAAAAATTTTTAAAACCGCCCCTCCATAAATAATTTCTAAAAACTTTGAACCAAAAGGGGCCTTAAATAAGAAATTTTTTTTTGGTTGTTTGAATTTTTTTTTTGGAATAGATTCCCTTTTGATTCACCCCGGGTTAAGTCTAAATGGGTTTCAAAAAATTTCCTATTTTTCAAGGTTTAAATTGAAAAAAACAAAACTTTTGGGCCCAAAACTCTTTTATCTTTGGTTCAAAATTTAAGTCCAATGGGCTTAAACCACAAACTTTTTCAGGGGACCTCTGTGGTTTTTGTGATGCAGTATTTCCTTTTTACTTAAAGGGTGTTCCTAAAACTTGTTGCCCCTTTTCATTTTTTAAAATTGTGCCCCTTATTGGAAAAAAATTTTAATTTTTAGGAATATAATTTTTAATTGGGAAAAAAAAATAAAAATAAGGGCCAAAAAGAAAAAGGGGAACATTTTTTGGATAAAATTACCTTAACTTTTTTGATTTTTTTAAATTCCATGAGAAGTATGGAAACCCAGGGGTTAGCTGGATTTCAACAGGAGGGGTGGGTTTGTCCGCGAACCAGACAAGCAAATCCTTTCCCCCTTTTTAAACCTTTGTGCTAAAAGGTCCTTCAAAAAAATTAACCTTTTGGGTAAAATGGACACACCTTAAAATGCCCTTTTTGGACACAGCAGGTTGAAAAATGTTCCCCTTTAAGCCGAAAATTCCCGAGGAGCTCTCAGGAAAGCTTCCGTTCTCCATTTTTTGGGTGAAGGGTAAAAATTCTGTTCTGGGTTTAATGGGCATTGCAGTTTAACGCTTGTATCCTTTGGGGTGACAGTGGTGGTCAAACAAGGGTTGATGATGAAATGATTTCATTGTGGCATTGGGCCAAAAAACCCAAAAAGTTTGGAAAGTATAGTTTGTCCCAAATTGAACAGGGAAAACGGGGGGGACCGCCCCAGGAAAATTCCCGGTTCCAAATGGGGAGGAGTGCTATGTTCCTAACCTCCTTCCCACCTTTCAGTTTCCTTTCACACCAAAAGGGAATCCGACTTTTCTGGTGGTCTTTTTAAAAGTTGGGAATTTGTAAAAATAATTGTAATAAAATTTAAAATTTGGTGAAAAAAATTTATAAATTGTGAAATTGGGTTTAAAACCTTTGGATTAAAAAAAATAGATTGGCAAATCATAATAGTGTTGGTTTTTTCTTCCAATTTGCTTCCAAAGGGCAAAAATTTAAAATGTTTTTCCGAACTTTTTCCCCAAAGCGCATTTCCTTCTCCCAAACCAGGACACTCCAATTTGGGAGGGCATTTTTTCCCTTTACTCGGAAAACCCACGACCGGGTCGCAGGCGAAAACCCCCTTAAAGGGTTTCAGGGGGGGAACCGTTTCCGGTGATTTGATGGGCAGTAACAAAGGGGCCCTTTTTTTTCGCCGGGTTTTTTCCCTTTAACATTTGGGAAAATTAAATTCCTTTTAACAGCAAAGGTCATTCCCCGTGCGGGACGTACCCTTTGGCAGGCATCCTTCCCCCCTTGTGAGTTGGGACCCGGTACATTTGGTCATTGGTGTTTGCCATTCAAGGGGCCGGAACATGTTTTAAATGACTCTCCCCACTCCTTCTCGACCGCGACCGGGGTTCCTCCTTTTGGCCTGGGCGTCCACCCCGATTGAAAATTCCCCAAACCGTTCTGAATTATTCGGGTCCAAGCCACCCCCAAGGGTTGGAATGGCCCAGCGGGACTTGGTTTTCCACCAGGGTGTTTTCCCGGCAAACTCATTAAGTTTTTACCCTTTTACCTTGATCAAATCAAAAAATGTCCTGATTTTTGGGAGTTTTTTGGACTTGTCAAAGGCCCCTTGGTTCGCTCCCATGCAACGAAACCCAAAGGGCCGTTCTCCCAAATTTCCCCCCTTTCCTAACTCATACTTGTTATCCCAGGGGTTAACTTTTTCATAGTTTTCCCCCCCCTTATAATTACGCACACCCCAACAATTGCCATTTCCGAAATTCCATTTTGGTCCAACATTTTTTCCCTTTAGTCTTTTTGAGCCCCGGGGAAAGGGCCGGGAATGTGCAATCTGACTGATCCCCCCTTTTTCCCCCCTTTTCAAAAAACCTGCCAAAGTGGAAGGTTGAAGGAGGGGAACATTTTAAATTCCTGAAAGTCCAGGTGGTTTCCAAAACCGCGGGAAAATTTCTTGAAATTGGGAAAGGGTAATGGAAGGAGGAAACGCTAAGAGGAATTTAACCTTATTATGACGGGGTGGGGTTGGGGAAAATTTTCGAACCCCGATGGGATCATTTTGCCCATATATGGCAACGGTATTTAGCGAGTGCCTAAGCGACGCCCAAATTTTACACTAATTCCTTGGGTTTAATCCTCAAAACAAAACAAAAGCTATCAACCTTGAGGGGCGAAAAAAGCGGAAATCCAAGGGGCTTTTAAGGTTACATGCGAAATGCCGTTAAATTTTATAAAGCTGGCGCGAGATTAGAAGGATGAAAGGGGAACCCTGCTCTGCAAGGTAGACCAGTATAATTTTCCCAAATTTTACCCCTATTCCTACACCCGTTGTAATTATAAACGGAGGAATACCCCAAATGTGACAGATTCTCTTTCTCTTTCCCCTTGTTTCCCATTTTTGGGCCTAAGGATTCAAAAAACCGGTTTGCAGGGGTTTGCGGGCTCCTTAATTAAACGGGGGCTTTAGTTGCTGAGGTAAAATGACCGTGCAATGCAAAATTCATTTTTATTTTTCTATTTCCTTTAAATAAGAATTTTTGTTGTTTTTCAGATTATTTGTTCGCTGACCCATGTTTTATGTTCATTTTTTACCCCCTAAATTTTTCCTACACCTTGTTGTCAAGAATGGTACAACAAAGCTCAACGGACGGAGGTTCGAAGGGTCCCTTGCTGCCCAAAGGCCTGCCCCCGCCAGGGGAACAAAAACCAACAAAAAGGGAAGCCGTACCCTTTTTAAACAAAGTTTTTAAAAGACCGAAAATTTAGGAAATAAAAAATTGAAATAATTAATGAAAAGACCTCGACTTTAAAAGGAACAAAAAAAAGCAATCCAAATTTAATTAAGTTAAAGTTTTCGGGTTTAAATCCTTTAAAACCTTTTGTACCTGAGTTTGCTCAAGGGGTACTTTAACATTTAAATTTCCCACTTACTAGGGAATTATAAAACAAAATCAAGGTTTAATTAACCCCAAAAATTTTCCCCCTTTTAACGGGGTATAATGCAATAAAAACTTTCAAAAGGCAATCTCTTCCAAATAAATTGGTTGACTGTAAAGGGGGAAAAACAAACAAGAGAATAGTTGGTTTGGCTTACTCATGGAATTGGCTTTAGAAGTTTTCAAAGTAGCGTTAGGGCTTTTAGTACTGCTTGTTAAAAATAATTTTTTGGTTTTGGGGCAAAATTTTAAAACCCTGCAAAGGGGTTTGACAAACAAGCCAAAATTTGTGGGTCAGTACGCAGTGTCCGGCCAAGGAAAATTGCGTTCCAAACCAGGGAAAGAACACATGCCCAAACCAAGGAAAGACCGTACCTGTTGTAGCTAAAACCAAATGGGGTTTGGCACCAAAATTTTTGCAATTACAAAATAAAATTGTCACACAATTTTAATTTTTAAAAAGGGTATAAAAAAAAACCCCTTCAAATTAAATGCAAAAAACCCAGAACTTTGAATTGTTTTTAAGGTTTAGGCCCTTTAAAATCCCAAATGGATTTGTTTATTAACCACATCATCACTTTTTTAATACAATTAAAAATTCAACACCTCTAACTAATCAATATTGAATGGCAGCATGAAAAGGTTAAACTTTTTTTAACTGGAAAGTGCTCACAATGAAAATATTTTAAAAAGAGTGCAACACCCCGGAAATTTTCGGTTATAGATCCGGGAAACCGGAGGGAATGATACTGTATCTCCAAAATTTCCTTCTCCCTTTACCGGTAATTAAAGAGAAGTTTTTGGTTTTGGGGGTTACCCAAATAAATTTAAGTAGCTGTTTTTTTTTCCTGTTGGGAAATAAAGAACCTAAATTAGTTCGCATTAAACCACGGCTAACCTTCCCACGAGGGTGTACCATGGAAAAGGGTGGAACAGAACTTTTCACCTAAACAGCAAAAACAGTTTCCAGCCCAGACTTTGATAAACCCACCAACATGGTCCCCCTCTGATACAAAAATTTTTTGCACGTTACCTTTGTTTACCTACACTGGGAACACCAAAATTGTGACAAAAAGGGCTTTTTTTAAATTTATTTTTTTAATTTTTTTACAAATAAAAATTTAGAAGCATTTTTTCAGAATGAACTTAAAATGAAATGCGGACCATAAAATTAAAGTTGGAAAACGGTTAAATCCAGTTTTAAATAAGGTGAGGCCTTTCATGTTTCTTAAAAAAATTTTTATTTAATTTTAAAACAATTTGTTCCCAATTCTTTTGTTGTTCCATATAAAGCACTTTAGCAATTTGGTATCCTTTTCCTTTTCTGAAATTAAAACATTGTGAAATGTCTAAAGAAAAAAAAATGGACTTAACAGGTTTTGAACTTTTGGAACTTTAAGTGCAAAACATGAAGCTCAAGGTACTCACCTAATTAGAAAGTAACTAAAAAAAAACCACAATATTTAAAAACCCAAGGAAGGAATGTGAAATTAGAAAGAAATGCGTTATCAGAACTGTAATTTTCATCAAAAAAAATATCAAACAAATAATTAAAAATTTAATCCTTTTTGGGCTATTTTTGGTTTTTAACCTGTTTGGGGGGAAGAATCTTAAATGATTAAAAAATTTTAAACAAAAACACTAAAAAAGGTAAAGGCATTGATTAAAAAACCTTTGTTTCTAATTATTAATTTTTAAAAACAAAATTCATAGGGTGAAATAAAAATCTTTCCCAGAAACTTAATTATCTGATGTGCGATTTATCCTTGTCCCTTTGCCGCCACAAATTTTTCCATTAAAATGTGTTTGGTTTAGAAAAATGTGATTTTTTTTTACCTTACCTATTTTAACTATTAGCGATTTTAATTTTAAATTTTCTTAGCCAATTTATCTTAAACACGGGAATTCAGAAAAAATTTTTTATCTTAATTAATCATTTTATTGTTAGTTACCATTTATTTTTGAATTTTTAATTAAATCTGAAACAAAAAAATTTTTAAATTTTCTTTAACCTGCTTCAACAGCCATTTGCCAAAGGTAGGCACAGAAAACAAATCGGGGGGTTGGGGTTATAAGGCTGTTTCCCCCTTTGGGGCTAAAAATAAATAAAATATTCATATTATAATTTTTCCCCCCTCCCTCAAACCAAGTTTCAGGTAGTACATTTTTTAACCTTTGTGGTTAAGCTCCCTTTTGCTTTTCTGAAAATTATTTGCAAAACACAATTAATTTAAAGCTAAAACCCTTCCAACCCTACCCTGGTTAACACCCCTTTTAAATTTAAAATTCAAATAAAAAAAAGGATGTGTTGGGGCGAGGTTATTCCCCTCCTTTCCAAAAAATTTGTACATTGGTGAAAAAAAAAATTAAACAAAGTGCTAGTTCCATAGATATAGGTCCTTTTTTAACTAATTTTAAACTCATCTTTAAATAAATTTTTCTTTGGTCCAAAATTTTTAAAATTTGATTTAAATTTTACAGTTAAATTAAAAAAAATCTTTAGACTATTAGGTTTTTTTTCACCTTCTAAAAAAAATCCCCCTACAGCTTGAATAAAATAATTTTAATGCAATTGGGTGTTAATTTTTACACCAAAGGAATTTAGTTTTTTTCCCTTTAAAGGAGAAAAATTTTTAAAATTTTTTGGGATAAGGGAGTATAATGAAATTGAAACAACAAGGAAATTTAAAAAATCACTTTATTTTTTATTAAAATTTACAAAAATAGCAAGTTTGTAAAGAAATGGGCAAAGTCTTCGTAAAGTAATGTTATAGCAAAATGCAAAATCCATGAAAGGTGTTAAAAAAAGATAGAGGTGAATTTTTTTTTTAAAAAATTGAACCCTTAATTGTTTAATCCAGTACTA
>JARQOD010000005.1:49633730-49648730 GCA_033576555.1 Oophaga sylvatica
AAAACCCAAAAAAATACGCCAATGAGAGGGCAATCAAACTTTCTATCCTTATCTAGGAACTGTTCCAATATTTATGTTCATCCCTGTGAGATAATGACAGTTCTGATACACGTCACTTACTTGTCTTACCTATTGCACTATTCCTGTGTCCTGTTGTGTATAGAAATATGTGATGCTTAATTTTTTTAGTTAGTCTTTCCCTGATGAAGAGACGTGAGTAGCCTTGAAAGCTTGCAATTTGTTTCCATCTTTTCAGTTATCCATTAAAAGGTATCAACCACTGCTGACTCTGAAGTCTAAATATTTTTCTATCTACTGGCTAACACGTACAAAGATACACATGTTTTCTAATTTCAAGAAGGAAAAATAAAGAAAATACAAATATAAACGCATATATGCACATGCCAAAAAATAAATGGAACAACACAACACCCAAAAAATTGGTAACAAAATATAGTGTTGTAAATTTAAGAATAAAAGTCAATTTTTTTTTTTATGAATAATGCTTAAGGAACGCTATGTTAAACCATAACATAGTGAAGACAATGGATTTTGTAATAGTCACTCATCATCATCATCGCAAATTTTATGTGACAGTCACAGACATTTCAATTATTTAAGTTCATAAAATCGTAACTTTCTATAGCATGTATGACATGTCCAGCATGGACTCATCAATGTGATTGATGACACAATAAATGTACAATAAAAAATAACCATTTAAAAAAAACATTAGGCATTGTTTGTCACAATTTAAGTGTGTGCCTGCAAGTGTAGGTGAAACAAAGGCTACGGATAGCAAAGGTATATTCTATGTCTGTATCAGACAGTGGACAGCCTCTGATGGGTAATGCCGATGTTATACTGTACGTCAATAAAGTCTGCGGCTGAAATCATGCATTTTTTGCTTGTAGAGTGTTGAAGGGGGTAAAAGAATGTCTGGTTGCGCAAAGCTTTATCCGTCAACACTACCTTCCTACTGTCACGCGTAGGGTAGGGTAGCGTGTGGCAATTAGCTGACTATCAAATGTGAGGTTAGGCTGCGTTATTGCGCACTAGGGACGCAAAAAAAAATACAGCAGTAATAATTTAATGTGTAATACTCCACCTATGACAAACCAAAAAATTACGTTCCCTCTTTAACAATGTACAAGACTAACAAGCCTAATGGTTGACGCTGACTTAATTGAGATACAGTATTACATCAACATTGTCCATGAGTAACTATGCACTGTGATACCTATATACCAGTATTAATTTATATCTCTTGTGGTTGTTTCAACAGCACTTGCAGGTATAACTACCTATTGTCAGTATGCATGATGCACTTTCTAGATGTAATAATTTATTATTGGACATTATTACCATGTTTACATGCTGGCCATTTCATATATGGTGTTTGAAGTTACAGTTGGCATCAGTATGTGTATTTTATAATGTCTGTCATAAATAAAACTCGTGATGATGATGATGAGGATTTAATGATTCGTACATCCATTGAGTGCATTATCTTACAGGTACAGATAAAGTTCCTTAAAAAGCATTAATTCATAAGTCTGAAATGTACTTTTATGCATTAATTTCAAAATGTGAAGAGTAGACTATGTTTTATTTTTTGTTACCATTTGTAATAGACATGTGCAGATATGCGCTGTGATGACAAATTATTATTTGTCCATATTTGTCATAAAAATTTATCATTCTAGGCCTGCAAAACTTCACAATTTCATGTTTTCAGCATAACAAGCAGGGTGACGGCTCTTCCCTATTTGGAGCATGTTGGTCATGTGTTTTTCTGTCCATGTGTCGGAACAGGACACTTCTTGCCGTTGACACAGCAGGGAACAGCTGGCGTTACTGAACCCCACTAACAGTAGAGCTTGTGTTTTGTTCTGTGGACACGACACTTCTGAGCAGCAACTGGCAGTGTTGGAGCCCAGGGAGTAGAGTTCAGGTGGTAGAAAGATGAACATAACAGGAGACATGGATAACGTTGCGAACAAGTTATTTAATCTGAAAACGGACAGACAAATTCTGCCGAGATCCATGCCTTGTTCATTTTCAGAAAAGTAAGCCGGTCTACATTATCGGAGGATAGTCGCATGCGACGGTCTGTTAGTACACCACCTGCAGCACTAAAGACGCGCTCCGATAATACACTGGCAGCAGGGCAAGCCAGCACCTCCAATGCATACTGGCTAAGCTCTGGCCATGTATCCAGCTTAGAGACCCAAAACTTGAATGGGGAAGAGCCATCTGGGAGTACACTGAGAGGCAAAGCCAAGTAGTCTGTCACCATCTGACGGATACGTTGCCTCCCGCTGACTGGAGCCCTCTCGGATGGTGTAGACATTTGTGGCGCTGCCACAAAACTTTGCCACATTTTTAACATACTGGTCTTTCCCTGTGCAGAGGCACTGCGTGTGCTCCCTCTTGTTGCAGAGCTCTCTACACTGCCTCGACGCACAGAGCTGCTTTGTAAAGCAGTAGCAGCAGCAGTGCTCTCGGCAGTAAGGTAGAACATTAGGGATTGCACCAGTGTGTCTTGGTACTCCCGCATTTTACGCTCCCGGTTCAACGGTGTGATGAGGCTTTTGACGTTGTCCCGGTAGCGAGGGTCTAGGAGGGTGTACACCCAATAATCAGACGTCGTGAGAATGTGGGCGATGCGGCGGTCGTTTCTTAGGCACTGCAGCATGAAATCAACCATGTGCTGCAGACTCCCAACTGGCAAAGAAACGCTGTCCTCTGCAAGAGGCGTTATCTCTGCCTGCTCTGCATCACCCCACCCTCGCTCTACATACTGACTAGAGCGTTGTGTACCTCCCTCTGGAGCGATGTCTTCCTCCTCCATTGACTCCTCCTCCTCATCCTCCTCACAAAGTGAGCCCTGCCCAGCCCTTTGTGAGGAACCACGTTGCGCTGACTTTCCAGAAGGTGATGGAATTTGTGACTCCTCATCCTCCACCTCTTCCAAAACCTCATCCCTTATTGCTTGCAGTGTTTTTTGAAGCAGGCAGATAAGGGGGACAGTCAGGCTGACTAGTGCATCATCTGCACTCGCCATCCGCGTTGACTCATCAAACGCACGCAAAACGTGGCACATGTCCTTCATAGTGGCCCACTCATTAATGGTGAAGTGTGGACGGCGCAAATTGCGTGTTGATTGCGCCTGATGCAGCTGATACTCCATAACTGCTGGCTGCTGCTCACACAACCGCTCCAACATATGTAACGTTGAATTCCACCTGGTGGATACGTCACATATGATGCGATGTTCAGGAAGGCGCAATCTGCGTTGCAGAGCTGCAATGCGCGATCTGGCCATGCTGGAACGTCGCAAGTGAGCGCACTCTAGGCGGACCTTGTGCAGCAGTGCATCAAGATCCGGATAGTCCCTCAAAAAACTCTGCACGACCAAGTTGAGGACATGTGCCAGACATGGTATGTGAGTGAGGTTGCCAAGGCCCAGAGCTGCCACCAGATTTCGGCCATTGTCACACACTACCAAGCCTGGCTGGAGATTCGCTGGCAAAAACCACACGTCGCTCTCCTGCTTGATGGCATTCCAGACCTCCTGCGCTGTGTGGCTTCGATTCCCCATGGGAATTAATTTCAGAACGGCCTGTTGCCGTTTGGCCACGGCTGTGCTCATATCGGTCGCATCAGGTAAGCGTCCACGGGTCCATGTGGAGGTAGACCATGACGGCTCCTGCAGCGATGATTCTGAGGAACTGGAGTAGGAGGAGGAGTCAATGTGGACAGACTTGATTCCGGCAATCCTTGGAGTTGGCAGAACACGTACAGCGCCACTCGCAAGATCTGTACCCGGCTCCACAACATTCACCCAATGGGCAGTGAGTGAAAGGTATCGTCCCTGGCCATGGGTACTGGTCCACGCATCGGTGGTCAGGTGGACCTTGCTACTGACGGCGTTTAGTAGCGCATGTTTAATTTTTGCCTCAACATGCTTTTGCAGACCAGGGACGGCTTGCCTGCTGAAATAAAATCGGCTGGGCACATTGTATTGTGGGACTGCCAATGCCATTAATTCACGGAAACTGTCAGTCTCCACCAGCCTGAATGACAGCATTTCAAGGGACAGGAGTTTTGCAATGCCAGCATTCAGAGCCTGTGCTCGTGGATGTGTCAGTATTCCGGGTTTTCTAGGTAACTTTGTCAATGATTTTGCCCTTTGTTAAGATGGAGTTTGCTGTTTTGTGTGCCCTACTTCCTGTTCGTTTGTTTAAAGCCTGGCTCAGGTGCTGGCTTCACTGCTGGAATATTCTGCTTCCGTTTCCCTGTAACCCAGCTGCTTTGTTCCTCACAGATCTTTTGTGTGTTTACCAGGAAAGTGCATAGCCTTATCTTCAGGTGTTTTCTCAGCCACAGCAGCTTCTACCCATGGCTCTGGACATTCTCTGCATATGTAAGTTGCACAAAGTACTGTGTTATCACTAAACTGTTGACTTGGGAATTTAACCCTTGGTTCACTCCATCTGATAAGAACTGTGTTTCTGAACTGTTGCTGTTTAACCCTTTGTGCATTACCTCTGGTGAGAGCTGTTGGAACTGTTACTGGAACCTTACTGACATATGAACTTGTTGTTGGACTTCACTGAATTAAGCCACAACTGAGATTAACTTGTTCCTGGACCTCCCTGTGTTTTCTGCATACCTGGATCTGACTCTTCACACACCAGCAGTGTGTAAATCCAGCCACGTTATCTGTGCATCAGACTTACCTTGTGGTCACATTTGTGTGAGGACTCCGTCGTAAGAACTTTACCACCCTCGCTATAGAGGTCCAAAGACTTATATATCCGGATTCATATAACTGGACTTGTGTATATATATATGGACTCATTGCATGTCACTACGGGTTGTTTGAATATTGTTTTTGGGTGTTTTGCTGTTTCACAAATACATTATTTGCATTCAAAGAAACCCGTCTCTGATTGTTCATTGCCCCACGCTATCAGAATCCTCGAGTTCCTACAATAGTATTACAGGATATTCCAGCCTAAAAAAGAGGATTCTGCTGGGGCAATGACGGAGACACGGGCAGACAAATTGTTCACCATAGTTAACTCCTTGCAGCAGGAGGTGGCGGCTGCACTCAATCAGATTAGAGACTTGGAGTCTCGGGTTAACCACAATGCACAGGGGTTTGGTCAGGCTCTCCAAGATCTACGTTCTAGGTTAGGAGTCCTGGAGGCCTTACCTACTGAGCCTACCTCATCCACCAGTATGCCCAAATTGCCTCCATTCCGTTTTAATGGTGACCGAAGTCAATTCCGTGGGTTTGTTAATCAATGTATATTATTTTTTGATGTACATGCCTCCTACTACCGGTCTGATAGATCTAAGGTTCTATGTATTATTATGTTGTTGACATCACGTGCACTGGCTTGGGCAAATCCTATGGTTGAAAGTCATGATACCCGTCTAAATAATTTGGACAATTTTCTTGCAGCCATGGCGCAAATGTTCGACGATCCCAACCGCCGTGCTACCGCTGAATCTGCCTTGCTTTCCTTACGCCAGGGGAAACAGTCAGTCATAGAATATGTTACTGAATTTAAAAGGTTAGTGGTGGACACCCAGTGGGAAAACAATGCTTTATTACCAATCTTTAGAAAAGGTTTGTCAAATGCAATCAAGGATGAGCTAGCTCGTTCAGAGTCTCCACAGGAGTTTGAATTGTTTATACAGCACTGTGTACGTATTGATATCCGTTTAACTGAACGCAGACAAGAAAAATGGGCCGCTGTAAATCGCATTACTAATTACTCTCTTCCGTCCAGGGAAACCACAGGCAAAAACCCGCGAGAGGCTGAGGAGGTGCCTATGCAGGTGGACTCACTGCAGAGACGTGAGAATAATGAACGCCGCGAACACCGTCTCCGTGAGCGCTTATGTTTCTATTGTGGTCAATCGGACCATTTCCTCATCAATTGTCCTAAATGTCCTAGGCGACCCAACAAGGTGTTGGCGGTAGTAGGGGATTATGATAACACAGACGCTGAGTCTGAAGTTTCGGAAACCAGTCTACATCTAGATGCGGTTTTTCCCCCAATACTGATGCCGACTTCCCCTAAAGATCAAGGGGAGAAATATTCACATTGTTCTCTTCCTATACAGATTCAGTGGGAGGAACAGTGGATATCAAGTTCTGCCATGATAGACTCTGGAGCAGGTGGGAATTTCATGGATTCTTCTTTTGCAAAGGAACATGGTATAAAGACACAACTAAGAGCTTCACCAATCACTATGGAAACGGTGGATGGTTCCCCATTAGTTTCTGGACCAGTAGATCGGGAGACAGTGCCTCTGGAGTGTAAGATGGAACCAGACCATCAAGAAACACTTTCATTCATGTTAATATCTTCTCCTCATTTTCCTGTAATTTTAGGAATTCCCTGGTTACGGTCACAAAATCCAATCATCAATTGGGAAACCAAGGAGATAACCTTTCTCCCGAAGTGCAGTTCTACCATCAGTCCAACTGTAGCGGCTCCAGTTACCCAGAACTTGGAAGAGGTGATACAGGTACCTACTCTCCCTCTGATATATCAGGAATTCTCAGACATTTGTGATAAAAGGAAGGCAGATCAACTTCCCCCACATAGACCGTATGACTGCCCCATAGAATTGCTTCCTGGAGCAGCGATTCCTTTCGGCCATGTTTACCCGTTGGCGGCTCCGGAATTAAAATCTTTACGAGAGTATATAGATGAGAATTTAGCCAAGGGGTTTATCCGACCATCTTCTTCACCAGCGGAGCTCCAATATTCTTTGTAAAGAAGAAGGATGGTACTCTAAGACCCTGCATTGACTACCGGGAGTTAAATAAGGTAACCATTCGTAACAGGTACCCGTTGCCCCTAATTCCAGAATTGTTGGAAAGAGTTCGCCAGGCCAAGGTATTTACCAAATTAGATCTTCGTGGGGCATATAATTTACTCCGTATACGGCCCGGAGACGAATGGAAGACAGCTTTTAGATGCCGGTATGGACATTTTGAATATTTGGTGATGCCATTCGGACTCTGTAACGCTCCTGCTGCTTTTCAACATTTAGCCAACGACATTTTCAGGGATTTATTGGACCAATATGTGGTAATTTACCTTGATGACATCTTAATCTTTTCTGACTCCTTACAGGAACATCAGGAACATGTCAAGACCGTACTTAGACGTTTGAGAGATAATCATTTGTACATCAAACTCGAAAAGTGTGAGTTCCATTGTTCTGAAATTCAATTTTTAGGCTATGTTATCTCGCCTCAGGGATTGAATATGGAGTCCAGCAAGATCCAGGCAATCTTGGACTGGCCGGTACCAGGAAACATTAAGGAGGTACAACGATTCATTGGCTTTGCTAACTTTTATAGACGGTTTATCCGAAATTTTTCAGAAATTGTCCGTCCCATCACTCTCCTCACCAAGAAGGGGAAGAAGTTTGAATGGTCTTCGCAAGCTCAGGAAGCCTTTGATCGCCTGAAGGGTTGTTTTACCACGGCTCCAATATTGATGCATCCGGATCCTGCACAGCCTTTTATCGTGGAGGTGGACGCGTCTGACTGTGCATTGGGAGCTATCCTCTCACAACGTACCGGAGACAAAGGTTTGCTGCACCCGTGTGCCTTCTTCTCTCGTAGGTTATCTTCTGCAGAACTTAACTATGATGTGGCAGATAAGGAACTTTTGGCAATTATTTCTGCCTTTAAGGAATGGAGACACCATTTGCAGGGGGCAACTCAGCAGGTAGTAGTACTCACGGATCATCGCAATTTGGAATTCCTTAAGTCTGCCAGGTGTCTTTCTCCTCGACAAGCTAGGTGGAGTTTGTTCTTGAACCAGTTTAATTTTATTATTTCGTACCGCCCAGGTTCACGTAATGGGAAAGCTGACGCATTATCCCGAATCCATACCGTGGATTCCGTGCCTGGGACCCCGTCGAAGACCATCTTGTCGGAGGCCAATTTTGTTGGAGTGCTCCGGAACCGGGACTTGTGGCAGGAGATCAAGCTGGCCTATGACGGTGACGTATTTCTTGCAGCTCCACCTGACAATGTGAATCTTGTCCTTCGGAATGGTGTGTGGCTTAGAGATCGATGTATTTATGTCCCAGAGGCTGTAAGACTTCGAGTTCTCAAATTGGTCCACGACTCTAAATTGGCTGGTCATAGGGGGGTACAGAAGACGCAGGAATTGTTAACTCGTTTTTTTTGGTGGCCTACCTGCTTGAAGGATGTGAATGACTATGTCCGCTCTTGTGAAGTTTGTGCCCGGTACAAGGTTCCTCGCGTTTCACCTACTGGTCTTCTTAAACCGCTACCTGTACCGTCTCGCCCTTGGGGGTCTATTTCGATGGACTTTATTGTGGAGTTACCCACCTCTGGTGGTAAAAATACTATTTTGGTGGTAGTAGATCGTTTAACGAAAGCTGCTCATTTCATTCCGTGTGCTGGTCTTCCCTCAGCTACAGAGACAGTAGATCTAGTTATCCAGAACATTTTCCGGCTGCATGGGGTACCAGATGACATCATTTCTGACCGGGGAATACAATTTACCTCTAGATTTTGGAAAGGATTTTGTTCTGCGCTCCACATTAATGTTTGCTTGTCTTCTGCATACCATCCTCAGACCAACGGGCAGACCGAACGGACAAATCAAACCTTGGAGCAATATCTACGCTGTTACGTCAGTCATTTGCAGGACGATTGGCTGAAGCTACTTCCTCTAGCGGAATTTTCGTACAACAACTCCCAAAGCAGTTCCACGAAGGTAACGCCTTTTTTTGCCAACCTGGGTTATCATCCAAGTATTTTGCCTAGGTCTCCGGTTACGATTTCGGTACCAGCGGTTGAAGACAGAGTGACGGCGTTGCAACGTAATCTTGAAGTTTTGAAGGACTCCCTGACCACAGCACAGGAGCGTTACAAGAAGTCGGCCGATAGATTCCGGAAACCAGCACCTATGTATAAGGTAGGAGACTCAGTTTGGTTGTCCACCAAGAATCTAAAATTGGGTGTTCCTTCGCAGAAACTGGGACAGAAATTCATCGGTCCATTCAAGATCACTGGGATTGTGAGCTCTGTTGCCTGTCGGTTGAAGCTACCACGGACTTTAAAGGTACACCCAGTATTTCATGTTTCCTTATTAAAACCAGTCTCTCCTAACACGTTTCAGGGACGTATCGTACCTCCCCCTCCACCAGTGTTGGTTGATGGTGAAGAACAATTCGTGGTACAGGATATTGTTAATTCGAGACTTCATAGAAACCGGCTTCAGTATCTAGTTAGATGGCAAGGTTACTCTCCTGAAAATGATTCTTGGGAACCAGTAAGTAACATCAATGCGCCTCTGAAGATTGCTCAGTTTCATCGGAGATACCCGGACAGGCCTGGTCCAGGACCGTCCGGAGGCCGTCTTTAGGGGGGGAGTAATGTCAGTATTCCGGGTTTTCTAGGTAACTTTGTCAATGATTTTGCCCTTTGTTAAGATGGAGTTTGCTGTTTTGTGTGCCCTACTTCCTGTTCGTTTGTTTAAAGCCTGGCTCAGGTGCTGGCTTCACTGCTGGAATATTCTGCTTCCGTTTCCCTGTAACCCAGCTGCTTTGTTCCTCACAGATCTTTTGTGTGTTTACCAGGAAAGTGCATAGCCTTATCTTCAGGTGTTTTCTCAGCCACAGCAGCTTCTACCCATGGCTCTGGACATTCTCTGCATATGTAAGTTGCACAAAGTACTGTGTTATCACTAAACTGTTGACTTGGGAATTTAACCCTTGGTTCACTCCATCTGATAAGAACTGTGTTTCTGAACTGTTGCTGTTTAACCCTTTGTGCATTACCTCTGGTGAGAGCTGTTGGAACTGTTACTGGAACCTTACTGACATATGAACTTGTTGTTGGACTTCACTGAATTAAGCCACAACTGAGATTAACTTGTTCCTGGACCTCCCTGTGTTTTCTGCATACCTGGATCTGACTCTTCACACACCAGCAGTGTGTAAATCCAGCCACGTTATCTGTGCATCAGACTTACCTTGTGGTCACATTTGTGTGAGGACTCCGTCGTAAGAACTTTACCACCCTCGCTATAGAGGTCCAAAGACTTATATATCCGGATTCATATAACTGGACTTGTGTATATATATATGGACTCATTGCATGTCACTACGGGTTGTTTGAATATTGTTTTTGGGTGTTTTGCTGTTTCACAAATACATTATTTGCATTCAAAGAAACCCGTCTCTGATTGTTCATTGCCCCACGCTATCAGAATCCTCGAGTTCCTACAATAGTATTACAGGATGGTTTGCCGAGTATGGCCGTCTTTTATCCCATGCCTGTGCTACCGATGGCTGTTTTGTGGCCTGGGTGTGTGAGGATGACAGGGAACTTGCAGCTGTGGGTGGAATAACACTGTGTCTCTGGACAACAGTGACAGAGGTTCTTCCATGGCGATCCTTTGAGGAAGCCGAACCAGCTGTGTCTGAACTGGAGGAAGAGGCTCCAACAGGAGCTGAAGATGTAGGTGCTGCTGTAGGTTGGCCTACATCTCCAGTGTGTCTTTGTAACTCAACAAAGTGCTTTGACCGCACGTTTCCACATATTTGTTGTATTAAGGTTACTGACACTTTTACCTCTTTTAATTTTTTGATTACACAGCTTGCATTTTACATAGCAAATATCATCTGCAACTGTATCAAAAAAGGACCACGCAGAGCAAGTCCTGGGAGCGCCCGGTTTGGCTGTTGTAAGAGAACTGCTCCGAACGGGTGCCAAACTGGAGGCTACAGGCAAGCGAGTCTGCAGCCTACCTCTCCCTACTGTTTGGACCGTTGGTGCAATCTCTTCCTCAGAGCTGCTCCCACCACCTTCCTGTTCCTCACGCCATGTTGGGTCTTGGACCTCATCATCTCCACCACTACCCTCTTCCAACACCTGCTGTTGTTGGGTGGTCTGGCCAGCACCATGCTCAACAGAAACTGGCAACTGAGTCTCATCATCATCAGATGCGTTCTGCGGTGTGCTGACCATCGGCACTGGCTCACCCGCCTCTTCAGATTCAGAGAGACACAGCTGTTGCGCATCACTGCATACTGCCTCTTCTTCACATTCCAGAATGCTGCTTGGCTGGGCCCCTGTTTCCAAGCCAACAGATTCTGAGAACAGAAGCAGAGACTCAGCTGGCTCCTGTACAGAGCTCTCTGACTGCCTGGGCAATTTGGCAGGCGGTGAAGAGACTGATGGTTGTTCAACAGTGCTGTGGTCCTGAGAGGAGGTGGAAGCTATTGAAGTCGATGCATTGGCTGCCATCCAACCAACAACGGCTTCAATTTGTTCTTCACGCAGCAGGGGGGTACGCTGAGCTCCTACAAAAGTGCGCATAAAGGAACGCTCACGGGGAAAACTGGTGGATGCTGTGTCACTGGGTGCGGCAGCAGCCACAGAATCCCCACGTCCTCTCCCTGCTGCAAATCCACGGCCTCGACCACGACCACGTGCCTTACTCACTGACTTCTTCATCTTGGTAGATTGATAAAGAAAGTCAGAAAAGTTAAGGCCTAAGTGTGGTTATTCCTCACAGACTACAGTGAACCCTGCAGACAACTGTTCAGTATCTGTGAAAGGCCCTTTGTGTACTTCTATAGTGTTTGCAACCAATGTATTGTATACGGATGGAAGCGCGTCACACTAATAGATTAGATTTTTTTCCACTAAAATGGAGCAGCACCAATTAGAGAAAAATGTGAAGGATGAGGCAGTGACACACGCTCAGCAGACTACAACCGGCAGTGGTTGAAGTACAAACTGGAGCGTAATCTGCACTCACAAAATGAAAAGCTCACAGACTACAGTGAACACTGAAACACAACTGTTCTGTAGCTGTTAAAGGCCCCTTTGTGTACTTCTATAGTGTTTGCAACCAATGTATTCTATACGGATGGAAGCGCGTCACACTAATAGATTAGATTTTTTTCCACTAAAATGGAGCAGCACCAATTAGAGAAAAATGTGAAGGATGAGGCAGTGACACACGCTCAGCAGACTACAACCGGCAGTGGTTGAAGTACAAACTGGAGCGTAATCTGCACTCACAAAATGAAAAGCTCACAGACTACAGTGAACACTGAAACACAACTATTCACTATCTGTGAAAAGCTCCTTTGTGTACTTCTATAGTGTTTGCAACCAATGTATTGTATACGGATGGAAGCGCGTCACACTAATAGATTTGATTTTTTTCCACTAAAATGGAGCAGCACCAATTAGAGAAAAATGTGAAGGATGAGGCAGTGACACACGCTCAGCAGACTACAACCAGCAGTGGTTGAAGAACTAACTGGAGCGTGATCTGCACTCAAAAAATCAAAACCTCACAGACTGCAGTGAACACTGAAACACAACTATTCACTATCTGTGAAAAGCTCCTTTGTGTACTTCTATAGTGTTTGCAACCAATGTATTGTATACGGATGGAAGCGCGTCACACTAATAGATTAGATTTTTTTCCACTAAAATGGAGCAGCACCAATTAGAGAAAAATGTGAAGGATGAGGCAGTGACACACGCTCAGCAGACTACAACCAGCAGTGGTTGAAGAACTAACTGGAGCGTGATCTGCACTCAAAAAATCAAAACCTCACAGACTGCAGTGAACACTGAAACACAACTATTCACTATCTGTGAAAAGCTCCTTTGTGTACTTCTATAGTGTTTGCAACCAATGTATTGTATACGGATGGAAGCACGTCACACTAATAGATTTGATTTTTTTCTAATATAATGGAGCTGCACCAATTCCACTAAATAAAATAATAAAAAAAAAGAGTCAGTGACACGTGCAGATGCCTACAAACAGCGGTGGATGCAGAGCAAACTGCAGCGTCACCTGCACTGTCACACACACACCTTGCACAGAGCTGTTAAAACAACACTGGCAAAATGAAGCTTTACACAGCGGTTGGTAAACTAGCCTGCCTCAAGCACAGTAGTACACAAAATCGCAATATCTAACTGTCCCTCAGAGTCAGCACAGCAGCGTTCTGTCCCTTACTGAGTTCACAGCACAGTGACGCTAAAATGGCTGCGGCGCCTTTTATAGTGCATTCTGACATCATTTCAGCAGCCAATCACAGCCATGCCATTAGTTAAGATGACCGCAGCATTACAGGATGTGCCCACACTTCGTAGGATTCCTCATTGGCTGACTAAAATCACATTGCCTCTCAAAGAATTATGGGAACTTCCGATTCCGGTATACGATATTGAAAAAGTATCGGAATTAAGTATCGGAATTCCGATAACGCGAATATCGGCCGATACCCGATACTTGCGGTATCGGAATGCTCAACACTACTCCCTAATATATTAATATTCTCACACAGTCCTTGTTTCATTGGCAACCAATCAGCAGTTGCCTTTTATTTCTCAAACTGCACTTGTAAAGTGAATCATAGCCCCTGGTTAAGCTGCGAAACGTTTTCAGTAACATTTCTGGTGCCTAAACCCTATTATTTTTTAGCGCAGTGCCAGCTCCCTACATTTTAAACAGTTGGAATTAATAAAAACTTCCTTTGTGGTACGGTAGCATGCAAATGGTAGGATCCCCTTAAGTCCTGCCGCAGACAACTGTTGAGGGGCAGAAAATGAGTAGCCATTTAAAAGCCTATTAAGAACAAAGGATCGAATTTTTAATGAATGCTAAATGTTAATGGGGAGTAAAGAGTTATTACAGGCCAAGAAGGACACATTTTGTATTTTTTTTTAATACATAATCATTATGTCAGGATCCTGTGCTCCCTGCCAAATCTTTTGGAAGAATTTAGAGAGTAATAAACTATGCCAAACTCTCCCCCCCCAAAAAAAAAAAGAAAAAAAAAAGATGAAGGTAAGAAAAACACTGCCCACAGATGTTGTAATGATATGAGATAATTTTCGGGAGTGAATGGGGTGAAAAGGCTGGATTTGTAAGAAAAGGGAATACCTACAGAGGTCTTTTCTGCAAGTAATACCATGACTTCATTACCATGTCAATTCTGGGAAAAGGTCCTGATTTAACACAGCAGTTGGCTGGATCCATATGGAGTCGATGAGACCCTCAATGAATAGTGAATTGAAAAAACTGCTGGAATCTGGTTTCCACTTTGTTCTCGAGATGACCAGTGTAAAGACCCAGGAACGATCCTGCACAGATGGCCTGAAGTGGTACAAACTGGCAGGATTTACTTTGCCTTTTATCGTGCCTGGATGTGTTTTTTTTTTTTTTTTGTCAAACCACTTTTTGTTGCCGCTCTGAAAAGCACATGATGTGCAACTTTTCTCTTCAAAGCTCAGGCAACTTTAGACTGAAGTCCAAATTTCAGATTATTTGCAGATTGTCTCACAGTAAACACTATTAATGAACATGTCCATCACAAATAATAATAGTAATAATAATGGCCAGAGTGCCCCCTTATTCAATAATACAATTTACCAGAGGGGCCACTTATATAATATTATGATTATTATTATTAATAAGAACAATAATGGACAGAATGCTCCGCCTATTTAATAATAAAACTGCCCAGAGTGGCCACTTATATAATAATAATAATAATAATGGCCAGAATGCCCCACCTTATTTATTATTATTAATAATAATAAATAATAATAATAATATTAATCTTAGTGCCCCACCTTATTCAATAATAAAATTGCCCAGAGGGGCCACTTATATAATATTATGATTATTATTATTAATAATAAAATAATGGACAGAATGCTCCGCCTTATTTAATAATAGCAATAATAATGATAATAATAATGATAATAGTCTTAGTGCACCCCTTATTCAGTAATAATAATAATAATGGCCAGAGTGCCACCTTATTCAATAACAAAATTGCCCAGAGTGTCCACTTATATATATTATTATTATTACTACTACTAATAACAATAATGGACAGGGTAACCCACCTTATATAATAATAATAATAATAATTAAT
>JARQOD010000005.1:49653730-49658897 GCA_033576555.1 Oophaga sylvatica
TGACTGGGGTGCTGAGTTTTATGGAGGGACCTTTGGCCTCGCATTGCAGTTATGAATTACCAGGTAAAGTGCGTGGGTCGCTGTGTTTTCTATAGAAAGACGGAGCAAAGTTTACAAAGTTTTGTGTAGTAATTAAAATAGCAATTTCCTAGTACTCGTGTTTTCGCTGATGAGCTCCCTTTACCTGTAGGAAGAGTCAGTTAAGGTCTGATGGTCCGCCACCTGTCCTAATATTCCAGTGGTCGGGGCACTCCTCGATTTGTAGTTTAACAACAGCTGGAGGAGCAGTAGATAAAAATGACCATAAATCCGATATCCTACTGTCCCAGATTAAATAATAATAATAATAATAATAAATTACTGCACATATATTTCCGGCGGTAAGCTGCAAGAATAAATGCCAGTTTTTGGTGTCAGCACTGGACCTGATGGCACTGTGTTTGTGACTATTTCAGAGGGGCATCTTGGCTGGCACTTTTATGGTGGCACTTTAGCACTTTGGGGACGTTTACACTGAGCTTTTGATGTGGCCACATCCACATCAAAACCCACTTGAAATCTGCTTGTAATAAACTTAATATTAACGTGAATCTATCAGCACTCAGCAGGTTTTTGCTACACCATCTGAAAGCAGCATGATGTAAGGGCAGAGATCATGATTCCGGCGATGTATTACTTACTGGGCTGCTTGCTATCATTTTGATAAAATCACTATTTTATCTCCTGAAAATCTAGCAGTTCTCTGAACACTGAGCTCTGTATAACCCCGCCCACACCACTGATTGGTAGCCTTCGGCCTATGCACAGTGTACTGTTGTGATTTGGTAGCCGAGGAGGACAGGAGCAAAAACAGCCAAGGCAGCCGAACACCCAGAGAGGTAGGGAACTAATGGGTTGCAGACCCCCTAAACTAACCGCACAACTAGAAGCAGCCGTGGGACGTACCTACGGTGACCTAGACGCCTCGACACAGCCGGAGAGTTAGCTATGCCTAAAGATAGAAAGGGGAAAGCTAACTGCCCCGGAGTAGCGCCCCAAAGGAATAGGTAGCCCCCACACATATAATGACGGTTAGACAAGATGAAATACAAACGCAGGTAGAAAATAGAATAAGCAAACGCTGGGGCCAAAAACTATCTAGATAGGACAGGACAGGAAAGAATACTGTCTGCAACCCAGCAAAACCCTAGGAAAAATTCCAACACTTCTGATTCCAAAAATGCTGAGACCACACGATCTCACCTCCGCTAAATCAGAACTCTGATGTGAACATGCAGATACCCAGCAGCCACTGAAATAACGGAGAGAGCAAATGAACAGAAATAAATGAGAAACAGAGACCAGCGCAGGCCCCAGCAGGGGGACCCGGCTGACCTCACTCAAAGGGGCAGCAAAAACAAAGAAAAGCAAAACCTCAGAAGCAAGCAGAAAATAACTTATCTGAATGTTCGCAGTAGACAGCAGAAAACCAGCCGACTTCCAAACTGGACCAGGAAGAGAAACTAATCACGGCAAGGATCATGGGAAGGCAGCTCACTTATATCTGCCCAGTCCGTCCCCCCTGATTGCCACTCTTCGCTCCCAGGTGATGGACCTCTGTCATTCAATACAGCTTCAATACCATCAGCAACCACCAGAGGGAGCCCCAGCTCAGAAGTCATCTCCAAAGTGTTCACAACAGTAACCTGTTATGATTTGGTAGCTGAGGAGAACAGGCAAAAACGGCAATACACCAGAGAGGTTGGAATCTACTGGATTGCAGTACCCTGACTAACCACCACAACTAAAGGCAGCCGTGGAGCGTTCCTACGTTGGTCCTAGACGCCTCGTCACAGCCTGAGAGGTTAACTACACCTAAAGATAGAAAGAGGAAAGCTATCTGCCCCAGAGCAGATCCCCAAAGAACATAGGAAGCCCCCAAACATGTAATGGCGGTTAGACAAGAGGAAATACAGACACAGACAGAAAATAGTATGAGCAAACGTTGGGGCCCAATCTGCCTAGACAGAAAAGGATAGGAAGGATACTTACTGCATTCCAAAAAAACCCTAAAAAAAACAACGCTACTAATTGCAAAAACACCTGAGATCACACGACCTCTACCACCTAAATTAGTTCTCTGGTGTAACAAAACTAAGCCGCAGCCACTGAAAAAACTGGAAAAGGCAAATGAAAAAATAACAGAGGCTCCAGAGGAACTGAGAGGAGCCCAAGCCCCCCGGGTGGGGGAACCTGGCTAACCTCACAGAAATGCAGAGAAATATGCAAATGGTAAGCACAAAAACAAAAAACAGAAAATTTCTTATCTGAGAGCAGGAGAAGAGGCAAGACTCAGCAAGCTTCCAAGAGAACCAGGAAACAACGTTGAGACAAGAACAATTGATCACCGGCAACCATGATGGGAGGGAACCTCCCTTATATCCAGCCAGTCCGTGATTCCTGATTGCCAATCCTCATTGAATGGTTCAGTACTGTTTGTAACCACCAGAGGGAGCTTCTGCTCAGAATTCATTTCTAAAACATTCACAACAGTAACCCCCCCTTGAGGATGGGTCACGAACCCTCACCTGCGCCACCAGGCAGATCAGGATGAGCCCTGTGAAAGGCGCGCACCAATCTCTTAGCATGAATGTCAGAAGCAGACACCCAAGAATTGTCCTCCTGACCATAACCCTTCCACTTGAACAAGTACTGAAGTCTCCGTCTAGACAGACGAGAATCCAATATCTTCTCCACTTAAAACTCCAGATTGCCCTCAACCAAGACAGGCTCAGGAGGCGTAGCCATAGGAACTACTGGCTCAACAAACTTTTTCAATAAAGATTTATGGAAGACGTTGTGAATCTTAATCGTCCCTGGAACAGCCAAACAGAAAGAAACTGGATTAAGGACTTCCAAGATCTTATAAGGTCCAATGAACCTTAAGTAAAAAAGGGGGAGAAGCCAGCGCTGCCTATGGTCAGCATGCAATACATAAAGTGCATATGCACATATTGGTTTCTAACTGTATTTAAAAATGAGACATTTGGCAAATAATTGATCAATTCTTTGAGCCACCCTGCCGCAACAAGGCATTCTCATATGGGGCAGTCCTACTCTACGTTTTTTATATTCGCTGTGCCATTACAGCCTCCTAAATGTATTAAAAGCAAGACTCAAAAATTTTTTTTGTCCAATGAACCATGGTTTAAACTTTGGAGACGCAACCTTCATAGGGATATTTTTTGAGGACAACCAAACCAAGTCACCCACTTTAAACCGAGGACCATCAGTTCTATGCCAGTTGGCAAACCGCTGGGCCCTCTCCTGAGAGACAGAGACAACTTATCCACTACTTGATCCCAAATCTGCTGCATTCTCTCTACCATAGAGTCAACACCCGGACAGGTAGAAGCCTCCACCTGTCCCGAAGAAAACCGAGGATGAAACCCGAAATTGCGGAAAAAAGGGACATCAAAGTGGCAGAACTGGCCCTATTATTTAGAGCGAATTCAGCCAAGGGAAAAAAAGAGACCCAGTCAACTTGATCAGCAGACACAAAACATCTCAGATAAGTTTCCAAAGTCTAGTTTGTTCTCTCAGTCTGCCCATTGGTCTGAGGGTGAAACGCGGAGGAGAAAGACAACTGAATTCCCAGTTTAGAACAAAAGGCTCTCCAAAATCTGAAAACAAACTGGACTCCCCTGTCCGACATAATGTTTTCGAATGCTGTGCAAACGAACCACCTGCTGAAAGAACAAGGGTACCAACTCAGAAGAGGATGGTAACTTCGGCAGGGGCACAAGATGGACCATCTTGGAAAATCTATCACAGATCACCCAAATGACAGTCATTCTCTGAGTGACAGGGAGGTCGGAGATAAAATCCATAGAGATATGGGTCCATGGCCTCCTGGGCACCGGCAGTGGCATTAACAATCCACTAGAGCGAGAACAGGGTTTGGACCGAGAACAAGTCCCACAGGACTGCACAAAATTCCTGAACTCGGCACTCAACTTAGCGAAAAGGGTAAATATTTATTGTAGTCCACGGTAGTGAAACGTTTCGGTCCTAAATTTCGGACCTTCATCAGCCACATTAAGTACCGGGAGGGGGTAGAAATACCCAATTCAGAGGTAAGCAGTAGATACTGTTGGGATCAGGTAGATCTCCAAAGTAAGGGTTAAAGGTGAGTATCTGGGTGAGAGTTTTGAGTCAGGTCTCCGCTGCATGCCGTGGGAGGGACGGTGGATACCGCGTCCCTCCCACGGCATGCAGCGGAGACCTGACTTAAAACTCTCACCCAGATACTCACCTTTAACCCTTACTTTGGAGATCTACCTGATCCCAACAGTATCTACTGCTTACCTCTGAATTGGGTATTTCTACCCCCTCCCGGTACTTAATGTGGCTGATGAAGGTCCGAAATTTAGGACCGAAACGTTTCACTACCGTGACTACAATAAATATTTACCCTTTTCGCTAAGTTGAGTGCCGAGTTCTCTTTTCATTATCTTCATGGTGTAGGAACCTACTCTGGCACCTTTCAGGCTGTGCACACGATTTATCTTTATGCACAAAATTCCTGACATCATGAGATAAAGTGGGCCACCAAAAGGACCGACTCACTAAATCTCTGGTACCAAAAATACAGGGATGACAAGCCAACGCGGAGCAATGAATCTCAGACATCACATTCTTCCTCCATTGGTCTGGGACAAACAATTTCCCAACAGGGCAGCGTTCAGGTTTATCCCCCTGAAATTCCTCCAGAGCCAGTATCAAATCGACGAGATAGCGAAAAGAACCACACCCTCCTTCAGAATGACAGCAGGTTCAGTCACATCAGGAGAATCTGCCAAAAACCTCCTCAAGAGGGCATCCGCCTTAACATTCTTAGTGCCCAGGAGAAAGGAAACCACAAAATTAAAAGCTGTGAAAAACAAGGCCCACCTGGCCTGTCTAGTATTAAGTCGCTTGGCAGATTCTAGATAGATCAGGTTCTTATGGTCCGTGAGGACCACCACTTGATGTTTGGCTCCTTCCAGCCAATGTCTCCACTCTTCAAAAGCCCACTTCATAGCCAATAACTCTCGATTCCCCACATCATAATTAATGTTCAGTTGGGGAAAATTTTCGAGAGAAGAAGGCACAAGGGTTACTCTTAGAGGTTTCAGGATCCCTTAGG
>JARQOD010000005.1:49658997-49769722 GCA_033576555.1 Oophaga sylvatica
CAGAAATTTACAATTCTCTTGGTGGTCCGCGTCTACCCGCATTATCACCTGGGTCGAAAACTGGGGTTTATTCTCCGCCAAAGGGGTAGAATCAATGCCCAGCAAAGCAACAGGAGACCGCAGGGGTACCATGGGGAAACCACAACATTTGGCAAAATCAAAATCCATCAGGTTTAGGGCTGCTCCTGAATCAACAAAAGCCTGAGCAGAAAATGTGGACACGGAGACGATCAAGGTAACAGTCAAGAGAAATTTAGTCTGAACATTACGCAAAACAAATGAGCGCGCAAAACGTCCTCCCCGCTAAGGGCAGACAGAAATAGTATGAGAAGCGTCCCCACAATAGAAGCACAACTTATTACGCTTTCGAAACTCTCGACGCTGAGCCCCAGAAACAACCCCATCACACTGCATGGGCTCAGAGGTTTGCTCGCAAGGCATCACCACCTCTCGCATAGTTTTTACGTTCACGCAAGCGTCTGTCAATTTGAATAGCTAATGACATAGAGTCATTGAGACCAGAGGGGACATCGTTCCATTTAGTAAGGACTGCCCACTTTTGGAATATCTGACAATATAGCTCTGCAGCTTCCTGACCCTGATTTAATGCCAACAAGGTTTTCTCAGCTTGATCAGTAGCATTAGGTTCATCATACAACAACCCCAGAGCCTGAAAAAACACATCAACATTAGCCAAAACAGGATCCACAGGTGTCAGGGAGAAGGCCCAATCCTGAGGGTCGCCGCACAACAGGGAGATGACAATTTGTACCTGTTGCGCTGCGTTCCCCGAGGAATTAGGTTTCAAGGCAAAAAACAACTTACAGTTATTTTTAAAGTTCAAAAATTTAGACCGATCCCCAAAAAATAAATCTGGCACAGGGATCTTAGGTTCTACAGCAGATAACTGAGTGAGATAGGTAGCAATACTCCGAACTTCAGCAGCAAGCTGCTCAACACGATCGGACAAATGCTTGATTTCCATTGAAGAAAAACTCCTCCAGCCCCAGAGGAAAAGAGGAAAAAAAAAAGATTTCTGACTACTTTTTTTTTTTTTTTACATTTTTTCCTTCTTTTGAGTACCATAGAATTTACAGTCTGGATGGTGATTCTGTTGTGATTTGGTAGCCGAGGAGGACAGGAGCAAAAACAGCCAAGGCAGCCGAACACCCAGAGAGGTTGGGAACTAATGGGTTGCAGACCCCCTAAACTAACCGCACAACTAGAAGCAGCCTTGGGACGTACCTACGGTGACCTAGACGCCTCGACACAGCCGGAGAGTTAGCTATGCCTTAAGATAGAAAGGGGAAAGCTAACTGCCCTGGAGTAGCGCCCCAAAGGAATAGGTAGCCCCCACACATATAATGGCGGTTAGACAAGATGAAATACAAATGCAGGTAGAAAATAGAGTAAGCAAACGCTGGGGCCAAAAACTATCTAGATAGGACAGGAAAGAATACTGTCTGCAACCCATCAAAACCCTAGGAAAAATTCAAACACTTCTTTTTCCAAAAATGCTGAGACCACACGATCTCACCTCCGCTAAATCAGAACTCTGATGTGAACACGCAGCTACCCAGCAACCACTGAAATAACAGGGAGAGAGCAAATGAACAGAAATAAATGAGAAACAGAGACCAGCGCAGGCCCCAGCAGGGGGACCAGGCTGACCTCACTCAAAGGGGCAGAAGAAACAAAGAAAAGCAAAACCTCAGAAGCAAGCAGAAAATAACTTATCTGAATGTTCGCAGTAGACAGCAGAAAACCAGCTGACTTCCAAACTGGACCAGGAAGAGAAACTAATCACCGGCGAGGATCATGGGAAGGCAGCTCACTTATATCTGCCCAGTCCGTCCCCCTGATTGCCACTCCTCGCTCCCAGGTGATGGACCTCTGTCATTCAATACAGCTTCAATACATCAGCAACCACCAGAGGGAGCCCAGCTCAGAAGTCATCTCCAAAGTGTTCACGATAGTGTACACAGAAAGCTGCCAATCAGTGGTGGGGGCATGGTTGGACCAGATGGTATGAGACACCAGTTCCTGTAATGATAATCTCTTGCTCATAAAATGGGAAATTTATCAAAACTACAGCAGGCAGCCCATTAAGTGACACATTGCTGGAATCAGGTTCTCTGTCTCTACTTTATGCCGCTTTCAGATAAGGGGAAAAAAACTTGGTAACAGATTCCCTTTAATTTTCAATACTTCAAAAAAAAAACTATAGCATTCTTTCTTTTTCTTGCAGTCAACTCTTGGTACATTTTCCACACAAATAAATGGGAGCTAAAAAACACCCACATCCACCAAAATCCATCCCAAAAAATGCCTGCTTTTTTTTTAACTCAGTTTCCAAGTCTGATATTTCTGGCAGAAAAATCCTCGACAAACAAACGCTTTGTTAGAATACCCTTATGGACGACTGTGGTTGGCTCTATATTAGTATGGCTGGCATGCTGACACTCCTGTGCGGCATAGTGGCTGGCACTCTTTTGTGTTCTTTGGGCATGAGCAGTCATAATTTAAAGGGGTTTTCCATCACTGACCAGATGCAAAGAATCAATGTAAAGAAAGAAGTGTCACTTCTTCAAAAACACACCACAATAGCTCAGCTGCTTCTTGGACTCTGCTAGGAACAAAAGTGATCATAGAATCATAAAATGTAAGGCCGGAGTCAAACTACTTTACAATACGTCCGAGTGCTACGTGACAATACATGGCATAGCACTCGGCCCAGTATTTCTCTATGGGGCAGCTCAGAGCTGCGATTATTTTCTCATGCAGAATCGGCATGCGAGAACAATCCATGCTGCGATTGACAGCAAGGCTCGGACGAGTCACGGCTCACCGGCACTCATATAAGTCTATGGGTGTGAGTGACACAACGCACCACTCTCGATATCTGAGTGTGATGCGATATATGCTGACGTCGGCAGCGGAGGAGATAGAGAAGTTACTTTCTGCATCTCCTCCACAGCTGTGCTCCATCTTCTCTGTGTGAGAGGATCGGAGCACAGTAGCATGACACTCGGCTCCTGCTCTCGCATTGGATGTGGAACGCTAGTGTGACTTCAGCCTTAGAGTTGGAAAGGACCTCCAGGGTCATTGTGTCCAACCCCCTGCACAATGCAGGAGTTGCTAAATCATCCCAGACAGATGTCTGCCCAGCCTCTGTTTGAAGACTTCCATTTATGGAGAACTCACTACCTCTTGTGGCAGCTTGTTCCACTCACTGATACCCTCACTGTCAAAAAGTTTTTTCTAATATCTAATCTGTATCTTCTCCTTTTCAGTTTAATTCCATTACTTCTAGTCTTTGTGCAAATGAGAATAATTCTGATCCCTCTACACTGTGACATCACTTCAGATATTTGTAGACAGCTATTAAGTCTCCCCTTAGTCTTCTTTTTTGCAAGCTAAACTTTCCCAGATACTTTAACTGTTCCTCATAGGACATACTTTGCAGTCTGCTTATCATTCTGGTAGCTCTCCTCTGATCTTGCTCCAGTTTTTCAATATCTTTTTTAAAATATGGTGCCCAGAACAGGACACAGTTTTCCAAATAAGGCCTGACCAAGGAGAGTAGATGGGATAATTACTTCACGTAATCTAGACTGTATGCTTCTCTTAATACATCCCAGAACCGTATTTGCCTTTTTTCCTGTTGCATCACACTGTTGACTCATGTGCAGTCTGTGATCTATTAGTATACCGAAGTCTTTTTTACACGTGCTGTTACTTAGTTCTATTCCTCCTGACATCCTAAGGAAGGAATGGAAATACCCTTAAAGGGAATTAATTAGAGGAGCATTTTATGGGCAAGAACTTTACTCCAAAGGGCCAGGAGAACGTGGGACTAGTGCAATCAGGGACTATTGTGCAAGTTCTTTTAACCAAAGCGAAGGGGAAGGAGACTGTGCAAGTAATGATTAGCTACTTGTGTTAAGGACATTATGGAGCTTGTATTAACAGCCTCACTAATGCCATCAGAAGGAGCCAAGAAAGTAGGAAAAGGATCTAGGAATTGTTTGTGTGACCAGTGACCATATCTACCTCTTTGGTAGATTTTGGGGGAAAAGTCTGTCTTAGGACAATTCCTTAGAAATACCTTTTTGGCTGATAGCATGTTTTGTTTTTTTTTCAGTGAAGAGACTATACAGCTAGAAATGTATGGCTCTAACGAGCAGGGACATTAAACTCAAAAGACCTTGATCCTTCTTTCCTCCTACGTTTGTCATTGGAGGAGAGTCACGAGACCACCATATATTTTAGACACTCAACTCATCTCAGCTAAAATTAGTGGGTTAAGCCAATATTTATCTATCGTACCAAAAAAGGTTAGTGGGAAAAATAATTTACAGTTTCTTAACCCTTTCCAGACAGCTACTGTACATGTGTGATGAACGTCTGGTGCAGTTGTGCGGAGCTGGCTCAGGGAATGCACCCGCAACATAAAAGGTGGGTGATGCCTGTGTTATACAGCCGGCACCTGCCTCTAACATTTTCTTATCTAGCTCTGATCGCTGCTGTTTAACCGCTTAAATGCTGCTGTCAACATCAGGTTGATGGGGGTCTGACACCTGGCACCCCCACTGATTATCTGTTAACAGCTCTATCAGAGGTTAGATGTGTATGGTGCAGAACACCATCGCTCCGTCACACTGTTATGTGGCCCCTGCTCGGTTATTCATGTCTACTGCTACTACTTGAATAGTACCTGATCAATAGTACCTGGCACCAGCCACTAAATTGTGTGACGTAGTGATGGTGTTTTGCTCCGTACGGTTTTTGCATCTGACTTCTGCATGAGCTAGTAGTGTGTGCCAGGTGCCGGACACCAACCAATCTGATATTGAGTGGGTGCCAGGTGCCGGACACCGACCAATCTGATATTGAGTGGGTGCCAGGTGCCGGACACCGACCAATCTGATATTGAGTGGGTGCCATGTGCTGGACACCGACCAATCTGATATTGAGTGGGTGCCAGGTGCCGGACACCGACCAATCTGATATTGAGTGGGTGCCATGTGCTGGACACCGACCAATCTGATATGTGTGAGTGCGTTAGTGGTGCCAGGGCCGCCAGTAACGTCCGACCGACCAATCTGATATTGAGTGGGTGCCAGGTGCTGGACACCGACCAATCTGATATTGATGACTTGTCCTGAGTTTAGTTCAGTTTTTCTTATTTCTTCCATTTTTTTTAAAGTGACCTGGAACAAACTATATGCTTCTACCATGCATATACTGACTGCTCGATGGCTGTAGAAACTATGTGACTCCATTATAGAGGCATCAAGAGACTGGTGGTTGTGATCTAAGTGGATGATGACAATTGCAGTCATGCCGGTGACTCATAGATCTCACCTTTTAATACTCCGCTAAGTAAATGCTACAATGGGGACAGCACCTTTACTCTTCCTCTACAAGTGCTATACATCTGCAAGCAAGTCGTTAACATCTGCTTCCTCTTCCAATAAAGCATAAAGTCCCTTTTCTTAGGAAAAAACGCTGACATGATGTGGTTTGTATCATGGTCTCTGCACCTGATTTCATTACAATTTAAGGGTTAAAAAATTCACTTTAACATTTTTAGATATCAGTTTTCTTTTCTACTGCTATATGTTGATAATATATGTGTCTTGATGTGTTGTTGCACCTGAAAAAGATTGCTAAACCTGACTGATCGGGGCAGTGCTCCCTCTGCCACATAAGAAGACACCAGTATCATGAATAGACATCACAGAATATGGGATCCTGTTGCATTTTTTATTATTGGAGTACAGGATTTTTAAGTTATGTCTTTGCATGACATGTTGATGTTTTAGGAGTTCTTATGAAATGAAGACGTAGGGTAGAGTTGAAAATAGGGGGGGAAATACTTTCCAACAGGCACAAGACTTCTGTCTAGCCATTATTTGTAGAGAATCTGTCATCAGGTTGATTTTTGTTTTTGTTCCCCTTCTTACCAGAGCCATAACTTTTTTAATTTTCCGTCAATATGACCATGTGAGGGCTTGTTTTTTGCGGGACGAGTTGTACTTTTGAATGACACCATTGGTTTTAACATATCGTGCACTGAAAATGGGAAAAAAATTCCAAGTGCGGAAAAAAATGCAATTCCACAGTTTTTTTTTTTTTTTTGTACCATGTCATGTTAACAAAATGCTAAAACTGACCTGCCATTATGATTCTCCAGGTCATCACTAGTTCATAGACACCAAACATGTCTAGGTTCTTTTTTATTTAAGTGGTGAAAAAAAATTGAAACTTTGGTAAAAGAAAACGTCATTTTCCGATACCTGTAGGTCTCCATTTTTCGTGATCTGGGGTTGGGTAAGGGCTTATTTTTTTGTGTGCTGAGCTGACATTTTTAATGATACTATTTTGGTGTAGATACGATCTTTTGATCGCCCGTTATTGCATTTTAACCCCTTAATGACCAAGCCATTTTGTAGGTTAAAGATCAGGCCAATTTTTACAATTCTGACCACTGTCTCTTTATGAGGTTATAACTCTGGAACGCTTCTACGGATCTTGGCGATTCTGAGATTGTTTTCTCATGACATATTGTACTTCATGATAGTGGTAACATTTCTTCAATATAACTTGCGTTTATTTATGAAAAAAATGGAAATATGGCAAAAATTTTGAAAATTTTGCAATTTTAAAATTTTTAATTTTTATGCCATTAAATCAGAGAGATATGTCACAAAAATTAGTTAATAAATAACATTTCCCACATGTCTACTTTACATCAGCACAATTTTGGAACCAACATTTTTTTTTGTTAGGAAGTTATAAGTGTTAAAAGTTGACCAGCGATTTCTCATTTTTCCAACAAAATTTACAAAACCATTTTCTTAGGGGCCACCTCACATTTGAAGTGAATTTGAGGGGTCAATATGACAGAAAATACCCAAAAGTGACACCATTCTAAAAACTGCAACCCCTCAACGTGTTCAAAGCCACATTCAAGAAGTTTATTAACCCTTTAGGTACTTCACAAGAATTGAAGCAATGTGGAAGGAAAAAATGAACATTTAACTTTTTTTCCCAAAATTTTTCTTTCAACACAATTTTTTAAATTTTGTCAAGGGTATCAGGAGAAAATGAACCACAATATTTGTTGTACAATTTCTCCAGAGTACACCGATACCCCATGTGTGGGGGTAAACCACTATTTGGGCGCATGGCAGAGCTCGGAAGGGAAGCAGCGCCATTTGACTTTTTTGGCTGTAATTGAGATTGGACGCCATGTCGCATTTGGAGAGTCCCTGTGTGCCTAAACAGTGGAAACCCCCCACAAGTGACCCCATTTTGGAAACTGGACCCCCCAAGGAACTTATCTAAATGTGTTGTGAGAGCTTTTAACCCCCAAGCGCTTCACAGAAGGTTATAACGTAGAGCCGTAAATTAAAAAATCATATTTTTTCCACAAAAATGATCTTTTCATCCCAATTTTAATTTTTCAAAGGATAAAAGGAACCCAAAAGTTATTGTGCAATTAGTCCTGAGTACGCTGATACCCCATATGTGGGGGTAAACCACTATTTGGGCGCATGGCAGAGCTCGGAAGGGAAGCAGCGCCATTTGACTTTTTTGGCTGGAATTGAGATTGGACGCCATGTCGTATTTGGAGAGCCCCTGTGTGCCTAAACAGTGGAAACCCCCCACAAGTGACCCCATTTTGGAAACTAGACCCCCCAAAAACTTATCTAGATGTGTGATGAGAGCTTTGAACCCCCAAGGGCTTCACAGAAGGTTATAACGTAGAGCAGTAAAATTAAAAAATCATATCTTTTCCACAAAAATGATCTTTCCACCCCCAAATGTTATTTTCCAAAGGGTAACAGGACCCCAAAAGTTATTGTGCAATTTGTCCTGAGTACGCTGATACCCAATATGTGGGGGTAAACCACTATTTTGACGCATGGCAGAGCTCGAAAGGGAAGGAGCACCTTTTTCAAATGCAGACTTTGATGGAATGGTCTGCGGGTGTCATGTCACGTTTGGAGAGCCCATGATGTGCCTAAACAGTAGAAACCCCCCACAAGTGACTCCATTTTGGAAACTAGACCCCCCAAGGAACTTATCTAGATGTGTGGTGAGCACTTTGAACCCCCAAGTGCTTCACAGAAGTTTATAACGTAGAGCCGTGAAAATAAAAAAATCATATTTTTTTCCACAAAAATAATCTTTTTGCCCCCAAATTTTTATTTTTATAAGGGTAACAGGAGAAATAGGACCCCAAAAAGCTATTGTGCAATTTGTCCTGAGTACGCTGACACCCCATATGTGGGGGTAAACCACTATTTTGACGCATGGCAGAGCTCGAAAGGGAAGGAGCGCCTTTTTCAAATGCAGACTTTGATGGAATGGTCTGCGGGTGTCATGTCACGTTTGGAGAGCCCCTGATGTGCCTAAACAGTAGAAACCCCCCACAAGTGACTCCATTTTGGAAACTAGACCCCCCAAGGAACTTATCTAGATGTGTGGTGAGCACTTTGAACCCCCAAGTGCTTCACAGAAGTTTATAACGTAGAGCCGTGAAAATAAAAAAATCATATTTTTTTCCACAAAAATAATCTTTTTGCCCCCAAATTTTTATTTTTATAAGGGTAACAGGAGAAATAGGACCCCAAAAGCTATTGTGCAATTTGTCCTGAGTACGCTGATATCCCATATGTGGGGGGGAACCACTATTTTGACGCATGGAAGAGATCGGAAGGGAAGGAGCACCGTTTTTAAATGCAGACTTTGATGGAATGGTCTGCGGGTGTCATGTCGCGCTTGGAGAGCCCCTGATGTGCCTAAACAGTAGAAACCCCCCACAAATGACCCCATTTTGGAAACTAGACCCCCCAAGGAACTTATCTAGATGTGTGGTCAGCACTTTGAACCCCAAGGGCTTCACAGTAGTTTATAACGTAGAGCCGTGAAAATAAAAAAAATCATATTTTTTTCCACAAAAATGACCTTTTTGCCCCTAAATTTTTATTTTTCTAAGGGTAACAGGAGAAATAGGACCCCAAAAGCTATTGTGCATTTTGTCCTGAGTACGCTGATATCCCATATGTGGGGGGGAACCACTGTGATCGCCTTACTGCGATCTTTGGGAGGCACAATGAACAAATCTACAAAAGGTGAATAATTGGTTTTCTTTTTTACGCCGTTCCTCGTGCGGTATTAGTGATTAGCGACTTTATTCCTCGGATCGGTGCGATTACAGCGATACCAGATTTATACCCTTTTTTCATGTTTAGCTTCTGTCACACTCTAAAAGATGCTTTTTTTTTGGAATAATTTTTTGTAAGAAATTTTTGCATCGCCGTATTTTGAGAGCTATAATTTTTCCATATTTCGGCCGACAAGTTATCTGTGGGCTTATTTCTTGCGGGACGAGCTGACGTTTTTATTGGTACCATATTCGGGCACATAACGTTTTTTGATCGCTTCCTATTCCGATTTTTGTGGAAGCAGAATGAACAAAAACCAGCAATTCAGGAATTGTTTTTTTTTTTTTTTTTTTTTTCCCTCCGTTCCGCGTGTGGTAAAATTGATAAAGGAGCTTTATTCTTCGGATCACTACGATTACAGCGATACCTCATTTATATATTTTTTTTATGTTTTGGCGTTTTTTACACAATAAAAAATTTTATAGAAAAAATAATTATTTTTGCATCAGTTTATTCCGCGAGCTGTAACTTTTTTATTTTTTCGCTGATGATGCTGTATAGCGGCTTGTTTTTTGCGGGACAAGATGACGTTTTCAGCGGTACCATGATTATTTATATCTGACTTTTTGATCGCGTGTTATTGCACTTTTTCCAAGTGGTATGATGATACCGCTTGGAAAAAGTATAATTTACTACTTTTTTGTGTTTTTTTTATACGGCTTTCACTGAAGGGTTAACTAGGGTTACGCTTTTATAGATGGGATTTTTATGGACGCGGCGATACCTAACATGTGTATTTTTTTTGTTTTTTATTTTTTTTATTACATAAAAATGTGTATTTTTTAGGGGATTTTTTTAAAATTATTTTTTAATATTTTTTTTACAATTTTTTTTAAAAAATGATTTTTTTTAACTTGTCCCTTTATGGGACTTTCACTTTTTTTACTTTTTATTGCAGTTACAATGCATTGCAATGCTCCAGCATTGCAATGCATTGTACCTATGGGGAAAGTTGCTGTGACATGATCACAGCAGCTTCCCGTAGCTAGATGACCCGGAGGTTGTCATGACAACCCCCGGGTCATCAAGGCAGAGATCGGGTCCTGCAAATACATTGCAGGACGCTGATCTGAGGCAGAGGGAGCACCCGACCCTCTGCCTCCCCCCCTGAGCTCTGCGATCGCGCTCGATCGCAGCAGTCAGGGGGTTAACAGCCAGGGGCGGTGGGGGCTCCGCTCCTGGCTGTCAGTGCAGGAAGCCTGGCCACTGCAGCGCCGGCTCCTGCACTGATCGCGCTCGAGAAACTGAAATTTCAGCTTCTCCTGCACGATCGCTGCTGTGTTTGGTCAGTCAGATTGACTGACCAATCACAGCACTGTGGGTGGGGGACCGACGGCAAAGGTCCCCGCACCGCTTGCCGTGCCTGTCAGCTGTCTATGACAGCTGTCGGCACTGATCTACCACTACGTGTTTACACGCAGTGGTAGATCAAAGGCATGACGTGCACAGTCCGTCCTGGTGCCGGAACTGGCACCTTGCCATGACGGACTGTGCACATCAGTGGACATTAAGGGGTTAATGCAATGTCGGGGTGACCAAAAAAATGTAATTCTGGCATTTTGCCTTTTTTCTCTCGTTACGCCGTTTAGCGATCAGGTTAATTCTTTTTTTATATTGATAGATCGGGCGATTCTGAACACGGAAATACCAAATATGTGTATATCTGAATTTTTTATTGTTTTATTTTGAATGGGGCGAAAGGGGTGTGATTTGAACGTTTATATATTTTTTATTTTTTTAATATTTTTAAAAACTTTTTTTACTTTTTGCATGCTACAATAGTTTACATGGGAGACTAGAAGCTGCAGTACTTTGATCGCTTGTGCTACACACAGGCGATGATCAGACCGCCTGTTTGTAGCAGAAATGCTCACTTGCTATGAGCGCCGACCACCAGGCGACACTCATAGCAATCTGGCAATGACAACCATAGAGGTCTACTGGAGATCTCTGGTTGTCATGCCGACCCATCGGTGACCCATGATCATATGACAGGGTCACCGATGAACGGGATTTCCGCGCGTCAATCTTTGCAGTTTACCCCATAGATGTCACAGTTCATGATGACCGTAGCGTCTAAGTACTTATAGGGAGCGGGCCAACCTGTCACCCAATCGTCCAACGGTCTAATGGGCTGCTTGTCAGATGTATAGAAACAGCCATAGTACACTGCAGTACGATGTTACAGAGAATTATAAGCACAATTGAAGGATCTCTTGCTCAAGTCTTTCCTTAAAACATTTTTTCACACTTTTCTCATACACCAGTACAAAAAAAATAATTAAAAAATACAAAATTAGTATAGTCGCATCCATAACGACCTAAGCCTTCATTGCTTTCCTGACCCATTATTCCCTATAGGCCGGCGTCACACTAAGGCTGGGATCACACATGCGAGGAAATCGTCCGATGCTCGCATGTGAAATCCCAGCTCTGGCGCCGGCACTTGGGAGTGGAGTGGTGGCTGCATGTATTTATATGCAGCCGCGCACTCCACTCCCGAGTGCCGGCGCCAGAGCTGGGATTTTTACATGCGAGCATCGGACGATTTCCTCGCATGTGTGATCCCGGCCTAAGGAGGAATACGGACAAGTGAGAGGCGTGAAAATCACGCATTACACTCGGACCAATGATTTCTCTATGGGGCAGCTCTGATCATGCGTATTTTTCTCGGGCGTATGTTACGGTGCGAGACACCCGCAGCATGCTGCGATTGTTATTGTATTACGCCCGTTGTACGCCAATGAAAGTCTATGGGTGTGAGAAAACAACGGATTACACACGGACCAGACGTGTGACTTGCGAGAAATGCGCAGCTCACAGGAAATTGTGCAACACATGCATCACGAAGCTGACACATGCAAATTAGCTCAAAAAGAGTGCCAGACATCCCGGAAGAACGCCTCCACGGAGTCGGCCATGATGTCTACGCTCATCAATGTGGAGATGTTGATAGTATTGGTGCAGGAGAGGCCCGAAATTTGGGACCAACGAGATGCACATTATGCGGACCGCGCAAGAAAATAGGCGGCATGGAGGCGCATCTGTGGGCAGATGTTTCCCCACGTTGGGGACAGCCCACGCGAGGAGCAGCAGCGAATGATTAAGTTACCTGAATTTTTTTCAAACTTCTTAACGGTCAGAACGTAATAATAGGGATGAATTTTCCAAAAAAATGTTTTTTTTGTTTTTTTTTTCAATTTGTTGCGCCAAAATGTTATGTTAATCACATCCGATTAGGCCCCCATGACTATGTGAAGTGTATGTAGAAGATTTTGGCATTGTGCAGCTGGGTAAACTATTACATTATATGTCACATTGCAGTGGATAATGTTATGAGAAGATGGAGAAGCATCCGCGACCAATACCGGAGGGAACGGCAGCAGAGGTCAAGGAGCGGGTCTGCAGCACCCACCAAGAGGAAGTACATTTATTTCGACCCCTTGGTTTTCTGGCTCCTATTCTGGATCTGAGACCGTAAGTACCTACATCACACCACATAACGCCTATGCAGTTTAGGCTGACATCTACAACATGTTCTAATACCATTTCATTTCCAAACAGAACTCAGTCCAACCTCACTGAGAGGGAGACAGGCTCCGACTCAGAGGCCATAATGGACCCGGTTGGGGGAGGTGAAGAGGTGGCTGGCCCATTGTCTGACCCTCCCTGCTGCATCCCCCAAGCTTCCCAAGCACCAGGACCTGACCAAGCAGCTGCACCGCAACCCTTACCTGACCCACCAGCTGCACCAGCAGGCCCCAGTGTTGAGGATGCAGCAAATAGCAGCAGCCCCACAGTACCTCTGGGGGGATCCCCCCCAGGCTGCTGCAATATCCTGCCATGGGAGAAGACGTCGAGACATCACAGTTTCTGATACCCGGAGGCATGTGGACACTGGGGTCCTCAATTATCTGTCAAGGGCAGCTGTGGATGAGGGTGAGGAGGCTTATGCCTGTAGCCTTGCCCACTACCTTCGTCCCCTACCCCGTGAGATCAGGCTCCGTGTGCGAGGATCTATTCACATCCTAGTTGACGCATGCACACCACCCAATACCCCATATGAGGTATTTGAATTCCTTGAGAGGTGGCAGCTCTCACCCGGTAACTTTCTGGCCTTACACCCCAACAAAATGTGCATGCTCAATTAGATCTGAGGATCCTCCTGCACGGGCGCCTACACCTCAACCCATTCCCCCACAAAACCAACCTTGGCAGCAACAGAGTCAAATGCCAGGCTATAATCCGACTTCCCAATATGGCCACTTGTACAGATCCAGTGTTGGAGGCTGGTCCACACCTGGATGTGCACAACATGGTCATATTGGGGGTATGAGTCTCGGGGGTACCATCTTACACAGGAATGTAATCTCTCTTATCTGTATGGCAATGTGCCCACACACCAATCTGACCCTGGGCAGATGTTAGCTCAGGGCCCAGAAAATCCACCCAAACAGGGTGATGGTCAAGGGTCTCATCAAAGCCAACCACCAGAGATGCCTGGCACCCGCCAAACCCACCACCCACATACCACCAGCTGTGATTTTTTATTTTTATTATATATTATGATTTCAAATCCTGTTCGTTATTTTTTTAGATTTAGTTGAAACTCATGTTGTGTCAAAGACATTTGCACTAATCTTAATGCCTCAAAAAACCATATTGGTCCCAATATGCTCTTCAGTAGGCATAGTCAAAGTTTGTTATTTTGATTATCTCTTATTAGTTACACAAAAGTTTTTTTTTAAATTTTTTTTCATCATGTTGTGTAAAGCATATTTGCACAAATGTGAATGCCTGCAAACAGCATATGGTACAGATATGGTGTTAAATGGGCTACCTCAAAGTTTGTTATTTTCTTATTATCTTATAATTTATACCAAAGTTTGTTATTTTTTTATATTTCTTTTGAAACCATGTTGGCTTATGCATAATTGCAATAGTCTAGTCCTAAAACTCAACCATATGGGTCAGATATGGTGCTCACTAGTCATAGTGAAAGTTTGTTATTTTCCTTATGTATTATTATTTATGCAAATGTTTGTTATTTTTTATTACTTATTTTGGTACTTGTTGTGTAATAATGCACACTTACAGTATAGTGCTATGAAGACATATACCATATGACTAAAATATGGTTGTCACTACCTCAAGTGAGAGTTTGCACATATAAAAATATATTTTTATAGAAAGTTTGGTGTCTTGTTTCATAAGTAAGTTCTACTACATCACCAACACATCTGCTATGAACTTTAACACCAGACACAGACTATGTCATAGAAAAAAAATATTCATATATACACACAGAAATACATTACAGCATGGATAATGCATCATCTTTCCATGTAGTAGTACCTTCAGGTGACAAAAAATATTGGGTAAAGATATCACGAGTTTTCAGTCCTGACAGTGGACGACGTAAAGGGATGACATGGGGCCTAGGCATATCCCCATTGGTCACCACACTTTCATCAACATCAGATGGGCCACAATAATGCATTCTGGTGAAATTATATAGCACAACACATGCTTTGATGACCTCATTGACGTTGGCTTCACTCAGCTGAATAGCAGACTGGAGGACCCGCCATTTTGCACACAGAATGCCAAAGGCACACTCCACCAGGCGCCTGGCTCGTGATAGGCGCAAGTTGAAGATCCGACGACGGTGGTCAAGGTTTTGTCGTGGATATGGCCTCATCACATTCCTTGATAGCTGGAAGGACCTCATCCCCAACTACAACATATGGGACATGTTCTAGATTGGAGCCAAGAAGTTGCCGTGCTGGTGGTAGGTGCAACTCGTTATTGCTCAGCTGCCAACCCATAATGGAAGAATTGAAGACTCTAGAGTCTCCAGTTCTTCCATTGGCCCCAATGTCTACAATTATAAACCTGTAGTTACTGTCAACCAGAGCCAACAGCACAACAGAAAAATAATTGTTTAGAATTATAGAATTGGGACCCTGAGTTTGGCGGCTTGCACACACGGATGTGCTTCCTATCAAGGACTCCTATACAATTTGGGAACTGGCATTGCTCCTCAAATCCCCTGGCAATCCTCATCCAGTCTTCCATCTTTGGCTCTGGCATGACCAGTTGATGAAGTCTGTCCCAGAGTTGTGAGCAGGTATCACGCACAATGCCAGATATGGTGGACCTCCCAATCAAAAACTCCAGATGGAGTGCGGCATAGGAAATGCCAGTAGTTAGGAACCTACAAGTAACCAAAAGTAGAGAGAACAATCATTACACATGCACAAAGGTTTAAGAAATGCACTATACTTAACCGTTAAAGCATTTCATTTACAAACAATCCTAAGTTCCATTTACCACAAGTCTAAGGTTTCTGTCATTTTTACATACACATAATTGTTCTGGTACTTTGAGGTGATATATGGGATATATTATGAGGATATTTCAGCAACAGCCATAAGGGTAAATGCAAAATTGTGGGAAAACACATCATCAACAGACAGTATGTAGCTGAGGAATACATACCGTAGCGTAAGGAGAAGTCGCTCCTCTGCAGAGATAGCTTTGCGCATCCTGGTATCCTGGTAGGTGATCCCAGGTCGCACAATCTCCAACAAAACATCAAATGTGGGAATGGTCATCCGACAAAACAGAAAAAACTTGTCTAGATGAGTCTGCAGAGATGCATAAAGGCGTGAAAATGGCCTTTAGTGAGGCGTTGCCTCAAATGCGGATGCACCCACATTCGCCTCCTCCTCTGGGATCAACGATCACTGGGTATGGCTGCCCAAAGCGGCGGGACAAAACCCAGTTGTACAAAACTCGATCAGTTGGGGTGAACTGAAGAGTGTCAGACATTTTGGCAACCAAGCAGCAGTACTCCAACACAAGCACAGCACCAAAATGGCAAGATTGGGGGTTGCCACCTGATGCAGAGCCAATAAATAGGCTTGCTGATGATGGTTTGAATGAGTTTCAGGCCTAAAAACCGTTAAATGTCCATTTTGCAAGGCTGCGAGAAAAAACGCTGTACGGAGGCCATACGGATTGCATACGGATGCTTATATGCGCTAAATACGCAGCCGCACTCTGACAACGGATGAAATGCAGATTATTGTGCCGGCAACATTTTGGCGTATTACGCTCGTACAATACGGTCCGTATTTTTCTACGGTGAGAGTGACGCCGGCCATATTGTAATAATCTCGCAATAAAAAGAATTTTGAGACAAAACGAACGACCTAAGCAATAAAGTGAACACATTATTTATCCCATGGTGAGAACATCATAGATTAAAAAAATGGCCAAATTGCTGTTTGTTGTCAAAAAATAAACATTTTATTGTTTTGTTGTGCAAAAACAGAAAAGCAAATTTGGAATTGTCGTAATCTGAATGATCAGCAGATTAAAATGAATATGTCATGTATACGGCATTGCTGAAAAATAAAGCCCAAAGAGGAATTATTAAAGTATAGTTTTTTTCTCACTTTTTTCCTCAAAACAATTAAGTTATGGAATACATTAAATTTACTGTAAAATGGTGACATTTAAAAATACAATATGTCCCGCAAAAGCATGTCTTCCTATGATTATTTCAAAGGAATAATACAAAAATATTATAACAAAAGTTACAATATAGAAAAAAAACCAAACCCAACATGTAGTCCCAAACTAAACTGTATCATTACGGGGTTAAAAATTGCCGGATACTGAAGGCAGCCTCCCCTAGTCTAAATGGCTCTTACAGATATATCTTGCTTCATTTTTATGAACCTCATATGCTATCACTTGGCATAACGTGCCAGTGTAAGATTACCAGTTGGCACTGCATCCTTTTGAACTGGTTCTTACAAATTAAAAAAAGATTATTAAGAGCAATTGACGGCAAAGTTACTTGATAATAATCTTTACCTATTTTTTCATTTTCATTTTTAAATTAATGCATATGCTTTACATTTTTGTAATAGCTTTTAACAGTTTTGTTCTCTGTGGTTTCTAATGGATTTGTTAATCCATATTGCTTGAAAAAGAAAAAACAAATGCAAATACACGTAATATTGTGCCTGTAATGCTCTGCAAGCAATTAGCACACACCCAGAAATGTATCTTAAAACATTTCCCAATTTAATTTTATTTCATAAAATATTATGGGTATTTTCCTCTGGTGTAGGCACAGTTATGGCACAGTTATGGGGGCTTCACTGAGGGAGTGATTTAAACATATTTTTATTGCTTTTAAATAATTAGAATGATATAATTTTTACTAACGTATTTAGGCGTAGGCTTACAGTGGAGCAGCCCGGGGCGAAACTGGAAGCAACACAAAGTGAAAAATAGTAATTTCTTGGTGATAAATTCGGAACGGGTGATATTAATCATTTTATTCTAAAATTATATAAGACTTTTATACTTGTATTTGTCATTTTCATATTTTGGGCTAAAGCTTCAGGAGCATCAGAAATGATTTGTATTTCCTAGAAAGTTATTAAGGTCAATCCTGAACACATGAATAAGAGGGCACTGGTTTTGGGGTCTACTGTGATCTCTCTGTAAGGCCGGTTTCTCACGTCCGTGTCTCCGGTACGTGTGGTGACATTTTTCACACGTACCAAAGACACGTGCACATGTAGACCCATTCAAATGAATGGGTCTATGCACATGCCAGTGTGTTTTCACGGACCGTGTGTCCATGTGCAAGACACGCTGACATGTCAGTTTTTTACCGTCATCACGGACGGCAAAACGTCCGCACACGGAGAACAGTGTACACTGTCCTCCGTGTGCACGAACGCCCGCACGAGAAGAAGTGGCTACTGAGAATAGCAGCCCGCACCTGTTAGTTTTGCCGGGTTGGTTCAAAAAATAAAGGGGATCCCACGTCGGTTTGTTTTTCTTTCATTCTCCCTGCTCGCGCTGTTGCCGGCAGGGCAGAACAGAATAATAACAGCCCCGTTCAGCACCACAAGCAGGGGAGCAGCGCTTACTGTAGCGCTTCTTCCCCAGCGGCTGCCCCTGCGGTACTGATGCAGCACACGGGCGGCACACGTGTGCCACACGGATGTGCCACATGGACACAGACATCTCCGGTACAGATTTTTTCCGGTACCTGAAATATCAGTACGTGTTAAACGGGCCTAAGTGCTTTCAAGTGGAAACAAGTCACAGTAATAGTGGTAGAGGATTTTATATGTTTACAGAAGAAAAAACAGTTTATATTTCTTTTATAACTGCTCTGCCAACCTTTTTGTCTATCACACTCTGCACTTCTCTTATCTACTGCGTACTTATTTCCATGTAATTAAGCCTCCTCTATTCTTCCTTTCAGCCTTGCTTCATTCCTAGCTTTCATCCTGCAGGTTATTCCTCTATTCACTGCTATTTATACAATAATACATCAGCACAGCATCTCATGGCCAGCTAGGACTAGTATAATCTCTGCCTTCTGTGGTCAGTGGTATGATTATCCTCGTCTAAATTCTCCTAAGTAAACTAATAGATAAGTATACATAAAGCAGAGCTATGATCTGTGATTATAACTGTGTGACAGGCACTGTGCAGTCATCATCAGTACCTTTGATAGCAGCTTCAGTGGTATAATCCATGCAACTGGATCATACAAGAACGTCGAGTGCATGAGATGGTCAACCCATCACAGAAATAAAGTCATCTAATTCTCAGAGGGTCATCATTTGCCAACTATAGAGATGGTTACTATGAATTTCCAGATAGATATGGAAAACTAAATAAGGTTGTCATGTATAGTGTACAGTTCCTATAGCGTCTTGTGCTTGGGTGCGAGGAAAACACAGGAGACATAGGTTGAAATGAAATGACTTGTATTACTTCATACAAGCATGCTGAAAAGTTCACACAGTTTGCAGGAACAGCGACAGGAGACACAGCAGGCCAGAGTAATTTCAAGCACTACAATAAATCTCCAAAGCAGGTTCAGGATCTCTTCTCTGTACCGTAATTCCTCTGCAAACATGGATTCACCAAACAGCAGGTTTCCAGAGTCCAAAAGTGTTCAAAGGTTCCTCAGTAGGGAATAGCTGGAGTACAAGTCCAAGGCTTCCAGGAGTCAGGTCACAGATTGACTGAGGCTTGATTCAGGAGCACTGATTGTTCAGCTGAGGCTGCTTAAGAAGCAAGAGGGAAGAATCAGGGCGGGAACATGAAAACTGGAAACTCCATATTAACTGAGGGCAAGAGCTGCAGAAAGACAGAAAGCAAAATGGCCGACGGAAAACTGAGTTTCAAGGAACATGTCAACAGAGACAAAGAACCTTAAATTACTCCCCCCTTAGGGACAACCTCCGGATGACCTCAGACCAGGCTTGTCAGGGTACCTCTGATGAAACTGGCGGAGCAGGCGAGGAGCATTTACATTATTGACTGGTTCCCATGAGTTGTCCTCCACTGGGTAGCCCTGCCATTTAATCAAATATTGCAACTGATTTCTGTACAACCTGGAATCTAGAATCCTTTCCACCATAAATTCTTCCTGACCATCGACCAGCACTGGGTCAGGGCAAGGAGAAGAACGTCCAGGAAACGTTTTGGGTGTTGCAGCCTTTAGTAGGGATACATGAAAGACAGGGTGGATTCTCATAGTTCTGGCAGTTGAAGACGACAAGCAACAGCACTTATAATCTTATTGATCTTATAAGGTCCAATGTACTTATGTCCCAATTTAGACGATGGAATCTTTAATTTAAGATTTCTGGTTGACAGCCAGACCAAATCTCCTACCTTGAAAGCTGGTGCAGGTTTATGAAATTTATCTACTGCTTTCTTGTACCTTTCCTGAGCCAATTCTAGATTTTCCTTTAGAAGATCCATATTCTTTTGTAAAGAAGTGATTCTTTCAGCCACTGCCGGCAAGGGCGTATCTATGGGAAATCGAGGAAGAATGTTAGGATGATAACCTAGATTGGAGTAAAAAGGAGACTGCTTAGTGGAGGCGCTCTGAGAGTTGTTATAAGAGAACTCAGCCAGTGGAAGTAGATCCACCCAATCATCCTGTAGGTGGCAGATAAAACAGCGGAGATACTGCTCCAGGGTCTGATTGGTTCGTTCTGTCTGTCCATTAGTCTGGGGATGAAAAGCAGAAGAAAGGTTTACTTTAATGTCCAATGCTGCACAGAAATTTTGCCAAAACCTTGAAGTGAATTGCACCCCTCGATCCGAAATGACCTCATCCGGTACTCCATGTAAGCGAAACACATTCTTAATCATCAAGTCTGATGTCTGTTTTGCAGTGGGTAAGCCGACACAAGGGATAAAATGAGCTGCCTTTGTTAGACGGTCAACCACCACTAGAATGGTGTTCTTCCCTTGAGAGGTTGGTAACTCCACAATGAAGTCCATAGAAATGGATCCCCACGGGCGGGACGGGGTGGGAAGAGGTTGCAACAGACCAGTTGGTGAGGAGCGAGGTGTTTTGCATCTTGCACAGACTTCACATGAAGTGACATAGTTTAAGACATCTTTCCTGTAAGTGGGCCACCAAAAGAAACGAGAAAGAAATTCTTGTGTCTTTAGAATTCCTCTATGCCGGCTATCTTGGAATCGTGGATGAGTTGCAATACTCTCAATCTGACTGTTTCAGGTATATACAGACATTGTCCCTGAATCCACACACCATTCTTAAAGACAAGACTTACGTCCCTTGGGGGTTGAGCCAACAAAGAATCCGCATGGTATGCTTCCTTGATGTCCTTAAGTAGGTCTTGATTATGAATCACTCCCAGGAATCTAGAGTCAGGAAGAATAGTCTTAGGAGGAGTAAGTGGACGTGTCTCTGCTGAATGAATCCTAGAGAGTGCATCAGCCTTTCCATTGCGCGATCCTGGTCTATAAGAAATGACAAAATTAAATTGGTTTAGGAAAAGATTCCAGCGAGCCTGGCGAGGAGTCAGGCACTTAGCCGACCTGATAAATTCAAGGTTATGATGGTCTGTCAGGACGACTATTTGCTGTGCAGCTCCCTGAAGAAGGTGTCTCCATTCCTTGAAGGCGGCAATAATGGCCAACAATTCTCTATTGCCCACATCGTAGTTCCTCTCAGCCGAAGACAACTGCTGGGAAAAGAAGGCACAGGGATGCAAGACATTCTTCTCACCTGTTCTCTGAGAGAGTATAGCTCCAACGGCACAGTCTGAAGCATCCACCTCTATTATGAAGGCAAGCTCGGGGTTGGGATGTACTAAGATAGGTGCGGTGGTAAATTTATCCTTTAAACAGGAAAATGCTTCCTGAGCTTGCGGGGTCCAGGAGAACCTAGACTGTTTCCGGGTAAGTTGGGTGATAGGTGACACTACCTCAGAAAAATTCTTAATGAAACGTCTATAGAAGTTGGCAAACCCGATGAAACGCTGCACCTCCTTCACATTTCTAGGAATTGGCCAATCCTTGATGGCTTGGGTCTTGCTTCCATCCATACTAATCCCTTGCGTAGATAGTACATACCCCAGAAATTGAATTTCGGTCCTATGGAATTCACATTTTTCAAGCTTGATGTAGAGATGGTTTTGTCTTAGGCATTCTAAGACCATTCTCACATGTCCATGATGTTCCTCTGTGGAGTTAGAAAAAATTAGAATATCATCCAGATAAATCACCACAAATGTATCTAGGAGATCCCTGAAGATATCATTCACGAAGTGTTGGAAAGTGGCTGGGGCGGTACTCAGACCAAAAGGCATAACTAGATATTCAAAGTGTCCATAGCGTGACCTGAAAGCAGTCTTCCATTCATCCCAAGGTCTAATACGGACCAAGTTATAGGCCCCACGGAGATCCAGTTTAGAGAAAATTTTGGCATGCCGCACTCTCTCCAACAATTTAGGGATTAAAGGCAATGGATAACGGTTTCTAATAGTAACCTTATTGAGTTCCCTATAGTCTATGCAGGGTCTCAGAGATCCATCTTTCTTCTTCACAAAGAAGATGGGTGCACCTGCGGGAGATGAAGAGGGGAGAATGAAGCCCTTGGCTAAATTTTCGTCTATATAATCCTTCAAAGCTTTTAGCTCGGGCCCCGCTAGGGGGTAGATCTTACCAAAAGGTATCTCGGCTCCGGGCAATAATTCAATTGGACAATCATATGGACGGTGAGGAGGAAGCTGATCAGCGTTCTTCTTGTCACATAAATCCACATAGTCCTGGTATACAGCTGGTAGTTCAGGGACTGACATGGTTCCTTTAGGAACAGAGCAAGCTGAAACTCCTTGACTCATCTGTTTCTCCGGAAAGTGTAATTCCTTGGTCTCCCAGTTAATCGTAGGATTCTGCGCCTGCAGCCATGGTAGCCCTAGAATGATGGGAAAGTGGGGAGAAGAGATAAGCAAAAAAGACATTTTCTCCTGATGATCTTTACCCATAAGGACCCTCAAAGGCTCTGTTTCTTGATCCACTGGTCCAGAAGTCAGTAGAGAGCCATCCACAGTCTCCATCTGTACTGGAGTAGCCTTCTTCACTGAACGTATCCCCTGTTTCAGAGCAAAGGAGATATCCATAAAATTTCCACTTGCTCCTGAGTCGATCATAGCAGAGCTAGACACCCAGACTGAGTCAACCCAGAGTTTGATGGAAAGGAAGCAATGAGAATTGTTTCTTTTACAACTCAGCTGGGACACCGCTGAGGAAACTTGAAAAATTGCAGCGTTTATACCGTCATCGTCCCCAGAACTAACAGAGTTTAAGTCCGAGAAATCAAGATCTCTTGCAGCAGATCTCTCTGGAGCCTGAGGCTCGGACATGACAGAGCTCCTCTCGCAACACTCACAGTGAATGACTGCTGCAGTAGTCTTACGAGAACGGCTGGGGCAGTTTATAATGAAGTGCCCTGACTTACCACAGTAGAAACATAGATTTTCCTTTATACAATGTTCTTTGCGTGCATCACTAACCCGTCTTTGTAAAGAGTCCACCTGCATGGGTTCAGGTTCTGGTTCCCTTGTGATCCTACTCAAAGGTTCCTTAGCTGAGGAGGGAGGTAGTAAAAGGTTAGTGCGATTATTTTCGAACCATCTCTCTTGTCTGCGTTCAGTCAGACGAGCATCAATACGGATACAATAGTTAATAAAGTCACCTAACGCAGTGGGAGGGTCGGCACGAGCAAGTTCATCCTTAATCAGTGGAGACAACCCTTTCCGAAAAATAGATTTTTTAGCGGAAGTGTCCCAAGTGGTATCAAGAGCCCATCTCCTGAAATCCAGGGCATATTCGGCTACTGAACGCTTACCTTGGCGCAAAGTTAACATGGCTGCTTCAGCTGTTGCACCTCGATTGGGGTCATCAAACACCTGCCCCATGGCTGAAATAAAAGCATCAAGGTGATTCAAACAATCATCCTCAGTCTCAATCAGAGGGTTTGCCCACATCAAAGCCTTATTGGTAAGCAACATGATTATAGTAAGCACTTTGGATGTTCAGTGGGAAATTGTGAAGCATGTGCAGAGAAAAATAAATTGCATTGATTAATAAATCCCCTGAATTTCTCACGTTCACCGCCAAAACGAAAAGGAGGTAATTTGGGGATCCCAGAACTTGGGGTTATGGCAGGAGCCTGGGCTCGTTCCTCTAGAGCCTCAATCCTGGCTCGCAATTCCTGGGTAGTCTGTCCAAACACTTGCAAATTATGATTAGTGAGGTCCTGTAGGCTTGCAAAACGGGTTTTTAAAGTCTGTACATCTGAAAGGATTGTATCAGTCACTCCGCAAAGTTCCTTTATGCGGGCCTCCATCTTCCAGATCTTTTAAGGCAGAGGTGCTGGAAGGAGAAGAGGAAAGGAAAAAAAAAAAAAAAAAAAAGCAATAGTGTTTACCTGTGGTAACACTCCAGAGTAAAATTTTAAGGGAATGCGCTCACCTGGAATGGTTGTGAGAAGTCACAACCACTGTCATCACATAAGGTATTAAACAGACATCTGATATCCACAGTCACAGCAGACACGGCTTTCCCAGACCCAGCAGACACTAAACATTGGCTCCTGAATCTTGTCATGTATAGTGTACAGTTCCTATAGCGTCTTGTGCTTGGGTGCGAGGAAAACACAGGAGACATAGGTTGAAATGAAATGACTTGTATTACTTCATACAAGCATGCTGAAAAGTTCACACAGTTTGCAGGAACAGCGACAGGAGACACAGCAGGCCAGAGTAATTTCAAGCACTACAATAAATCTCCAAAGCAGGTTCAGGATCTCTTCTCTGTACCGTAATTCCTCTGCAAACATGGATTCACCAAACAGCAGGTTTCCAGAGTCCAAAAGTGTTCCAAGGTTCCTCAGTAGGGAATAGCTGGAGTACAAGTCCAAGGCTTCCAGGAGTCAGGTCACAGATTGACTGAGGCTTGATTCAGGAGCACTGATTGTTCAGCTGAGGCTGCTTAAGAAGCAAGAGGGAAGAATCAGGGCGGGAACATGAAAACTGGAAACTCCATATTAACTGAGGGCAAGAGCTGCAGAAAGACAGAAAGCAAAATGGCCGACGGAAAACTGAGTTTCAAGGAACATGTCAACAGAGACAAAGAACCTTACAAAGGTATTGGTTGTAGTCGAACAGCTCATCTCTAATTGCTTGATAAATTATATATGGTGTGAGCTTAGTGAAAGGATGAATTTAAAAATACAAACAATCCCCAAAAAATCAAAAAAGGAGTGCTAATTTCACGACGGGGCCGATTTTCGTTTTTGTGTTTTCATTTTTTCCTCACCTTCTTCCCAAAGGGATAACTCTTTTATTTTCCTGTCCACATTGACATATGAGGACTTGCAGGATGAATTGCACTTTTGAATGACTCCATTCATTTTACCACATAGGGTATCTGAAAACAGGAAAAAAATTGCTAGTGAGGAGAAATTGTGAAAAAAAAGGCAATTTTTTGGGAATTGTTTTTAAATAATTACCACTTTGTGGTAAAAATGTACTTAGCAATATGATTCTGCTCATCAGTATGATTATAATGATACCAAATATGTCCATTGTTTTTTATTATTTTAGACGTAAAAAAATAAGTTTGCAAAAAATATATATTTTTGGTTGTGTTGCCATATTCCGAGGCCAATAACGTCTTTATTTTTAGGTTGATGGAGCTGTGTGATGGCTTATTTTTGCGGAACGAGACAGTTTTTATTGATACCATTTTGGGATAGATATGACGCTTTGATCGCTTGTTACAGCGTTTCTGTGGAAATGCAGCTCCCAAAAACCCGTAATTTTGTTGCTCTTCAATTTTTTTTTAGTTTATGATGTTTACCAATCGGGTTAATTATTTTTATATTTTGATAGATCAGACTTTTCTGAACTCAGCGATATTACATATGTGTATTTTTCTAAAATATCGTTATTTTTAATGGGGCAAAAGAGGGGTGATTTGAACTTTTTTTTCATTCTTTTTTTAAACATTTTTTTACTTCAGCAGACTCCTGTATGTCATAATGTGGTATCCCAATATCCATTCCACTGCTGCTGAATGAGGCAGTTGTCGTGTGGCAGTAGATTTGTTCCAGTGCGTCAGAATTAGTTTGGGCACTGTGAGGCTAAGTGCACACGTTCAGGAATGTTTGCAAATATTCCTGAGCAAAACCAGACTTTTTTCGCGGCAAAAACGCGCGTTTTTTGCGCGCATTTTGCGTGTCTTTTTCGCGTTTTTGGTGTGTTTTTTTTTTTGCGCGGATTTGACGCGTTTTTTACCGCGATTTTTTTCCTGAACTTTCTAGGCCAATAATATAGCGGGAAAAAACGCTAGAAATCCGCAAAATTAATGGACATGTTGCTAGATTTTCCGCGATGCGTTTTTTTAGTGGAAAAAAACGCACCATGTGCACAAAAATTGCGGAATTCATTCTAAATGATAGGATGCTTAATTCATGCGTTTTTGACGCGTTTTTTCCCGCGAAAAAAAAGCAAATAATCCTGAACGTGTGCACTTAGCCTGAGTTAGAAAATGTAACACATTGCATTGTATACAGACGACTGACCAATGTGTATATGAAAGTTAAGTGATTATTCTACTGAAAGACAAGCTGCCATAGAAATGGCTCGGAGGAGCCTCCCAGCTCAGGGCTCACACAGACTTCCTGAGGTAACTTACAGTTCTGGGCGATTCAAGCTGCCTGAGGGAGCAAGCACTACTGCTCCCATCATAGTTTTCCATGCGAGTCCACACTGAGGAGACATCTTTCTCCACATAATCTCCACAAAGGAGTGAAATCATCCTGTCAGGAGAGATAAAGCTGCACATGTGCTCTCCTGCATGCTGGTTATCCTGTTTGCTTTTAGCCAGGACCAGACCCACGTGGCTGCCATGACACTGACTTTGCTCAACCTACCCTCTGCAACAGGGAACGGTAGGCTCAAAACCGTGAGTATTTCCACACTTTAGTGTGTTTCCACAGAGAGCCAATCTGTGAAGGTCCCAAGAGAACTCTCCTGCAGCCGCCCTGAGAGGCCATGACCTCGCCTGTCTCATGAGGAGAGAATCATTACTTCCATATGCACAATATACTGTGAACTTTGCCTTTAAGAGAGAGACTGTACCCCGTTACTTCTTTCAGTAAAATTGTTATGTTTACAAGTTCACCTGCGTGTCTGGCTGAAAGAGATTGCGCCAACACCATGGGCGCTCCAAAACTTGCACCCAGACACCACCGCTACAAGAGTGCCTCCAGGGGGGCCTATACCATCCACAAGTGCCACCTACCGCTGTTGACAATTGTTGTGGACACGAGAAAAATGGTTGAGGGGTCCAGCGACCCACTTCAGCTACCGTGACTTCATTATCTGCAGCCAGTAGAACTACATGCCCCAGCTGGCCCTTCTGCAACATCTGGCGCCTCCCCAGTGGCCCACCACAATTGCAAGCATTCAGCGGCCCGCAATCAGGTCATGCATGCACTGATGGGCACATGGAATGACGTCCTTCCCTGCCAGAGCATGTTAAATGTCATTAAAGTTTGACAGCGGCATTTAACAGCTTAACAATCCCAGGCGGAGCTCTGCTGCACCTGCAATTATTAGAGGCAAGTCCTGACTGTAATACACGGACATGATGTGGGGTGGGCTCCCCACATGAGCCGACTCCATATACCAGAGCGCTGTACAAACAGTTGTGTGAAACTAAAAAGTGTTTGCCCCCTTCCTGATTTCCTATTCTTCTGCATATTTGTCACACTTAAATGTTTCAGATCACCAAACAAATGTAAATATTAGACAAAGATAAAACAAGTAATCACAAAATGCAGTTTTATAAATGAAGATCTTTATTAGTAAAGGGTATGCCACACTAAACAATATCGCTAACGGGATCGCTAAAAAACGTCACTATTTAGCGATCCTGTTAGCGATATTGTTCAGTGCGGCAGCTTCCAGCGACGAGCTTCCTGCTGTGATCTCGCTCGTCGCTGGAATCGTTCCGGACCCTATTTCATCGCTGGCGCTCCCGCTGGGTAAGTATCTAATCGCTGTGTGGCACCTTTTCTTAGCGATTTAGCGGTACTTTTGTACCGCTAAAGTCGTTAAGAAGATCGCTAACGGCGATAGCGTCGTTAACTATATCGCTAAATGCGGCAGCATTTAGCGATATAGAAACAATCCCGCTAGCGATCTCATTAGTATGCAACGCTAACGAGATCGCTAGCGGGATAGCTTAGTGTGGCAGTACCTTAAGGGAAAAAAAAATCCAAACCTCCAGGGCCCTGTGTGAAAAAGTGATTGCCCCCTAAACATAATAGCTAGTTGGGCAACCATTAGCCGCAGCAACTGCAATGAAGCGTTTGCGATAACTGGAAATGAGTCTTTGACAACACTCTGGAGGTTTGGATTTATTTTTCCCTTAATAATAAAGACCCTGATTTCAAAACTGCATTTTGTGTTCACCTGTGTTAGGCTAGTTTCACACTAGTGTATGGCTGCGCTGCGGAGGGCTGCGGACTCCTTCCGTGAAGCTCCGCCCACCGCCGCACCTCCTCCGGTCAGCTCCGCCTACGTCTGCAAGCAGACTGCATGCGGCCTGAGTACCTACATTTAACATTAGGTACGCAGGCCTTGCAGATATATGCGGATGCCGCCGTATGCATCGTTAAGCATCACTTTGACGGTGCGGCGATCGCAACAAAATGCAACATGTTGCGTTCGGCGCAGGTCGCCGCACCGTCAAAATGACGCATGCGGCGGCATCCGCATACATCTGCACGGCCTGCATACCTAATGTTAAATATAGGTACTCAGGCAGCATGCAGGCCGCTTGCAGACATAGGCGGAGCTGACCGGAGGGGGTGCGGCGGTGGGCAGAGCTTCACGGAAGAAGTCCACAGCCCTCCGCAGCGCAGCCATACGCTAGTGTGAAACCAGCCTTATATGCTGAAAAAGAGAATGGACAGCACCTCCAAAAATCATACATTGATCGAATGCTGCAAAAATATATATAATTAAACATGAGGTTCTTAGTTTAACATTCTGATCAGACTGTATGAAGCCCACTGCCACTCAGGGGTCCAATTCGCATTAATGGAGCGGAGTGGTGCGCTGGCCACCGCCACAGCGACAGTGCACTGGCAGGGCCCATGGTGCATGACTGAGTCCCCAGGACCGCATTGCCCCACCAGCACAAAACCACACCAACAATGGCCACCACACAGCACCCACACCAAATGACAGGAGCATTGAAACTCACCTTCCTCAAGCTCTCTGGTGAGAGCAAAAATAGGCTAGACCCCTTTCTTTGCAGTCTCCTGCTAATTTTAAATCACCTGTGCCAAATGGCAGGAGTGCATGTCCAAAAAAAAGACAGATCATGCAGTTTACTTATGTTTATCTTTGTCTAATATTTAAATTTGTTTGGTGATCTTTATGACCCAGACCCTGCTCTCAAAGCTTCTACTTACCTGATCCAGAACTTGTTCTTTAAGTTTCTGCTTACTTTACTCAGGCCCTCTTCTCAAATGTTCTCCTTACCTGACCCGGAACATGTTCTCACAGGTACTGTTTACCTGATCCAGACCCAGTTCTCAAATGTCTTTCTTACTTGACAAAGACCTTATTTTCAAAGGCTCTGCCTACCAGACCCAAACCCTGCTCCCAAAAGTTTTTCTTACTTGACCTAGACCTTGTTCTCAAAGATTCTGTCTAGCTGACCTAGACCCTGTTCTCACAGGTTTTGCTTACTGAACCCAGACCTTGATATCAAAGGTTCTGCTTACTTGATCCAGACCTTGCTCTCACAGTTACTGTTTACCTGATCCAGACATTGTTCTCAAAGGTTCTGCCTACTTGACCCTAACTCCGCTCTCAAAGGTTTTTCTTACATGACTCAGACCTTGTTCTCATTGTTTCTGCCTACTTGACCCAAATCCTGCTCAGAAAGGTTTTGCTTACTGGATCCCGACTTTTTTTTTAGCATAGGTTGTGCCTACCTGACCCAAACCCTTTTCTCAAAGACTTTGCTTACTTGACTCAGACTCTGTTCTCAAAGGTTCTGCTTACTTGACCCAGACCTTGTTCTCACAGGTACTGTTTACCTGATCCAGACCCTGTTCTCAAAGTTTCTGCCTGTCTCAAACTTTGCTCTCACCTGTTTTTCTTTCTTGACCCAGACATTGTTCTCAAAGGTTCTGCCTACCTGACCCAGATACTGTTCTCAAAGGTGCTGCTTACTTAACCCAGACGCTCTTCTCAAATGTTCTGCTTACCTGACCAAGACCTTGTTCTCACAGTTACTGTTTACCTGATCCAGATCTTGTTCTCAAATGTTTTGTTACTTGACCCAGACTTTGTTCTCAAAGGTTCTGCCTACCAGACCCAAACATTGCTCAGAAAGGTTTTGCTTATTGGATCCAGACCTTGTTCTCAAAGGTTCTGCCTACCTGACCCAGACCCTGTTCTCAAAGGTTCTGTTTACCTGACCCAGACCCTGTTCTCAAAGGTTCTGCTAACCTGAACCAGACCTTGTTCTTGTGTGGCCCAGCTGCGCTTGGTACACATGTTCCCTGGAGTATGCACAGAAAGGTAATTACGAAAACCTGATATTCATTCACACTCACACTTCCCTATAGTTCCACCAGAGGGAGCCCCTTAGATTCATGTATATAGGGGTGTGGAGAAACGCAGCAGTAGGCATTCTAGCCATACAGCTATTCTAGTTGTTGGTTGTACCTCAGACAGATCAGATCTCCTCAGAACACCAGAGAGAGAGGATTCCTGTCAGAGCTTAGGATTCCAGAAAGGCTTTTCTAGTCAGAGCTTGGTCTGAGCTGTGCGAGTTCAGACGTGTGGTGATTCCTGTCAGATGAGACAGGAAAGAAGGCAAACTGTTATCTCAGAACAGTCTGACTGTTAGTTCTCAATGAATGTGGAAAGTGACTCTCGGAGCGAGCGTGATTTCAGTCTGACGGAAGGTCCTGAGAGCTGCTCTGGACAGAGTCTATGAAGGAAAAGAAGGAAGGGGACTACAGTTATCATAACATCGAGTCGACTGAGAAACGGTCAGTGAGCTGTGGAAGGAAGGAAGCTGACGACTACACCTACTGTTACCCGTGCTTATGTTAAGGGTGAGAGTAGGGCGACGGGCGAGTGGTGACAAAAGGGAAAGAGTGACCGAGGTGATATAGCAACGTTAGCTGCCTCCACTCTGCACAACCGGACACCAGGTCCGAAGCTTGCTAGAACCTTCACGGCTAGTGGGAGAAAACCGGAATCCCTGCTGGACTTTAGGTCGCAGAGGGGCCCTAATGTGCTGATACGTAACCGGGGTCAGGGAGAACAGGAGTCGGGCCTGATCAGCCATAGACTTAGTTCTTGCCAAAAGAAGGCTCCACCACAACGTCGGCCGGGCGTAGCTGTTATACACAGAGTTGAACTTAGCTTTATGCAGGTTGGAAACTCACACATAAAGAAGTAAGGAGGCCTTAAACCTACTCAGTGATTACCTGGATGTGCATCCTCCACCCTGAGCAGCTTCCCGGGACATGCCTGCAAATACCACCAGTAAAGGTATGGAAAGAGACTGACTTGTGTGTGTCTGCCTTATTGCTTGCACCCCTGCACCGCCATTTACCCTGAGGGATCCAGTCTCGCCTGTGGGGGACTTAACATCTTGCTGCCCAATAACAACCCCTCAGAGGATTCACCCTGCAGCGCTGGTCACCCTGATCAGAAACCACAGGTGGCGTCACGAACAATTACTACAATCCCCTGTAAATATCCCCCCCTTGAATGAGCGCCCAGGGCAACGGACCGAGCTGCGCTACCCGTGACCTATTCCCCCATTGAAGTTAACGGGCTCGGTGCCGAGTACCCCATAGGCCCTGGTACCGTGTGCGACTCATCTTTGGCGTCACGAACAGGATACGAAGCTTACTATATGTGAGTCCTGTGTGCCTAAAGTGGACTGTTTTGTGCAAAAAGACTGTGTGCAGCTTTTGTGACTTTTGGCGCCATTTTCCGCCATTTTGCCACCATATTCGCGCCCTGAGGTGCTGGTGAAGAAGGTGGGCGTGCATTCGTGGGCGTGCCCCCCCTGTGGCACGAAAGCAATGGGCGCCCTGTCTAAATGCTATTATAATGTCTGAGCCTGCCCTACTGCAAGGGAAATCTGCCTCCTCTTCATCCTCTATGCTAAGAAGAGAAAGCGAAAGTCTCGCCACCGCGGAAGAGACCAGATTGCTCCAGATGGGAAACACAGTCTGGCCTGGAGTGAGATGGCGGAAGGACAGGAGACGCTGTGTGGAGGAGCGGCGGTGCGCAGACCCCGTTCCCCTAAAGAGCTACTGCCTGTGCCTGAACCGTCCTCAGGACGGGAGACCGACCAGAGAATCCAGAAAGTGGAGGAGGTGGAAGCGGTGCTGAGGGACATGGCCGACACCACACTGAAATGGAAGCGATGGAGCAGAGCTGGCGTGCCCTGAAACAGCGGCTGCTGTGGGACGCGACGCTCTTTCCCCTGGATGCACAACCGTTACCTGCGCCACCACTGCCAGCGGCTGATGAAAAACCGTTTGCCGGCCCCAAAAGTGCTGATCCTGACTCCGCCGAGAACGAGGCGGGAGGGAAGGAGGCTGAGGAGGCCCTGCCCGGACCGGAGCGCCAGCCAGGCCTGGAGGCCGCAGCGGAATGCAGTCCCCCGGTAGGGACGAAAGAGGAGACCCAGCCGTCCGTGATGGAGATCGATTGGGAGGAGATGGAGTATCTGGACGACGTGGAATACGCGGCCCAGCTGGAGAAAGAGTGGCGACGCCGTGAGCAGGAGCAGCGGCAGCAGGAGCAGAGAGAGTCGCAGCAGCTTCGCCAGAGGTACCGGGAAAAGGATCTCGCTGACAAGGATAACGTCAGGCGAGACAAAGGTACGCTCCGGGAACCGCGGCGCCAGGGGACGGTGTGTGCCTCTAAGGCTCGAGGAGTTTGGGGTTACATATGTGAGCCAGGGTTCTCTCCGGAGATCTTTGTTCACTGCTGCGATGCGGGGTTCCACCTGTTAAAAGGGGATGTTGTCACCTACACGCGACACTGGAGTCTTAAGGGGTGGTTTGCCCTGAATGTCTCCCGAGTCAGCAACCCCGTCCCTGAAGCCGGAAACGTACCCCGTGTCTCAGTGTCCCAAGTCACAACCCCATCAGCGCCAGGCCGCGCACCTGCATCCTACTCTGCGTTGCAACAGCATTGTGCGTATCCAACTGAGCCACTGCGCGCACCTGCTTCCTGCCCAGCATCCTATTCTGCAACGCAGCAGGCTAGTGCGTCCCCAATTGAGCCACTGCGCACAACTGCGTCCCAATTGGAAACGCTGCAGAGCACAGCGACCCCTATTGAGCCAGAACTGTACTTGGAAGAGGCACCTATTAGGCCTCAAGCAAATCGTAAAATTGAAAAGAGGACTGTGGCTACCCAGACACAGGTAGCAGGACATGATCTGCTAGTGATGCGTTCCAGAGCGCACTGCATACTTCCAGCCCCAGGTATGGAAGAAGTAATCGCAATTTACAAAGAAGAACAGTATGACCCAGACAGGGTTTACTGAAACTGTAAAAAGTTAAAGAAGAATTGCACTTTATTAATATGTGATGATGTTTGCATAATTTGAAGTAGAATACCCCAGTTGGGTAATGTGAAATATTGTGTGATATGATAGAAATGTGATTTTCTAGGAATGTTCTTATGCCAAGGACTGCGTGCTGAGGACTCTTGCAGCACAGAACTTTAGTTGTAAATAGTTGGCACTCAGTGCCCCATCTTGGTTTTACATAAGCCATTTTACCTCAGAAGAAAAACCCGTATGGTGTGGCTTTGAGTGAGGTCTGCAGCAGAGAAGTCCTGCAGCCCACCCAGGACCACCGTGGGAGGTTTGGTACGGGTCCTCCACAAGAATTTAGTATTTATTGTGAAAAGTATATTTTGATATTTTTCTATTGCCATTTGTACACAATGTAACGTTAAAGTGTCCTTACCTCCCGCAAGGGATGAGTTATGTTTGATGTTATTATAAAAATTGTTTTTCTATTTCAGCCCGGGAGTGCTGACGATAACTAGGGGGGGATGTGTGGCCCAGCTGCGCTTGGTACACATGTTCCCTGGAGTATGCACAGAAAGGTAATTACGAAAACCTGATATTCATTCACACTCACACTTCCCTATAGTTCCACCAGAGGGAGCCCCTTAGATTCATGTATATAGGGGTGTGGAGAAACGCAGCAGTAGGCATTCTAGCCAGACAGCCATTCTAGTTGTTGGTTGTACCTCAGACAGATCAGATCTCCTCAGAACACCAGAGAGAGAGGATTCCTGTCAGAGCTTAGGATTCCAGAAAGGCTTGTCTAGTCAGAGCTTGGTCTGAGCTGTGCGAGTTCAGACGTGTGGTGATTCCTGTCAGATGAGACAGAGGAAAGAAGGCAAACTGTTATCTCAGAACAGTCTGACTGTTAGTTCCCAATGAATGTGGAAAGTGACTCTCGGAGCGAGCGTGAATTCAGTCTGACGGAAGGTCCTGAGAGCTGCTCTGGAAAGAGTCTATGAAGGAAAAGAAGGAAGGGGACTACAGTTATCATAACATTGAGTCGACTGAGAAATGGTCAGTGAGCTGTGGAAGGAAGGAAGCTGACGACTACACCTACTGTTACCCGTGCTTATGTTAAGGGTGAGCGTAGGGCGACGGGCGAGTGGTGACAAAAGGGAAAGAGTGACCGAGGTGATATAGCAACGTTAGCTGCCTCCACTCTGCACAACCGGACACCAGGTCCGAAGCTTGCTAGAACCTTCACGGCTAGTGGGAGAAAACCGGAATCCCTGCTGGACTTTAGGTCGCAGAGGGGCCCTAATGTGCTGATACGTAACCGGGGTCAGGGAGAACAGGAGTCGGGCCTGATCAGCCATAGACTTAGTTCTTGCCAAAAGAAGGCTCCACCACAACGTCGGCCGGGCGTAGCTGTTATACACAGAGTTGAACTTAGCTTTATGCAGGTTGGAAACTCACACATAAAGAAGTAAGGAGGCCTTAAACCTACTCAGTGATTACCTGGATGTGCATCCTCCACCCTGAGCAGCTTCCCGGGACATGCCTGCAAATACCACCAGTAAAGGTATGGAAAGAGACTGACTTGTGTGTGTCTGCCTTATTGCTTGCACCCCTGCACCGCCATTTACCCTGAGGGATCCAGTCTCGCCTGTGGGGGACTTAACATCTTGCTGCCCAATAACAACCCCTTAGAGGATTCACCCTGCAGCGCTGGTCACCATGATCAGAAACCACAGGTGGCTTCACGAACAATTACTACAATCCCCTGTAAATATCCCCCTTTGAATGAGCGCCCAGGGCAACGGACCGAGCTGCGCTACCCGTGACCTATTTCCCCATTGAAGTTAACGGGCTCGGTGCCGAGTACCCCATAACCCTGGTGTTGTGCGACTCATTCTCACTGGTACTGTTTTCCTGATCCAGAACCAGTTCTCAAAGATTCTTCTTACCGACACAGACTCTGTTCTTATAAGTTCTCCTTACATGATCTAAACCCTGTTCTTAAAGGTTCTTCTTACTAGACCCAGACTCTGTTCTTAAAGGTTCAGCTTACAGGACCCATGCCCTGTTCTTAAAGATTGTTCTTACCTGACCTAGAACCTGATCTCAAAGGTTCTGCTTGCCTGACTTAGTCCTTGTTCTCAAAAGTTCTGCTTAGCTGACTCAGACCTTGTACTCACAGGTATTGCTTACCTGATCCAGACTCTGTTCTCAAAGATTCTGCTTTCCTGGCCCAGACCCAGCTTTTTAAGAGCTCTGTCTACTTCAGTATTTACTCACTTCAAGATTTTTTATCGGATTGCACTTGTCCGAATGAATCTCAAGTGGGAATGAGCCCTAACAATCATATTCAGGATTTTGAGCCTTTTTTTTTGCAAATAACAAAATTCAGATATCCTCCACAATTGGATTAATCCTGGAAGTGCTCCCGTCCCCCCATTGCTTTGTCCCATGTATAATCTTGTGACCATGTATCGTTCTTCATTAACATCAGTCTGTTACTCACGGACCTAAGCTGATTTCTAGATAAGTTAAAATAGTCTATACTAATACTCATGTGATGATTGCTGATATAATTAACTTCATTGTTATATTTAAAAGCGTAATGTATCATCAGAAAATTACATAACATTTAACCCCTTCACCACAGGGCCAATTTCTGTTTTTGCGTTTTTGTTTTTTGCTCCTCTTTTTCCCAGAGCCATAACTCTTATTTTTCCATCCGTAAAGACATATGAAGGCTTGTTTTTTTGCAGGACGAGTTGTACTTTTGAATGACACCATTCATTTTACCACATGGTGTACAGGAAAGCAGGAAAAAAATTCCAAGTGGGGAGAAATTGTAAAAAAAACAAAACGCATTTCTGACATTGTTTTTTGGGAATTTACTTTAATGGTGTACATTTTGTGTTAAAAATGACCTCACAATATAATTCTGCTCATCAGTACGATTGCGGTGATATCCAACACGTCCAGTTTTTCTTTTATTATTTTAGTAGTAAAAAAAAATCAGGAGTTTGCAAAAAAAAAATAAAAAATTGGGGGTCTGTCGCCATTTTCCAAGATACGTAACATTTTATTTTTTGGGCAATGGAGCTGTGTGATGGCTTATTTTTTATGGAACGAGACAACATTTTTATTCATACTATTTTGGGATAGATGTGACTTTTTTTGATCGTTTGTTACAGCATTTTTTGTGGAATTACAATGCCCCCCAAAAAAGTAATTTTGGCGTTCTTGACTTTTTTTGTTTATGGTGTTTATCGATCCGGTTAATTATTTTTATATTTTGGTAGATCAGACTTTTCTGAACTTTTGTTTATTTTGTTTCTATCTTAGTTTTTTTCTGTTTAATGGCCAGCGTGAACATAAACCTGCACATTGCAGGTGTACCAACTTATACCCCAGTACATTTTTTTCGGTTTTGCTTTAGGTTCTTGCACTCAGTGCACAAGGGCATGGCCTCCCTTTCTTTGAGCTGGGCATTACATTTATGTAGCTTCCCATTGATTAGTGTCCATAGTCGGTCCCTGGTCCTGCTCAGCCCTTATTCACATTGAGGTCATTTTTGACACATAGTAAGGTTTTATTCCCTTTCTGACATCTGACTTACTAACCTATCCATGTGACCCGGCACAATTAGACCATGGACGGGATAGTACGCTCACGGGGCGATCACGACTGGGTGTCAGCTGATTCTCACAGCTGAAAACAGGCACTAAGTGCCAGGAGTGGTCACAGACTGCTCCCGGAACTTTAACTCCCGGAACACTGCAATCAAACAAGATCGCAGTGTTCCGGAGCCGGCACAGGGGCTAACAGTCCCTCTGCCTTTGGATTGGAGACTCCGCGGGGTCCCAATCGCTGCCATAGACACCCGATGTTGTCATGATGACATCGGGTCTCCAGAGCTGAGAAACCTCCTGTCATGCACAGTGCATGATCAGGAAGTCTCTCAGGTCAGTGTGCACAGAGTGCAGCGCTGACAGCTTCTATAGCATGCAGATGCTGCTTCATCTGCATGCTATAGAAGCAATCAGGCTGCAAAAAATGATTGTCCCACAGTGGGACAAAGTGTAAAACATAGAATGAAGTAAAAAAAAATTTTTTAAACAATTATAAAAATATTTTAAAAAAATAATAAAAAAAATCATTATTTATTCTATCACTAAATAAATATTTGAATAAAAAAAATCTAAAAAATAAAAGTACACATATTTGGTATCACCGCGTCTGTAACGACCCGACCTATAAAACTATCCCACTAGTTAACCCCTTTAGTGAACACCATAAATAAAAAAAAGGCAAAATACAATGCTTTATCATCATACCGCGAACAAAAAGTGGAATGACTCGATCAAAAAGATGATTATAAATAAGCATTGTACCACTGAAAATGTCATCTTGTACCACAGAAAATGAGCCGCCATACAGCGCTGTCAGCAAAAAAATGAAAAAGTTATAGCTCTCAGAATAAAGTGATGCAAAAACAAATATTTTTTCTATAAAATAGTTTTCATTATATAACAGCACCAAAACATAAAAAAAAATATAAATGAGGTATTGCTGTAATCATACTGACCCGATGAATAAAACTGCCTTATTAATTTTACCACACGCGGAACGGTGTAAACTCCCCCCTAAACGAAATTCATGAATTGCGGATTTTTGCTCATTCTGTCTCCCAAAAATCAGAATAGAAAGTGATCAAAAAATGTCATGTGCCCGAAAATGTCTCGCAAAAAACGAGACCTCACATGACTCTGTTGCCCAAAATGTGGAAAAATTTTAGCTCTCAAAATGTGGTAATGCAAAAACTATTTTTTTGCAATAAAAAGCGTCTTTTAGTGTGTGATAGCTGCCAAACATAAACACCCGCTATAAATAGTAAGTCAAACCCCCTTTATCAACCTCTTAGGGAAAATAATAACATAAAAAAAGTATTTCCATTTTCCCATTAGTGTTAGTGTTAGGGTTGGGGCTAGAGTTGGGGTTAGGGTTGGGATTAGGGGTGTGTTAGGGTTAGGTTTTTGGTTAGGGTTATGGTTAGGGTTGGGATTAGGGTTAGGGTATGAGTTAGAATTGGGGGGTTTCCCTTATTTAGGTACATCAGGGGCTCTCCAAACGTGACATGGTGTCTGATCTCAATTCCAGCCGATTCTGCATTGAAAAAGTCAAATTGTGCTCCTTCCCTTTCGAGCTCTGCCATGCGCCCAAACAGTGGTTTACCCGGGGTATCAGCATACTCTGCACAAATTGCACAACAACTTTTGGTGTCCAATTTCTCCTGGGCAGTCACCCCCTCCCTGAATGGGTATGTGGTGAGTGGCTGTTTATCTAGTATTTTGCACCTGTGTAGCTAACATCTCGCTTTATGGGCTGGCTGCATCCTGTAGTGCATTTGTTCTAAGACCTGTGGCTTTGCTGAATAGTTTAGTGTAGGTACTCGTAAGCGTGAGGACCTTTGGCGCAGGTTACGAGCTTACGTATTTTGGCCAAAATATCAACTAATACCTCACAAAAAACTTTTTGTGTTTTTTGCACTTTTTTTCAGGGTGCAGCCAAGCCCAAACACGTCTGGTCTCACATGAGCGGTGTTCACACTGTTATGCATTGAGAATGTGCTGGCCAGCCCGCCTAGTCAAATAGTAAGGGCGTGACTAATAGGCTGTGAACCAGACACTATGCATTAACCTTGTGTGAACGGTACCCTATGTGGGCCTTCATTGTGCAATTGTATACTGGGCAGTCACCCCCTCCCTGAATGGGTATGTGGTGAGTGGCTGTTTATCTAGTATTTTGCACCTGTGTAGCTAACATCTTGCTTTATGGGCTGGCTGCATCCTGTAGTGCATTTGTTCTAAGACCTGGGCAGGTGAGTTTTGCTGCCTTTTTGCTTGCTGTTTCAATTGGATTTTTGGAGACGCTGAGTCTTTTTTTTTAGTGGCTTTGCTGAATAGTTCAATTTCTCCTGTTACCCTTGGGAAAATAAAAAATCGTGGGCGAAAATATCATTTTTGTAAAAAAATATGATTTTTTATTTTTACGGCTCTACATTATAAACTTCTGTGAAGCACTTGGGGGTTCAAAGTGCTCACCAAACATCTAGAAAAGTTCCATAGGGGGTCTACTTTCCAAAATGGTGTCACTCTTTGGGGGGTTTCCACTGTTTAGGCACATCAGGGGCTCTCCAAACGCAACATGGCATCCGATCTCAATTCCAGCCAATTTTGCATTGGAATATCAGCGTACTCAGGACAAATTGTACAACAACTTTTTGGGTCCAATTTCTCCTGTTACCCTTGGTAAAATAAAACAAATTGGATTTGAAATAAATTTTTTGTGAAAAAAAGTTAAATGTTCATTTTTTTTCTAAACATTCCAAAAATTCCTGTGAAGCACCAGAAGGGTTAATAAACTTCTTGAATGTGGTTTTGAGCACCTTCAGGGGTGCAGTTTTAAGAATGGTGTCACTTTTGGGTATTTTCTATCGTAAAGACCCCTCAAAGTGACTTCAAATGTGTTTCTCTAAAAAAAATGGTGTTGTAAAATGAGAAATCGCTGGTCAAATTTTAACCCTTATAACTTCCTAAGAAAAAAAATTTTGGTTCCAAAATTGTGCTGATGTAAAGTAAACATGTGGGAAATGTTGCTTATTAATTATTATTTTCTGTGACATATCTCTGTGATTTAAGGGCATGAAAATTCAAAGTTGGAAAATTGTGAAAGTTTCAAAATTTTAGCCAAATTTACGTTTTTTTCACAAATAAATGCAAGTCATATCAAAGAAATGTTACCACTATCATGAAGTACAATATGTCACGAGAAAACAATGTCAGAATCACCGGGATCCATGGAAGTGTTCCAGAGTTATAACCTCATAAAGGGACAGTGGTCAGAATTGTAAAAATTGGCCCGGTCATTAACGTGTAAACCACCCTCGAGAGTAAAGGGGTTAATACTAGAGGTTAGGACCAACCCAACTGAGTACACCTTGGCCCTGGTGGGATGGCTTTTACCCTTTTTTTTATTTATTTTTTCTAAGCACCCTATGTTACGTATTTATATGCACTATTGCGTTTACTTCCTAAATGGCCAGTGTGAACATGCTCCTACACATTGAATGTATACCAACATATACTCCAGTTCTTTTCTTTTGGTTTGGCAAGTAATGGCCTTGGCAGCTACATACCATCCATGTTGACATCATCACTGAGGCCAGTAAAACACAGCAGCAGACACATACTGTATGTCATCGCTGCATTGAAATAAGCAAATACTGGCGAGGACCACTATAGCAACAGTGCTGGAGCTGCAGTAATTGAACAAGTGAGGTATTATTATTAATGTTATTATTATTATTATTACTATTATATTAATAAATTGTACTGTTTTAATCAATTTAAATGAAAATCACTTACCGTAACTAGGTAATCAAACCAAGATCAAATCTGTAAATCATTCCATTCAAGCTGGGGTGAGGACATATTTCTAAGCTCATAAGGTTGTTGACGAAATCTGTAAATTAGTGGCAAAGTTAATTAATTCCATTTTGGCTCTGGTTGCTATGTGGTTAATCAGGGGCCCTCCATTGTTCCCGTGAATGAGGTTCTAAAATACCACTTTGGAATAGACTTGTTGGACTGTCGGAGATAGATGACTACCGCACTTGGCTTTTTTCCAGCTGTTCCATTCCAACAGAACATTTTAGAGCCACGTTCTTGGGAACAGTGGGTGGCACAGTGGTCAGACCACCACCAAATAGGTGATAACTTCACATGTTGGGAATAACCCTTTAACACAAAAAGAAATAGAGAACTCACACTTGGATGGGATTAGGTTGAAGGATCTGCTGGTCCAAAAATGGATTATTGCATTAATGTGAACAAGCACCAGGCAGGAAAAGCCATTTCCGGATAATAGTTGTTTACTCCTGTAAATCTAATATAAGGTTATGACTATGCAGTTTTATGGATTTTATGGATCCATTTAGCACTTGCCAGCCTTAGACTGATCATTAAGATCAGATCGGTGGGGCTCCGACACCCAATCTGGTACATGAATTAATAGGAGCTGATCTTCAGTTCCCAGAAGCAAACACAAAACAGTGTATGTAGTTGTGGTGTTCTGCTCTGTTCATCATCTACATCCTTCTTCTGTCAGAGCTGGTAGCAGCTCGTTGGTGGAGGCTGCTGAATGTCAAGTCCCCACCAATTTAATATTGATGACTTATCCTAAGGGCTCTTACAGAAGACTGTAGTTCCAAACCAAGTGCTGTCCTTCAAAACATCAGGTCGCACTCAGACCATTGGTATTCAATGAGGTCATGCACCTTGGTCCGAGGAATAAAATCGCAGCAGGCATGATTTGTCTCCGATAATCAGATCACACACTAGTCCGTTGAAGTCTGAGTCCGTGAAGAAAATCAGGCTGCACTCAGATGACATCCTTGTGCGGTCCGATTTTCATGGACTGACAGAATGGAGAAGAAGGAGTAACTTTTTTTTTACTCTCCACATCTGAGAAAAATGGATCCCACTCTGATCATTCACTGATCAAACTCTGATCAGAGTCTGATTTGCATAATCGGACCGTTTTTCTCAGATGGAAAACTTGTGGCCATGTGACCCTAGCTTAAAGGTGCTTTCACATTGCATTCTGTGTCCCTGCCGTGGCATACGTCCAAAATCCCCTGCAAAACGGGGTCCAGACACGTGCCGATGGGGCCAATAGATTGTAATGGTGGCCGCATGACGAACGTGGGCTCTGCCGTGCAGCATTTTCAGGAGCGTACGCCTACAGGAGGTGGACACTCGGACGTAGTAGACTGTTTATGAATGGCCGCCTCCTGTAGGTGTACACTCCTGAGAATGATGCACGGTAGTGCTCACATTCGCTCTGCCGTCACCATTACAGTCTATTGGCCCCGTAGGCGCATGCGTCTGGACCCCATTTTGAGGGGGATTTTGGATCTATGCCCCGACAGGGACAACGAATGTAAAACCAACATAAGGCTAAGCAACATGGTGGCTCAGTGGTTAGCACTGCAGCCTTGCAGTGCTGGAGTCATGGGTTCAAATCGCACCAAGGACAGCATCTGCTAGGAGTTTGTATGTTCTCCCCGTGTTTGTGTGGGTTTCCTCCGGGATCGCCGATTTCTTCCAACACCACAAATACATATTGATAGGGAATGTAGATTGTGAGCCCCAATGGGGATAGTAAAATAAGCGAGTAAATAAAATAGGTCATCATCAATATCATTGTAATTTTAAATCCCTTTCAATGTTATCATTGTTGTATATATTGAAATGCTTAAGTTGCAATTAGTGACCAGACGCTGAATTTGTCATTTACGGAAGAGGTTAATCCTATGTGTCACATATACCAATTACTATTTCCATAGAGCAAGCTGCAGGATGAAAATCTTTACTTCCCTTTATTTATGCTGGGACTTCCGGTTCCCACAGTATTTTCTTAGCTTTCGTTCTCATAAATACACGTTCTGTTCCCTATTCTAAGTTAATACTGAAGACAGAAGTCTACCCACACGCTCAAAGTGGACAAGACAACGACGTGTCATAGAGGAGCACTAACCAAAAGTTGGAATATAAAAGAAGCTGAGACATAACACAGCATGCACAAAGGTTTTACGTAGGTGTGGAACAAATGAGTAGAAAATAAAAGTGCTCATAGGTTGCTTTTATTAATGAATAAAATGCACAGTCTGCTTAATCTGCAGATCTAAGGTACAAATTGTCAAAAAAGTTAATGCTTGCAACAACCTCAAATCTTCTGAAATTCATACTTGATGGGTCACGGCTGTTTTGGTGGCACAAAGGGAACTTACAAAAAAAATAAGAAAAAATGACACACGTGATTTTAATGTTATGGCTGATGGGTGTAATGCTGGAACAGGATAGGATATCACAGCGTCACTAATGAGATAATGCAGCAGGACATCAGCAATATAGGGCTCAGGATAAGTGCCTTACATGGCCATTAGTGACATTTCGGAAAGTTTTTATACATCCCCTCCTGGTTCTTTCTCCTGACTGTGGAGACCTGTAAATCAAGTCAACTCCCATCCTGGGACTAGACAGTAATTACGAAGATTTGTAGCAAAACCCCAAAGTAAAAAACACAACCACAAAAAGAATTATTGCTCCCAGGCCGAAAATGATTTGTATGATTGACTCAGACTCTTCCGTGGATCTAATGATGGAATACGAGTAATATATTAAGACTGTGATGACAAACAGCTACCACAAAGCAGCATGAAAATATATGTCCGAACATCAAAGAGACCTCGAATTGTCTGTGCCAATTTATGACCACCTGTAAATCTACACAAGAAATGGATGATTTTGCTATGTCATCGCTCGCAGTTATTCTTCATGTGTAGTAACCCTGTCCTATGTGGGGATGATCTAACACAGAGAACTAGCAGGAAACATGACTGTTATTCAGTACAGAATTCTTACTAGATTTTTGGGAAAGATTTATCATTCAAAATTGCCTAGATATATTCAGGAAACATTCACAACATTGGGCCATTCAGAGGTGGTTGATGGGTCTTCCTTTACCTGGGACAAAGATTTAGCTCATTGCCCTCAACTTGTATGTAATCACATGTCGCGGTGTGATGACCCAACGGGTAGTCGGTCAGCGGATGGCACAACACACAAACAACGGGATGGAAAAGGGGGGATGAAGGCCCTACCAATAGGGAAATGAAGGAAGGGACACACCTGAGCTCCAACCTGAGCCTGTCCCTTCACTCCCCTAACGCCCTAAGTGTGTCCTTCCCCCCGCCGCTGTCAGGATACCTCGTCCCTTGCTGTCACCTAACACTGCCCTGGCTAGTGCACTTGCCGGCGTAGGGTGCTAGCCTAGCCTCTGCAGATAATTCCACACAGGGGACAGTGACAAACACGAAAGGGATGGGGAAATAATAACTTAGCTTTCTCTGCTACAATGCACTGCACAGCAGAATAAAGGCACCAGGATAACAAACCTAGCAGAGGCACCACTGCACCCAGAGAGCTCCTTACACAGGCTTGGTCACTAAAGATTGCTCTATTACCGACAGTCAGCTGATACATCATGTGACCTTTTAAAGGATGGTGGGAGTGGTCACCACCCACATCAACTGACCTAGCAGCACTGCAGTTACACCAGGTTGCCAGCAGGGAAAAACTGACATTAACCCCCGATGGCCCGAAAGGAAAAAAGCAACATTCAAACAGAGTGGAACCAGATCTGCCACAAATCTAAAAATGGATGGTGAGATCAAATTGACAAAAACAAAACAGCTTCTTGGTGCCCCCTGCTCCTCTTTTGGGGGAGATATGTGCAAAATATGGCAGATTTATAAATTACCTATATTGGCACAGATGAATAAAATGAATTAATGGATGTGCACGATATTATAAGACCACATTGTAATTTTGGGAATAACCCTTCAAGTTAGCAACAGATACAACATAAGGGTTTTCATCCTTGTGTCCTAAAAGGAAGGTTGTGCTTGCTCTTCAGGCTGAAAGAACAGGTCACGGCCAGGACCATATAACGTGGTCTGAGATCCGCGGACATGGAATGCTGTTGTAAGATAAAGTGTTTGAATCTTTCTGGTATCCTGAAGACACTAATGTACGTGTTGCACTGCCCCATAACAGGTGCACTTTACTTATTTGCATTGCTGCATCGCACTTTCCAATAACACATTTTTTTTATGAAGCACTTTGCGGATACCTTTGATTTCAATATTTTTGTCTAGTTTGCTGCCATGACTCATTCAGAGATTCGAGTAGCAGGAATGCAGGATGTGATAACAGGTGCACTGGGGGCAAGAAGACTTTCATCAACTTGTTTATCAGATATGAAGAAGAAAGAAGTATCTGCTCTTGTGGAAAATGTGCAGATGGAAAATTAAATCTCACTGTATAAGTGCTGTAGAAGCAATGAAGTAATATTACATGACATGGAAGCTGCATCGCATAAAGCAGGAACACAAGAAAAAAGATATCTGCACCAGACACCTTGAAATTTAATCAGGTAGGCATTTAATTTTTAGGACTTCTATAGCAACCACCTTGGATGTGATTAGTGTGCACATCTGACGGCTGTGAGGGCTTGCGGAGGGGGCTGAATCCACCATGTGAAGCCATGTACATATGAATAAGGGCATGCTAGAGTAACCCTTTTTGTGTTTTTAGAAATATTTTCATAAAATCATGAAGAATACTAGTAAACCAGATGCGCAAAAACAGACACGCACAGATAATCATCTTTTTTTTAATTTTTTAACAAAATTCAACTCCTTTCCCAAAAATGACATGATACGAAATGCTAGGTAGGTAGATGTCCAAAAAAGTCAGCACCTGCAGCCGGGCATTGCATGTGTGTGGCATATACAGATTAAATTTGACTAAGAAAACAGATGTGCAAAAAATAATTTTCTTGCAATACACACACTGTCTCATTATTGGGGAGTTTTCTTTTGTATTTAAAAAAAACACTTATTCCCTCCTTTACAAAAAGGACTGAACATGGCATGCAAAAATTCAGTGCAGTCACTTGTGAAAAGCAAGCACAATTTCATTTTTTTTCTGTAAAAAGTATTGTGCTGACTTGCTGCTGCTTTCAAACGCATTAAGAATGATGAAAATATATTTGTTATGGCTCCTTTCCACTTGCGAGAAATACGTCCGATTCTCGCATGTGAAATCCCAGCTCTGGGGCCGGCATTCGGGAGTGGAGCGAAATCCCCGAGTGTCGGGGCCAGAGCTGGGATTTCACATGCGAGAATCGGACGTATTTCTCGCAAGTGGAAAGGAGCACTTATTGTAAAATACCGTGGGGTAATTGGAAGCTACGCCATATCATAGCACTTCTATTATCTTGCTCTCCCCCTATAAATTGAATTTCTGTATTATTCCCTGATTACTACTCTCAACTTCTTCACTACTGCAGCTGTAAAACATATTACTGTTTGGAGTCTCTGTCCAGTGCGTTAGGGATTTTTCTTCCTATCTCAATTGCTGAGCTCTGACATCCTCTCATAATCCTCAAATCACCATATAATGACTGCTGCATTCTCTGCCACAGCTTTTATGCAGTCTACGATAATGCTCCTGATTGGCTGTTCTATACCTTGTGCTGTGATAGCTGAAAGTCATTATGGCTGAGGTTATGGCTGTGACTGTTGAAGCCCTTTGCAATATGTAAAAAGTTGGCTGCCATTTTTTTTGTTGATTTGCATGAATCAAAGCACAAATTATTTGAATTTGCCAAGACCTGTGAATTTCATTAATTCAAATAATTGGCTCATCTTTACTATTCGGTATTTTAAAAAAGAATTTAAAAGAGTCAAATGTATAATGTTACTTGGTTATATTTTTCAGAAGACACTTTTTTTTTTTTTTAATTTGTGACAGCCCTCCCAGCAGGTCCCTGTCACTACTCTCACTAAATTACTAAGAGAACACAAGGCAGCACATGTAGAGAGCACAGGATTCTTCACTTTCACTTTCTATGCAGAGCACAGTAGTCAAGATGAGTTTGTCAACAGCTGCTGCACTCTGCATAGGCAGCAAACAAAATCACAAAGCTTATTTCATTATTCTAAGAGCTGAGTCTTCTCACCAGGCAGGCACTCACTGTGCCCAGGCAACACTCCTAGAAGAAGTGATGTAGAGCTCTGGCTAACTTGCCAATGGGGAAGGGGAGAGGGGTGAATCTTTGCACATAATTGTTCAAGTGGGACAACTTATCTGTGGCCTCCCTCTCATGTAACACCACTGATCTAAAGGACAACACATCCTATTCCTTAGCAATCAGTATTTCGTAAGGAAGCTGGCACTGTAGGAATAGAAATCTCTGCATTTACTCTCTATAGTATTGTCATTGACAGGTCTACATGACAGTAAACATTTCAGCATGCACATAGGGTTATAGTTAGTAGTCCCCGTGGGGTCTTGTGGTGCCACAACTGTTCTTGAGCAGTACTTTTCCAAATGTAAGTGTAGACGATCCCTTCTATGATATGAAGCTCCCTTTGGCCTCCTGACATTGACTTTCTGTTGCTTGTACTTTATTTTCTCTCTCTCTGCTCAGAATTTCATGGTATGACTCCCAACACCTCACATAGACTCACAGACCCTGCGGACATTCATCTACAGAGAAACAGATTGGTTTGTAAAAATATGTGTGTATATTCTCACCGAACCTGAGAAAATCACACCTTCACTTTGTTAAAGGAAAAAGAAAAAAAAACTGTTTGTGCAGCTTCACTAAACACTCCAGAAGTCAGAGAATACAGAACATATGTCTGCAGACACCCAGACTCAGGAACACGCTGATATTATACCTGTACTGACCATGGGTGCGAGATGTCAGGTCACTGTGCACACAGGACAGCAATATGACTCAATATAACCCTCCAAAAATAGGATTCTTGTTCTTTATCTTCAAAAATTACTGTATTAGTCTCTAATTATGAGAATCAAACATAAGAACCATGAAGGCAAGTTACAATAATTTTTTTAATGTCACATGTGATAGCCCAGAATATTCTGATAGTCCCGGACATATTTACAACCTAGAGCTATAGATCCATAATTCACAATGGCTCACATATAGTTAATCAGAAGTCACAGATGACAAACATTAGTACATCACATTGTTATGTCATTGTAGCTGCTTTGCTGGTTTATGTAATATATTCTCTATGATCATCCAATAATCTGAAATATTTGACATCTATGAAGACCTGGATTGAAGAAACTGTCTCATTAAGTTGATTAGTCAATATATGGCCTTATAGGACATGTTAACCTCATAGAGGTGCTATCTGTTGCACAGCTTCTGAATCCACACCTTTGCAGTAGAAAACTTCACAGAGCAGGCTGCATGGGATAACAAGCTTTTACTTCTTACAACATGAGGTAAAAGGAAAATGCACAGTCATTTCAGCATTGCATCAGGAAACAGGAACAAAACGAAAGTGAAAGTACAAGTGAGACTATTTCTTATACAATACATTAAACAGAAGGAAACGTTACACAACATCGCCATCTATTGTCAGGTCAGCATAAAGTCCTCCTTTTACTTATAATAAGTCCTAATCTGTTGCATATGCCAACACTTTCATGCTTCTGGATTCAAATCCTTGGTTCTGTTATCTTTTTTTTGTCAGTTTTGGGTAAGGCTGGGTTCACATAGCTTTATGGCAGTCTGTCTAAGGGATTGCGTTACAACGTTACAACATGGCATTATCGCGATGTAACGCATCCGTTAGCACACCCATTGACTGCCATAACGTAGCACATTAGCGATGTGCCGTCATGCTGTGACGGACCCTCGGACGCAGTTTGCAGCATTCGAGGGTCCGTCACTGCTAGCTCAGATGGAGCATCTGAGCTAGCGCGATCACATAACGCAATAAAAAAAGCAGTTGCGTTAGCGCTGTCCGTTTAAGGCCGGGATCACACATGTGCTGTCCGTTTAAGGCCGGGATCACACATGCGATGAAAACGTCCGACGCTCGCATGTGAAATCCCAGCTCTGGCGCCGGCACTCGGGAGTGGAGCGAGCGGCTGCATATAAATACATGCAGACGCGCACTCCACTCTCGAGTGCCGGCGCCAGAGCTGGGATTTCACATGCGAGCGTCAGACATTTTCATCGCATGTGTGATCCCGGCCTAACTCTGTTTGTCTGTCCTATCACCTTTCGGGTTCAGCTTTAAATACCTTCCCCTGCTGGTTTTTCCAGCCGGTGATAGACTTTGTTGAGTTCATTTACTTTGCTGTAGTTGATGTTGTTTCGGTTGTTTTGTGTGTGATTCCTTTATTCGTTGGTGAACTGGTACTCACATGATCCTATGAGCTCTAAGGACATTAATGGTAAGTCGCCATTGAGTGGGGGTGCCATTACATTATCTTAGGATGCCAACCACGGCGGTCAGGCAGGGACAGAACAGGGTCAGAGAAGGTGTTTTCCTAATCTGAACAGGGACTTGCCAGTTTCAGGTATTTGTATCCTGGTTTGTACGTTACCCATGTGAATTTGCTTTGACAGTCATAACAAGTGCGTCCTCCACGCCGAACCAAGAATGGAGATCCATAGTTTTTATTATATGAGTAGCTGCTGCAAGGGTAATGTCTAGCTAATCAAGAATTCCCCCAATTAGGTCAGCTGGAGTGCCAGATAGGGTTGAACAAAGAGATTCGCACTGTGCTGGTCCAATGTCCAGTGTGGACCGGGGCCCAGTGTGGACTGGGGCTATATAGGCATAATGCCAAGTCCTGCTTGGCACTTAACCCCTTTCCGACGTTGGGCGTAATAATATGTCCACGTCAGACTTCCTCCCTTTGATGTGGGCTGCGGTGCTGAGCCAACGTCCTTCCTGTTTTGACCAGCTGACATGTGTCTCTAACAGCCGCGTGTGGAATCGCGATCCACCTGCGGCTGTTAGCCTGTTAAATGCCGCTGTCAATCTCTGACAGCGGCATTTAACTCGCGCTCCCGGAAGCGCGCTGGAAATCCCGCCCATCTGTTACCCTGTCACGTGATTGCGGGTCACCGATGGGTTGGCATGACAACCAGAGGTCTCCAGCAGACCTCTATGGTTGTCATAGCCGGATTGCTATATAGTGAGCATTTCTGCTGCATACAGGCGATCTGATCATTGCCTATATGTAGCAGAGTCGATCAGACAACTACAGCTTCTAGTCTCCCATGAAGACTATTGAAGCATGCAAAAAGTAAAAAAGTTTTAAAAAATATTAAAAAAATTAAAAAGAGTAAAAGTTCAAATCATCCCCCGTTCACCCCATTCAAAATAAAACAATAAAAAAATCAAACATACACATATTTAGTATCACAATGTTCAGAATCGCCCGGTCTGTCTATCAATATATAAAAAGAGTTAACCCGATCGCTAAACAGCACAACGATAAAAAATTCAAAACGCCAGAATTACGTTTTTTTTCTTCGCCGCTACACTGTAATAAAATGCAATAACAGGCAATCAAAGATCATATCTACACCAAAATGTTATCATTAAAAACGCAGCTTGGCGCACAAAAAATAAGCCCTTACCCAACCCCAAATCACAAAAAATGAAGACGCTGCAGGTCTTGGAAATGGCATTTTTTTTACTAAAGTTTGGATTTTTTTTCACCACTCAAATAAAAAAGAACCTATGCGTGTTTGGTGTCTATGAACTCGTAATGAACTGTAGAACCATAATGGCAGGTCAGTTTTGCGTCTAGTGAACATGATAAAAAAACAAAAAAAAACAACTGTGGAATTGCACTTCTTTTGCCATTTCACAGCACTTTGAATTTTCTCCCCGTTTTCCAGTACACGACATGTTAAAACCAATGGTGTCATTCAAACGTACAACATGTCCTGCCGAAAACAAGCTTTCACATGGCCATTTTTACAAAAAAAAAAAGTTATGGCTCTAGAAATAAGGGGAGCAAAAAATGAAAACGCAAAAATGGAAATTGAAAAAAACATAAAAAACTGAGCTTAACTTGAGTTGGTACACATGCAGCACATAGATGCATGTTCGCATTGGCCATAAAACATATAAACCTATAAAAGAAAAAGTGAGCAAAAACCCTGCTGCAACTAAGTAAATAAAAAGCAAAAGTGCATTTAAATAACAGAGTTTTTAGTAATACTGTTGGGATAGCATAAAAGTCATCCCACCACGTCAAGGCAACTCTGATGGGACAGTCCTAATATTAAAAACCTTACCATGGGTCTATGTCGACCTCAGTGTGTGGAAATGGAAATTGGCCTGGGAGTTAGGCTATGGTTCCACGGTCCGGAACCATAGCGCTTTTGACGGAGCGGAAATTCCGCTCCGTCTAAGCCCCGCCCCCTTTCTGACGCGCGATCTTTCCGGAGGTGTTCAGGACACCTCCGGAACACCTCCGGAAAGAGCGCAGGGCTGCATAGCCCTGTGTTAATTATGTTGCGGCGACGCACCGTCGCCGCAATACGCGAGGACATGCTGCGGTCTAAAAAGACGCGCCGCATGTCCGTTTACGCAGGTTTGCCACCTGCGTATTGTTACGCATAGTGGAGACGGGATTTCTTGAAATCCCCTCCACTATGCTGTAACATCTGGACGCTGCGTGTTTGGCGCTGCGCCAGCGCACAGCGCCAAACACGCAGCGTTTCCTGACCGTGGAAACTCACCCTAAAGGTTTTAATCACATTGATGTCATTTTTAACACATGGTAAGGTTTTAACCCCTTAGTGACAGAGCCATTTTGCAGCTTAATGACCGGGCCAATTTTTACAATTCTGACCACTGTCACTTTATGAGGTTATAACTCTGGAACGCTTTAAAGAATCCAGCTGATTCTGAGATTGTTTTTCGTGACATATTGTACTTCACGTTAGTGGTAAAAAATTTTTTATATGACTTGCTTTTATTTATGAAAAAAACGGAAATATGGCAATTTTCAAACTTTCAATTTTTATGCCCTTAAATCAGAGAGATATGTCACACAAATTTCTTAATAAATAACATTTCCCACATGTCTACTTTACATCAGCACAATTTTGGGAACAAAATATTTTTGGTACGAAGTTATAAGGGTTAAAAGTTGACCAGCGATTTCTCATTTTTACAACACCATTTTTATTTTAGGGACCACATCACATTTGAAGTCACTTTGAGGTTTTTATATGATAGAAAATACCCAAAAGTGACCCCATTCTAAAAACTGCACCCCTCAAGGTGCTCAAAACCACATTCAAGAAATTTATTAACCCTTTACGTGCTTCGCAGGAACTGAAGCAATGTTGAAGGAAAAAATTGACATTTAACTTTTTTTGCAAAAACTTTACTTCGGAACCAATTTTTTTAAATTTTCACAAGTGTTAAAAGAAAAAATGAACCAAAAAATTTGTTGTGCAATTTCTCCTGAATACGCCGATACCCCATATGTAGGGGTAAACCACTTTTTGGACGCACGGCAGAGGTCGCAAAGGAAGGAGCGCCGTTTGACTTTTTCAACGCAGAATTGGCTGGATGCCATGTTGCGTTTGTAGAGGCCCTGATGTGTCTAAACAGTGGAAACCCCCACAAGTGACCCCATTTTGGAAACTAGACCCCTAAGGAACTTATCTAGATGTGTGGTGAGCACTTTGAACCTCCAAGTGCTTCACGGAAGTTTATAACGTAGAGCAGTGAAAATAAAAAATCATGTTTTTTCCACAAAAACTATCTTTTCACCCCAATTTTTATTTTCCCAAGGGTAACAAGACCCCAAAAGTTTTTGTGCAATTTGTCCTGAGCATGCTGATACACCATATGTGGGGGTAAACCACTGTTTGGGTGCATGGCAGAACTTGGAAGGGAAGGAGCGCCGTTTGACTTTTCAACGCAGAATTGGCTGGACGCTATGTCGCGTTTGTAGAGGCCCTGATGTGTCTAAACAGTGTAAACCCCCCACAAGTGACCCCATTTTGGAAACTAGACCCCTAAGGAACTTATCTAGATTTGTGGTGAGCACTTTGAACCCCCAAGTGCTTCACAGAAGTTTATAACGCCCGGGCGTGAAAATAAAAAATCTTATTTTTTCCTCAAACCTGATCGTTTAGTCCCCAATTTTTTATTTTCCCAAGGGTAAAAGGAGAAATTAGACCGCAAAAGTTGTTGTCCAATTTGTCCTGAGTATGCTGATACCCCATATGTGGGGGTGGACCACTGTTTGGGTGCACGGCAGGCCTTGGAAGGGAAGGAGCGCGGTTTGACTTTTTCAAACCAAAATTGTCTGGAATTGAAATTGGACGCCATGTCGCATTTGGAGAGCCCCTGATATGCCTAAACAGTGGAACCCCCACAAATGACACCATTTTGGAAACTAGACCCCTTAAGGAACTTACCTAGATGTGTGGTGAGCACTTTGAACCCCCAAGTGCTTCACAAAAGTTTATAACGTAGAGTCGTGAAAATAAAAAATATTTTTTTTCCTCAAAAATAATTCTTTAGCCCGCTTTTTTTTTATTTTCCCAAGGGTAACAGGAGAAATTGGACCCCAAAAGTTGTTGTCCAATTTTTCCTGAGTACACTGATACCCAATATGTGGGGTGGAACCACTGTTTGGGCGCATGGGAGAGCCATTAATTAACTGCGCTGTGGTTTAAGTACCTTTAATGACTGCCGTGAAAAGGCGTATCGGCAGTCGTTAAGGGGTTAATACTAGAGAGTAGGACCGTGCCAACTGGATACACCTTGGCGCAGGTGGGATGGTTTTTCATTGTATGTACATTACTTGTCCGGTTTATGGTACCTTCTTTGTAATATCTGTTTTGAGTATGTCTTTAGGGCGGCTAAATCATGATTGAGTATGAACATTTACCCTCTAGTTTTTTCCACACTTGTTCCATGATTATTTTTGTGGTGGAGAAATTCAGTTGCACAGACTTGGATTAATTGTTATTGCATTAGTGCACAGATGTATTAGATGTATTATTACAGTTGACATCATGGATACCCTATGGTTATAGTTAGTCCCTCTCTTTTTTGATACACACCTCTCTGTGATTTATGTTTTTTACAATTTGTGATTGAATAAACATATTTATTAGTACCATGAGTACTGGAACCTATTTTATTCACAACATGGGATCCAATTTGTGATGCATTTTATCCTGTGGTACAAACCAGTTTGTTTCATGGTTCATGAAAAAACTTTGTTTGGGCATTTTTTTGTGTATTAAATTGTTTAATACTAGAGAGTAGGACCGTGCCAATTAGATACACCTTGGCGCAGGTGAGATGGTTTTTACTCAAAAACAGTGTTTACTAAACACTTATGTTATTTATATGCACTATTGTGTTTTACTTACTTACAGCAGGGTATATGTTCATTTTGTTTCTATCTTAGGTTTTGTCTGTGTAATGGCCAGTGTGAACATTCTCCTACACAACTTATACTCCAGTTCATTTCTTTTGATAATATCAATGACAATAGTATATTGATTGTGGGAATTATGATAAATATATAGGCATGTAATCCCTCAGTATGTTACCATCTTGTGTCTTTATAGTCATTTTTCATGGTAATTAACCCCAATGTTAAGGGTAAAAACATGCATTTTTTTGTAGTGTATAGTTGTATTTTTCATCCGAGGAGACTTTTCAGTATAGGCATTATTATACCTTTTACACTAATTTTCTTAAGAGGATTTATGTAATTTGTAGCAGTCATTCTCGTGCTGATTGACAGGTTCAGTATCTTCCAGGCCCTACGGCAGTTTTAGAAAGTTTAGCAAATGTAAGCAGGAGCAAATATTGAAAAATGAATAAGAACTGAAATGCCTCTATTACATGACAAGGACACGGTCAGGAAACCCTTGTCTACCTCCCACTTTCCCCTTTATAATGTAACAGTCATAAACTTTGCAAGTTGTTATATATTGGCTAAATCAGGTTAAAACATAAAAATTAGCCCCTGATAATTTACATACTGACAAAATTATTTTTACATCTTTCAAAATATGTGATTATTACTACAGTCACCTTGTATCTTTGGGTTCGGGGGTTTAAACCCGAGTCGGATCAAAATTTGAATTTTTTTTAGTTTGTTGTCCACAAGTTGGTGTAATGTAGAACCTCTAAGATCCTGTGAGAAAGACAAAGTAGCCCTCCCCATCATTTATCATTTGTAATACTGATATCTTCATATGTGGTAGGGGGCTTCGGGTCTACACCCTTGTATTTTTACATGCCTTTTCTCTGGACACTCTTTTGTCTCCCTGAGAACCTAAAGGAATTATTAGACTGAGTTGAATGTACTGTACGTATTCAGATGCAATCAAAATTGTTTAACTTCAATTGCAATTCTGGATTATTAGCAAAATTTACAAACCAAACTTTCTGCTGTTTGCAATAAACCAAATAACAAGAACAATTTAAAGACCTTAACACAACTAATATAGCAAGTGCTTTCTACAAATTCAGCATAAAATTCCACTAACAAGTACTGCAGTCTCAGAATTGTTCAACCCATTCATGACAAGTGTCTCTTGAACTTACTAGAACCCCTCTGGCTGTTATGACCTGCTGCAGACATGATGCATAACCAGACACCAGCGTTCGGCAGCAATCCTGAGGAATCTTATTCCATTCCTCATGGGCAACGACCTCCAATAAACTGATAGATTTGGTTTGTCAAGAGAATGGTCCAAACAGTTAAAAGAGATCATTGTCTTATGCAAACAAGAAACATTATACAAAAAGATAGAACGGCATTGAGGGTTCCTAAAGATACAACTGGAATCATAGGAACACTGGCTACTCTGCCTTGAGGTGGCAGAAGGTGGAAGCTCTCATTGGTTGCCACGAGAGATCCAAGGAGGCATGTGGTCATGAGTGATGGCAAGATTTGGCGGCAGCAGGTACTGAATGCTGAATGTCTCCATGGCCAGAATCCAAGAAATCTCCTCTACTGACCCAAAGCACAAAAAAAGTTGTCTCCAGTATGCTCAAGCCATGTAAATATGCTATGCAAGTTTTGGGATTCTGTTCTGTATAGTGATGAAACAAACTTGAATCTTGTCAGGCCTGTGGATCAGTTCTATGTCTGGAGGAGGAAAAAAGAAGCTGTTTGGCTCACCAGAACTTGGCACACTCCGGAATTTCAGGATTAGTAGGATGGATGAAATAGAACCTAGCAAGGATGGAAGCAATTAAAGCATAACATGCACAGAAGGTGGAGCACACCAAATATATAGACTCAATCCCAAGACAAAGTCGTGTGTCTTAATGGGTCTTAAAATCAGTCTAGGGAGATAATGTAATTGATCCACGTCGGGCAACTTGTAAAACCCAACATGGAGCACAACAGAGGGCTGCAGACCCATGGGAAAGAAGTAGAGCCCGGGATACCCAGGACAGATGTGTAACAAAAGCATATGCTGATATGAACACCCTGCCTACAGTAGAGCATGGTGATGCTCTGCTAAGCACAAAAGACATTAACTGGGTGAATTCAGAGATTGCAGTAATGAGTAAAAGTGTCATTTTATGCTGAATTTGGAGAAAACACTTGTTATATTAGTTGTGTTGATCTATATACAGGTGCTTCTCGCAAAATTAGAATATCATCAAAAAGTTAATGTTTTTCAGTTCTTCAATACAAAAAGTGAAACTCATATAATATATAGAGTTATTACAGACAGAGTGATCTATTACAAGTGTTTATTTCTGTTAATGTTGATTATTATGGCTTACAGCCAATAATAACAAAAAGTCATTATCTCAGTAAATTAGAATACTTTATAACACCAGCTTGAAAAATGATTTTAAAATCTGAAATGTTGGCCTACTGAAATGTCGGTTCAGTAAATGCACCCAATACTTGGTCGGGGCTCCTTTTGCATCAGTGCGGCGTGGCATGGAAGCAATCAGCCTGTGGCACTGCTGAGGTGTTATGGAAGCCCAGGCTGCTTTGATAGCAGCCTTCAGCTTGTCTGCATTGTGGGGTCTGGTGTCTCATCTTCCTCTTGACTCTATAGATTCTCTATGGGGTTAAGGTCAGGTGAGTTTGCTTGCCAATCAAGCACAGTGATACTGTTGTTTGTAAACCAGGTATTGGTACTTTTTGGCAGTGTGGACAGGTGACAAGTCCTGCTGGAGAATGTAATTTCCATCTCCAAAAAGGATGTCGGTAGAGGGAAGCATGAAGTGCTCTAAAATATCCTGGTAGACGGCTGTGCTCACTTTGGTCTTGATAAAACACAGTGGGCCTACACCAGCAGATGACATGGCTCCCCAAACCATCACTGATTGTGGAAACTTCACAGTAGACCTCAAGCAGCTTGGATTGTGGCCTCTCCACTCTTCCCCAGACTCTGGGACCTTGATTTCTAATGTCTAGTGTTAAGTATGTTTTTGCCAGGTAATTCAATTTGCACAGAAGTTATTCTCTACTCCAATGTGTCTACAGACCCCAGGTAGTAATATGTAAAAAAGAAAAATCTTTCTACTCACCTTACAGGTTCCCCTCTCTTCTGAGATAGTTCTGAGCAAGTGCACAAAAGGTCACAATGCCATGACATCATGATGTGGGTTGTGACCTTACGCGCACTCATGCAGAACGATCCCAGGCCTCATCAGAGTTGGAAACCCTGTCTCTGTGAGAGAGACTCGTGGGAGTTTTTAATACTTGCAGCGGGAATCAGGTGGAGACCAGATGGGTGATGGTGAGGAGCAGAGGGGCCAGAGAGAGAGGTGAGTGGTAAGGTGCTAATAATAATATTTTTTTGTTTTTAACCTTTTGATAGTCCTTTACAGTTTAGAAAAATGGTGGCCAGTGGAAGCGAATTACAAAAAATCTACATTTTGTCAATATGGAGTTTTGTAAGATTCGAGTAGAATTCAATTCCACTTGAATATATTCATTCATCTATAGTTTATTGCAAACAGCAGAACGTTTGTACAATTTGCTAATAAACCTAATTTACAATGGGGGCACTTAATTATAATTGCAACTGTAAATAATAAAACTCTCACTCATCAATTATAAGAGTCTGTCAGGAATATTCCTCTTCTGTTCCCTCCCGCTCACTAAAGACCTCTCATTCTTATTGTTCCTTCAGTTTCTGATCATTATTTAATTCATCTCATTCATTCAGTTCTCTTTGTGCCAAATCCTTTAGCTCCAAGCTTTCTGCAATGAGAAAGATGGAGTCAGAAAATGAATCATTGCAATGAATGCTAACGTCGCAGACAGATAATACAGGATTCCACCAGGTACGGGAGAGACTATATGTGCTGTGTGTGTAATTTGTGTGTGTGTGTTTTATATATATATATATATATATATATATACACATCATAGTCTCCTTATGTATATTTCTGTCCCTTATTACATTGGACCTGGGCCCCCACCTACATGTTGGTCAGATGTATGTGCCCTTGTAGTGTTCTAGATCCTATAAAGACATATGTGTTTGCCCGCATATAATAATGTCCCCCATTCTGGCTCATTCCTGTTATAATATTACTAGATGGTGGCCCGATTCTAACGTATAGGGTATTCTAGAATATGTATGTAGTTTATTTATGAAGATTTAAGAATAATGCAATGAATACACTGGATTTTTCGGGTAAAATATATACATTATCATTAAATGTTATTGCTCATAGAACTTAATACAACTAAACGAAATTATTAAACAGATCATCAAAATATATAAACTATTACATGAATATCTAACTGTATTTAAATAAATCATCGGGCAAAAGAAGTACATCAACACTATAATATATATGTTAACAATATCAACCCAAAATATTTTTGCACACTACAGTCCAATCAGCGATATTGGCGCTAAATTTAAACACCGCTCTGCTGATTGGTCGCTGCAGCCGCCCGCGACCAATCAGCAATTTTGGCGCCAAATTTAAACACGCTGTCCGGGAGATGATACACTCTCTCCGGGAGAAGACCGGCTGCTCGCACCAGAAGTATCCCGACCGGCGGCGCCGTTCCCCGGTTCTCCATTCACACTTGCCGTTGGGAGATCAGCGGCCCTAGCCGCTGATCTGCCGACGGTAGCCGCATGGAGGTCAGCGGCGCCACCGGTCAGGGTGCTTCTGCTGCGAGCAGCCGGGAGATGATCGGCTAGTGCCAGTCATCTCCCGGCTGCATCGCCACTGACCTCCGTGCGGCAGATAAGCCGCTAACGGCCGCCATCTTTTTTCTGAAATCCCACATCGCTGATTGGCCGCAGCCAGACTAATCAGCGACGCGGGATTTCCTGGACTGAAAGACAGACAGACGGGATAAGATGATTATATATATTAGATAGATAGATGTTACTGTGTATTTCCTCATGTCACTGTGTATTACCTCATATTACTGTGTATTACCTCATGTTACCGTATATTACCTCATATTACCTGTGTATTACCTCATATTACTGTGTATTACCTCATGTTACTGTATATTACATCATTTTACTGTGTATTACCTCATGTTACTGTATATTACCACAAGTTACTGTATATTACCACGTTTCTGCATATTACCTCATGTTACCTGTGTATTACCTCATGTCACTGTGTATTAACTCATGTTACTGTGTATTACCTCATATTACTGTGTATTACCTCATGTTACCGTATATTACCTTATGTTACCTGTGTATTACCTCGTATTACTGTCTATTACCTCATATTACTGTGTATTACCTCATGTTACTGTATATTACCTCATTTTACTGTGTATTACCTTCTGTTACTTATGTATTACCTCATGTCACCTGTGTATTACTTCATGTCACTGTGTATTACCCTTGTTCAGTAAACGTGACAGAAGTACACCAGACACTGTGACTGACAAAACATGTTCAGTACATCATGGGCAGTTGGTGAGTTACATGACCACATGGGCGGAGTTAGCCCTGCGTCGCCGATGTTACTGTGTATTACCTCATGTCACTGTGTATTACCTCATATTACTGTGTATTACCTCATATAACTGTGTATTACCTCATATTACTGTGTATTACCTCATATTACTGTGTATTAACTCATATCACTGTGTATTACCTCATGTTACCGTATATTACCTCATATTACCTCATGTTACCTGTGTATTACCTCATATTGCTGTGTATTACCTCATGTTACTGTATATTACCTCATGTTACTGTGTATTACCTTATGTTACTTATGTATTACCTCATGTCACCTGTGTATTACCTCATGTCACTGTGTATTACCCGTGTTCAGTAAATGTGACAGAAGTACATCAGACACTGTAACTGACAAAACATGTTCAGTACATCATGGGCAGTTGGTAAGTCACATGACCACATGGGCAGAGTTAGCCCTGCGTCGCTGATTGACCGCGGTCGGACCAATCAGCGACGCGGGATTTCCTGGACAGACAGGATAAGACGATTATATAAATTGATTCTTGGTATAATGCCCCCTGTTCTGGGCCCCTTCATGGTAAAATGTCCCTCAGGCCTCATGGTCTGTGCCCGCTATACGGCGCCCCTTCATGGATTAATGTCCTTCAGACCTCATGGTCTTTGCCCGCTATGCTGTGCTCCTTCATGGCATCATGTCCCTCAGACTTCATGGTCTGTGCCCACTATACTGTGCCCCTTCATGGTATCATGTCCCTCAGACCTCCTGGTCTTTGCCTGCTATACTGTGCCCCTTCATGGTATAATGTCCCTCAGACCTCATGGTCTGTGATTGCTATACTGTGCCCCTTTATGGCATCATGTCCCTCAGACCTCATGGTCTGTGATTGCTATACTGTGCCCCTTTATGACATCATGTCCCCCATACTGTCCCCCTTCATGTTACCAATCCTGGCCTCCTTCAGGGTATAATGTCGCCCACCCTGGGCCCCTTGCATTAATACTTTTCCCTTGTTCTACAACACATTGTTAAGAAAAACAAACAATTCTACTCACATTCCCCCACTGCCATGATGTGCTGTATCCTCTTCCATAGCCTGTGACATGGACGCTGATGTCAGCTTCCAGCGACTGATTGGCCGGTGGCTTGTATTTCAGTGCAAGGAGTTGGCGGGCATCTGAGCTGCAATACATCTCAGCTGAATGTACGTCCTCAGATGCACATCTAGATCTAGGTGAACCGGTGCTGTCAGCGGGACCCCCACCCGCTTGCTGGGCCTGATACAGCGGCACCAGCTGCAACGGCAGTAAGTTTGTCCCTGTCTTCTCCGTCTCTTCGCAGTAACCTCAGCACATGCTCCTGGGCATGTCCTTCTCGTATACTTACATATACTTCAATGAGCTTTTTTTAAAATTATATTTTAAAGGGGCCTTCTGTAAAGAAAGGTTTTGCAAAAGCTCAGGCTAAATGGCTACCCTCCATAATATTGGGAATAAATAAAATATAAAGGAAAAAAAGGCATTATATTTCAGCATGCATTATATTTCAGCATATATCTGCCACCCTGATATTCTGTGCAGGGTTCCAACATCTGAACTCGGGTCAGCCCTCTCAGCTACACAATGGCACAATTCAGTGTCAGGTGTCAGTGCCTTGCTAATTACGTACAATCAGCTTGCCATTATAATAAATGATAGCCATTGGCATAACGACTTGTACTACATAAATTAAGTCTCATTCTTCATTGCGGTAATGTATTTAACACATTAAATAAGGACGAGATGTGAGAATGGGGGGGGTAACATAATGTGATAATGGTCCTTTCACTTCTTCGTGGAAAGTCCTGAGATTTCTGTTCTTAGTGTTTAGTCTAGGGATCAGTATTGATCGCTGCTGCCTCTAAGATGAACAAGTTAGAAAATAAAGAAATACGACTGCAATTAAATTTCAAAGTCGCCACATCCATAAAGATTTTTATGGACAAGTATACCTAAAAGAGTTGAATAACTTTGTAAATGCATCCATATTCTTGTCTTGTACTGACCTTAAAGGGCAACTGTCATTAGGATCAATACTCCTGAGCCATCTATAAGGGCATGTAGGTCATAGAAAGTTTAATAAAATTATACCTTGTTATATGAGATCTGTTAAGATCTATGGGCTGGACATAGATCTCTCTGAGAATCTGCCTCTAGGGCTTATTATAAATGGAAAGGGAGTTATCAGTTTGAGACATATGATGACTGACACTGTTGATTAACGTGGCGACTCTGCACCCGCAACTTGCTCCACTGTCCAGCAAAAACTCTGTGGATGAGTCACGGTTGTGGTTTGTGGAACCGCTGTGCCACGGCCCGTGAAGAGCCTGGAGAGGCGTGACTAAGCGAGCACTGGACTGTTCACTAGAGCCTCTGATGAGGTTAGGCTTCGCTCCCGATGCACGCCAGATGCCACTCCAGGACAGACCAACGGACGAGCAACAGCTGGACCCAGTAGTATATATACATAATGCCTCTCAGCCATTGGCTGGGGAGGAAATAGCAAGTGCATGCACTGGCCCTCTAGGAGGGCGGGAGATGCGTGCACCTGCCCTAAGGACATGGTTGGAAGCTCTGCTTGGAGCATGCAGAGCATGGAGAAGGGAAAAACCGACCGCAGCACAGGGTAGTGAAGTTACAAGCCAGAGGCCCTGCCTGTCAGAGCAGGGATCTGGCGTGGTGCTAACTGTACCCCCCTTTATGCCCCCTCATCTTCAGGCCATCGAAGAAGTTCTGGAGGAGAATCGGAGCGTGAATGTTTTCCTTAGGCTTCGAGGATCTTTCTTCGGGACTAAATCCCTTCCAGTCAACAAGGAAGAAGGTATTGTTTCTCACCTTTTTCATGGCCAAGATGTTCTCCACTTCAAAATCATCATCTGAGGCAGTTGGCATGGACGTGGTACAGGGATCCTTGAAGAAGGGACTCAGAATGACTGCTTCAGCAGAGATATATGGAAGGAATTCGGAATCCATAATGAAGGAGGCACCTTCAGTTTATAGGAGACCTCATTGATCCGCTTCAGCACTTCGAAAGGACCGATAAAACAAGGACCTAACTTGTAAGAGCCCATACCTTGTCGCCGGGGCAGAAGAATGGAGGATCCTGGCGCCTTTTGTCTGCATGTCTCTTCATACTAGCGGACAAAGCTTCTCAAGTGGCTTTGGTGTCCTCCCACAACTTTACAAAATCCTTGGAGAGGACATCTGCCGCAGGGACATCGGAAGGAACTGTCACCGGAGGGGAACCTCTGGTTGCCGACCAAACACAATGTAGAAAGGAGACTCTCCCGAGGCTTCATCAATGTGATTGTTGTACGAGAACTCAGTCCAGGGAAGTAATTTCACCCAATCATTGTGGTGGGCATTGACGAAGTGTCGCAGGTAGTTGCCCAGGACCTGGTTGACACGCTCCACTTGTTCATTGGACTTAGGGTGATAGGCCAAGGAGAAATCCAAGACGATGTCCAGATGTTTACAGAGAGCTCGCCAGAATCTGGAAGTGAACTGAGAACCTCAATCGGACACAATGTGAAGAGGAAATCCGTGCAGGCGGAAAATATGTTTAATGAAGCTGTCAGCTAGTTCAAGAGCGGACGGAAGAGCAGACAACAGGGTAAAATGTGCCATTTTGGAGAAGAGATACACGTCCACCCAGATGATGGTGCTACCCTCGGATACTGCCAAATCTGTAATGAAGTCCATTGCTATGTGCTGCCATGGACCAGATGGCATGGGTAGCGGCCATAGAGAACCAGTAAGAAGTGGTCTGAGGGCTTTATTGCAGGCAAAAATTGGGCAGGCAGCCATGTCAGCATAGATCTCCCTCCTCATGGATGGCCACCAGTAGTGGCGAGAGATCAATTATAGTGTCTTCCTTTGTCTCGCATAACTAGCCACCTTGTGTTATGATTTGGTAGCTGAGGAGAGCAGGCAAAAAAGGCAATACACCAGAGAGGTTGGAATCTATTGGATTGCAGTACCCTGACTAACCACCACAACTAAAGGCAGCCGTGGAGCGTACCTACGTTGGTCCTAGACGCCTCGTCACAGTCTGAGAAGCTAACTTCACCTAAAGATAGAAAGAGGAAAACTATCTGCCCCGGAGCAGATCCCCAAAGAACATAGGAAGCCCCCAAACATGTAATGGCGGTTAGACAAGAGAAAATACAGACACAGACAGAAAATAGTATGAGCAAACGTTGGGGCCCAATCTTCCTAGACAGAAAAGGATAGGAAGGTCACTTACTGCAATCCAAAAAACCCTAAAAAAATACCAACACACTAATTGCAAAAACACCTGAGATCACACGACCTCTACCACCTAAATTAGTTCTCTGGTGTAACAAAACTAAGCCGCAGCCACAGAAAAAACTGGAAAAGGCAAATGAACAAACAACTGGCTGAACTAAACTGAGAGGAGCACAAGCCCCCGGAGGGGACCTGGCAGACCCCCACAGAAGTGCAGGACAAAATGCAAAAAACAAGCAAAAAAAAAACTAGAAGAAGAAAATGTCTTATCTGTTAGCAGAAGATGCAGGCACGAAACAGCAAGCTTCAAAGTGAACCAGGAACAAAAGTTGAGACCAGAACAATTGATCACTGGCAACCCTGATGGGAGGGAACCTCCCTTATATAAGACCAGTCAGTAACACCTGATCGCCAATCTTCACAATCTTCATTGAATAGTTCAGTACTGTTTGTAACCACCAGAGGGAGCTTCTGCTCAGAATTCATTTCTAGCACATTCAAAACACCTTGGACGAGTGGCCCCATGACAAAACTCGCTCCTTTTTGGATTCAGCCACAAGGGTTTTTCCTGGGGAATTCACGACAGGCTGACTGGAGCGACAGTAACCATCTTGGATAGTTCGATGATAAATTGAGGATCCTCCTCTTGGTCCCCGGACAGAAATGAGCGAGAGAGGGCATCAGCTCTGACATTCTTGTCACTGGACCTAAAATGCAATAAAAAGTTAAAGCGAGAAAAACAAAGACCACCTGACTTGGCATGGATTAAGTCTCTGGGCGGACTGGAGGTATGCCAGGTTCTTATGGTCCGTGTAGATGACCACTGGATAGACTGCAGGATCTGCACCAGAGTGCAGCAGGCAGGATCTGCACCAGAGTGCAGCAGGCAGGATCTGCACCAGAGGGCAGCAAGCAGGATCTGCACCAGAGTGCGGCATGGACTGGTATGCAACCTTTCGCAACTTAGACTGCAGAATAGGAAGGTTGCTCAGGCACCTCCCCATTGGGGAGGAAGCAATATATACATAATGCTTCTTAGCCATTGGCTGGGGAGGAAATAGCAAGGGCACGCGCTGGCCCTCTAAGAGGGCGGGAGCATGCATGCGCCTGCCCTAAGGACATGGCTGGAAGCCCAGCTGAAGCTCTGCTGGTAGCATGCAGAGCATGGTGAAAGGAAGAACCGATCGCAGCACAGGTGACAGGTGAGTAAAGTTACACGCCGGAGGCCCTGCCTGTCAGAGCAGGGATCCAGCGTGGTGCTAACAGGATGCAACTCCAGTGTGTCTGCAGTGAAGGCCAGATGAAATGTTGAAAATCAGACTGACCTTGGAACCAGCCAAACAGAGTGGCTTGCACCAAGTCTGGCTGTGGAGGCCCCAAATAAAGGGAATTTTTCAGAAAATTACCTATTGTACAAATCAGCTTTTTGTGTAACTTTTTTTTAAATGTAACTATTTTTTTTCATATCACAATTTTTATTAAAAATCAAAATCTGAAATCATGTAATTTTCACAACGGCCACTGGGGCTTTTTTCAGTCCAACTTCTTGTTTTTTTTTTTTTCAGGAAACCCATATATACACTAGCCATAATGTTCAGACCCCAAACCTCTCTTGTATTTAATCATCCAATGTACAAATATCATTGTGAAGGAAAATCGAGTAGGGTTAGTTGTTACTTCACTTATTGTGATTGGTGGATCAGCTGTGATGGAGGTTACTTGTCATTGTAATGCTGCCTCTGATGATAATGAGCATGCTGAACATTTTTCCTCAAATGACAGAAGTCTAAAATAGCCTCAATGGCCAGAGTGAAAATTGCAAAATTGCTAATTTTCTTTTTTCCATACATATTGTGATATGAAAAAATTACACAGACAAAAATATTTTTTAAAAATGCATATAACACAAAAACTTAAATGACCTGATAGGACATTTTCTGACAACACTTTCCCTTTAGGTTGATAGTTCATGGCAGAATTATAGTCCAGAACCATTGTACACTTGTGGGGTGGTGTGGCCTGCAGGCTTGCAGCATGGGTGCTGTGGTGCACCAGGTCGCTCGTTGGTAACTGCTGGTGCATGTTACAGCCCACGGATGGCACCTGAGCACTGTCTAATTTTTTTCACACAAACAAAGAAGGCAGCACTCTGTAGCGCCATAGCATGCATATATGAAATATGAAAATTGAATTGCATTACTGCATTAGAAATATGAAAAATTTAGATCGCTTAGTGCATAAAATGGCTAATTTATGTGTACCTGGAAGCCACATTAAAGCAATTCTCGTTTCCAGGACCTAACTCTCTTAGAATAAAGTCTTCATCTGTATGGGAACCTAATGTGAATCCTCTCTTTAGACTGAAATCTACATCTCTGTGGAGGGGTAGTGGCCCTGCTGTGATTAAAACCGCCTGAGTCTAAGTGGTGGAGTGCTCAGTCAGAAGGCTAGTAAATGCAAATATCAAAAAACTGACCGTCACATCCAAACATAAACTAAGTGTGAACAGGTGCTTAACCTAGAGTCACCAACTCATATACACTCAAACAAAAAAGGCAGCACTCTGTAGCGCCATAGCATGCAAATATGAAATATGAAAATTGAATTGCATTACTGCATTAGAAATATGAAAAATTGAGAATGCTTAGCGCATAAATTGGCCAATTCATGTGTACCTGAAAGCCATGTTTTGAAATTTGATTTTTTTCCCAGACCCATAGACTTGCATTGGTGCGGACCACTCAGTCCACAAAAATATGCAGATATGTGCACAGCTCCATAGACTATAACAGCTATGAAAAACATTGATGGAGCTCGTACATGAAAAACTAACGTATGAATGACACCTAAAAGTTATGGGAATGTCGCTCACCAAGAATAAATAGTTTCTCACTCCTGGTCAGATCGGCCACACTCAGATGCTGAGCTCTTGAAATATCCCACTCTGTGAAATTACCCAATAGTGTTTAGCAAATTCAAGAATTTTCAGCCTTGAGCCACAATAGTGGAAATTGTCAGATTTGACATTTTTCGGCCTCTGTTCTTATGTTGATCATTAGTCTTAGATGACAGCTGTAATGATCTTTTACCTTTCTTCTTGTCATATAAACAGGTTACAATTTTTAACAATGTCAAGAATGAAAACATTGTTTTTTCTTTGCTTTCAGAGGTCACAGAAGGACCCTTTCTACCTCCTTGGCCTTTCTGTTCTTATGTAAGCAAAAAGCCGTTCAAGTTCTTGTAGTTGTAACTGCACGTAGGTCAGGGGTGCACGACCATTTTTAGTACAAGGGCCACATTTTCATACTGAAACAATACGGGGGCTGCACTAAAAATTAATGGGATATTACCTTTTGTGATATTTGTGGCATATCAAAAGTATATACCATATATGTCTGATAGATACAAAATTCTACCTACAGGACTCTCATCTCCAAAAATCAGCACTCTAATGTAGGGGACATCAATTGGTGGCACCAACTAGTTCACAATGAGGTTTTTGAGGAGGATTTAGTATTAGATTCTGCTTCTAAATCCACATGAAAAACGGTGTCAAATACTCTTTGAATAAGTTTTAATGGGATAAGCTGTTTTTTTTCTGTAATTTTGAACATTTCCCAGTAAAACTAATAGGAGGTTTATTCAAAGAGTATTTGAAGCATTACCGTATTTTGCTGACTATAAGACGCACCAGACCATAAGACATGCCAAAATTTTTGGGAGAAAAAGAGGAAAACTATGTTTTTTAATAAAATGGTGGTGCGGTTTATAGTCTGCTTTTCCCATGGGGGAGGGTGGCTGTGGTAGAGCAAGGTCCCAGGAAGTAGAGTCACTGCTGCAGGAAACTGCCAGCAAGAGTAGGGTAATGCTGCAGGCCCTGGGCTGTTAGGAGGGGATGCCCGGCGGTGCGAGACTGCGGGAGTCCCCACAGTTCCTTTCCTTTTCACTGCGGTGGACTTCGGGAAAATGGCCGACATTTTCCCGAAGTACATAGTAAAAAGAATGGGAACTGCGGGGACTCCCACAGCCTAGCACCGCTGAATACCCCTTCCTCCAAGCCCACGGCCCTCCACATTGCCCACTACTGCTGCTGCTCCCGCCGGCTTACTGCAGCCCCCTGGTTATCTAAATTTGGATTTTAAGATGCATCCGCTTTCCTCACCCCCCCAAATTTGGAGGAAGAAAGTGCATCTTGTAATCTGAAAAATCTGATAATTTTCTGGATGTTCAGTAAAATCCGCTTTCTAAATCCTCATAAAAACATTCAATAAATCTTAAAAAGGAATAGGTGATGCATGCACATGGCTCTCTACAATAGATCATGTTTTTTTTTATTACTACCTAATGTTTCAGAACTCCCATAAACTACAGTAGAGCCAAAGACATGGAAGCCCACCTGTCTAATTCACACACTGCTTTCTGTTAAACGATTTAAGAGACCCCATTCTTCCAGAGATGTCTCCACAGGACACCATTAGTACTTGCCCGGCATTGCTCCTCATCTGCTGCCACTACTCTTCTGCGTATGGCTGTCCACATATAGTTAACCTGTCAGACAAGAATTTTTCTCTTCATATGGTTGAAGTCCACAAAGAATGGCATCATGGACTGCATGTGACCTTCGGGCCGCAGGTTATCCACTCCTGATGTAGATTATTGCCACTTTCTATTTTAACAAATGTGTTGGGAACATCAATTGATGTCTCACTGAAATTTTTGCTTGGTCTTCTAACCTTACCTTGACCTCCACTGTTCCTGTTAACCTCCATTTCTTAACTACAGTTTTGAACTGAAGAAAGGGAAACTTTAAAACGCTTTGCTATCTTCTTATAGCCTTCTCCTGCTTTGTGGGCCTCCATCATTTTCATTTTCAGAGTGCTAGACAGCTGCTTAGAAGAACCCATGGCTGCTGTTTTTTGACACACGGTTGTAGGAGGCCAGGTTTAATTTGGCCTTTCCTAACGATGATAGTGAACAAGCCATAACCCTAACTGCTTATAAAACTCTGAAATCTTGGTCAAAGTTATCTGAGCACACAAATCTCCAAGGGTGCTGAAAACTTTTGAATCAGCCCATTTTCCTTTTTGTAATTTTTAAAATGTAAAATATTAATATATATATTTTAATCTAAATTACAGAGGAAATGTGTCATCTTTAACTTTCGGCCTTTTATAGATAATTTCACCTTTAACTTGCTTAACTTTTGAGAATAACAATAATTTTGACCAGGGGTGCTCAAACTTTTCCATGCCACTGTATATTATAGGCTGCCATGTTTCAGAAGCTGACAACTGATTGGACGGAGGCCCCTAGTACATTTTTGTGAACAGACATTTTGATTTAAATGCATGGATAAAGTGAATTCTATGAAGGCAATAATTCCCTAGGACAGCATATATTGATTATATCACATACCATGGAATAAAAGCATACCGTGTAAGGGTCATCCACCATTTCTTATAGCAGGACAAGCTTTAGGTGTTGTAATTATTACTAATTCTACAAAAAAATGCAAAATGTGTCACATCCCCAGGCCTACTTTCTATATTTAAGCACTTCATCTCATTTTGGTAGGGCAGCGATAAAAAGTGCAAGTTGACATGAATATATTATATCTAGGGCAAATCTAGAGAGGGAAAATTTCCCACCAGCGTCTGAATCTGACAGATCCATTTTAAAAGATCTCCATTTACTAAGACTATTTCTGGGAAGACGATATTCCCCATGGATGATAAATCCTGAAAAAGAGATTTAAAAACTGGGCCTCGCTAACTACCAAGCCACATGGTCACAGCGAAACACATTGCATCGGGAAACGAAGCAGAGCGATGGCTGTACCACAGAGACCCCTTCCAGATGGAGAAATGAGATACGTCTCAACTCCTTGTTTTAATTTACTAACAAACAGAGAATTTATGCTGTCATTCTCCGAATAGTAATATTTTACGACTTAATAAACTCTGCGCGACGCATTAGGTTGTGACAGGTGTATACCTCCATTCATTATCAGAGTTTCCTCTCTGGTGCATATGCTTCCTCATCTCCGAGAAGTTCACGTTTGTTTTCAGAAGAAGAATACCCTTTGAGAAAATGCCAAAGAATTCTTTATGTTTCCTTCTCCAGGCTGGCACTTGGGCCCTGCACGTCCGTTCTTTCATTATAAGTCTCTGCCTCGAGAGATAGGCTGCCGGCTCGTGCACTCTCTAAGGTTTCTTATTCCTCTGCATGTCAGTTTCTGTTTCTTATTATTCCTGGCTGGCACATTTTGCAGTTTTTTGTGGAATAAAATAAATTCAATCCGTACACAGCGTTTCGAGATAAGGCTTAAAGTGGACCTGCTTTACGTAGTCCTGTCTTATTATTTTCATTTATTATGCTAGTATTTAATATTAGGAGAAAATCCTACTATATTAGGAATAAACCTGGCAGGAATTAAGTCAGTTTCCCTGTAGCGCCTCTAGAGGGGAAATGAAGAATTACATTTTCAGATGTTGGTTCCTATAAGATGAGTTTTTGTAGCCACTCTGGCGAATAGGTGAGGATTGCCAGTCTTTTTCCTAGTATATTGGTAGCAATCTGTTCCCCTAATTATTGGTATTGTTTCTATTTGCCCATTTTGTACCATTCTTTTTTCTTCTTTTATTAGGGTATAGTCACACAGAGATTTTTTTTGTTGTGACATTTCCTGGCTGAAAAAATCAATAAAAAAAAAAATCACTCCTCAAAAAAAAAATGTAGCGTGTTTTTGACAGGTTTTTTGTGCATTGGGTATATTTTCAGCATCAATTGATGCAGAAGTCAAATTTCACAAAGCTTACATTACAAAGCTGATATCAACCCCAATGCTTTTATCCCATTGGCTTCCACACCAGGGCAAGTGATAAAAGCGGAGGTTAGGTGCCAGAATTGGCGCATCTAATGGAAGAGCCATTTCTGGGGTCGATGAGAGCTGATGTTCTTAGTCTGGGAGGGGACCAATATCCATGGCCCCCTCCTAGGCTATTAATATCAGCCCGCAGCTGTCTGTCTAGCCTTTGCTGGTTATTAATAATAGGGGAACCCTACGCCATTTTTTTGGGGGGTCACCCCTTGTTAATACCCAGTAAAGGCTAAGTAGACACCTGTCAGCTGATATTAATAACCTGGGAAGCTCCATGTTTTTCCCCCCTTTCCAGACTATAAACATCAGCCCCCAGCTGTCGGCTTTCCATCACCTGGTTAACAATAATAATGGGAATCTCAAGACTTTTTTTTATTCTAGCTATATATCTCTTCCATTATATTCTGACTAATCACGCTGTGAATTTACTGTACTGATGAAATCTCTGATTTCTTATGAAATTGATGCATAAAAATCGCACTGTTCACGCATAGTTCATGTGCACTGCGACTTTCTTCTCACACCCATTGACTTTCATTGGCGAGTCTCGGCCTTTCATGTGGCCATATGCAGCATGCTACAAATTTTTCCTCACTCCAATTCCAGGTGAGGAAACCTCACAGATGAGCACTTACTCATTGACTAACATTGTAGCCAGTGCAATGAGAGGTTTTCTTAAATTGTACTTGAGGAGTTTAAACGCGGATGTGAACGCAGCCTTAGGCCAGTTTCACACGTCAGTGGCTCCGGTACGTGTATGACAGTTTTCTCACGTACCGGAGACACTGACACATGTAGACCCATTAAAATGAATGGGTCTATGTACACGTCAGCGTGTTTTCACGGACCGTATGCAAAATACGCTGACATGTCAGTTTTTCTCCGGCAGCACGGTCCACAAAATTGAGGCACACGTACACACGGAGAACAGTTCACACTTTCCTCCCTGCGCACGGACAGCCGCAGGGGAAGAAGCGGCTACAGTAAGTGCTGTTCCCCTGCTTGTGGTTCTGAAGCTGGCTCTCCTTATTCTCCCTGCTCTGCCGGCAACTGCGCGAGCAGGGAGAATAAATGAAAAACAAACCGACATGGGGTCCTCCTTATTTTTTGAACCCACCAGGCAAAACTATACAGGAGCCTAAAAACAGCAGCCCACAGCTGGCCAGAAAAGGCGCATCTATTAGATGTAATGTGACATTAAGCCAGGCTTAGTAATAAAGAGGTGTCAATAAGACAGGAAAAGCGCTGTTGCAAAATGCATTTTTGATGTGCTTTTTCCGTGTTTTGGTGTGTTTTTGATTGATTTTAGTGAAGTCAATGGTGAAAACCGCAGGGCAAAAACGCAGAGGAATGACATGCTGCAGATTATTTTCTGCACCAAATCTGCAAGTCCAAAATACTCAACATGTGCATGACACATCAGGTTTTTCATTCACTTTGCCATCATGAGGATTGCTTCAGGTATATCTAGAAAATCTGCAAGGGAAAAAGCATAAAAAATGCTCCAAATCTGCAACGTGTGCACACAGCCTAGAAGCACAAAATGTCATCTATCTCAGTAGTGAGGAAATCTGTCTTCACTGAATACAGATCTTTACAGATTTTTGCCATGAATTTAGAGTGAGTGATCAATCCAAGTGGAGAACAAAGCGGATTGACGCATTATATTACACGTTTGCTTATTTTTATGTGCATTTATGAAATAAAAATTAAAATAACGGTGACTCTCTCATGTCTGCGATTAGCTGCAGAATGGCAAACTGTACAATTGCCTAGGACCACTGATTACTAGTAGACCCCGGGGACAGAAACCCTTAGGCTATGTTTCCACGGGGCATAATCCCTGCGCTTTGGACGCGGTGTAAACCCTGCTCTGCCCAAAGCGCCACCCCCCCTTTGTACGCACAGTGATGACTCAGATGACCCCAAAGATAAAAGTCTAATGGGGTCAGATCAGGAGACCATGGTGGCCATTCAACTGGCCCACGACGACCAATCCACTTTCCAGGAAACTGAAAATGGCACATTCCCTAAGTTTTTCCAGCATGATGGTGCACCACCACATTATGGGTGTCAGATCCGAGCATTCTAAAATGAACAGTTTCCTGGAAAGTGGATTGGTCATTGTGGGCCAGTTGAATGGCCACCAAGGTCTCCTGATCTGACCCCATTAGACTTTTATCTTTGAGGTCATGTGAAGGCAATTGTCTATGCTGTGAAGATACGAGATGTGCAGCATCTGAAACAACAGATACTGGAAGCCTGTGCTAGCATTTCTTCTGTGGTGGTGCTATCAGCGTGTCAAGAGTGGGAGAAGAGGGTTGCATTGACAATCCAACACAATAGGCAGCACTTTGAACACATTTTATAAGTGGTCATCAACTTGTAAATAACTATTGAAAGAATAAAGTTACATTAAAACCAAGCACACCATTGTTTTTCTTGTGAAATTCTCAATAACTTTGATGTGTCACATGACCCTCTTCCCATTGAAAAAAATATAGCTGGATCTAAAATGGCCGAATTCAAAATGGCCACCATAGTCACCACCCATCTTGATAAGTTATCCCCCTCCCATATACTAATGTGCCACAAACAGGAAGTTGATATCACCAACCATTCCAAATTTATTTAGGTGTATCCATGTAAATTGCCCACCCTGTATATACAGAGTGGTCCAAAAGTAGGTGGACAGAAAATAATAACATTTATTTTGATTTATATATAAAATTATATTTACTAACACAAGCATAACATTGACAATTAAATTTTATTCTGAACAATAATACAAAAGCCCTTAAATTTTATCAACGCAGGTGCTCAAACTGTTTTCCATCACAATTTGCACAAGTCTCTTTGGGTATTAATTTCTTGAAATGCATCTCTTATGTAATTTTTCAAATCACTGACACTTTTTGGTTTTCGACTATAAACTTTGTTCTTGAGTTCTCCCCAAAAGAAAAAATCCATTGGGGTCAAGTCTGGTGAACGTGCCGGCCAATCAAGTGGGCCTCTTCGGCCAATCCATTTATTAGGAAATGTTTCATCAAGATACTCGCGGACTACTCTTGAATAATGTGGAGGGGCCCCATCTTGTTGGAAATAAAGGTCATTTGAATTAGGTTGTTGCTGTAACTGGGGAACAACTTGATTCATTAGAATTTCGAGATACTTATCTCCTGTGACTGTTCCATCAAAAAAAATGGTCCAAAAACACCAAAACTTGAAATACCACCCCAAACATTGACACCAGGCTCATTTAGTTGTTGCTCTAATGTTAAATGCATGTTCTCATTATACCCGTAAATACAATTATGGCTGTTAATATGGCCAGATAATCTGAAAGAAGCTTCATCACTCCACATAATGTTATCTAAAATTACTGGATTTTCTTCAATTTCGTTAAGCATAATCTCACTAAATTGCAGCCGCCTGTCTGGATCATCCTCCAATAAACCATGAATTAGACGTGGACGATAAGCTTTCCACCCAATAGATTTCAGGATTCGCATGATGGAAGCTCGTGAAATTCCCAATTCTAAAGAGACTCTTTGGTGGACTTTTTTGGACTCTAAACAAATGTTTCAGCAACAAGTTGTTTATTATTTTCTGTACAGGCTGTTTTGGGTCGACCAGTTTTTGGAGCATTAAGGATTGAGCCAGTGACATCGAATTTGTCATGAATGCGGTAAATGGTTTGTCTCATTGGGGCTTGAGTACAAAATGTTTCAACCCAATTTGCTCTAACTGTTTCAGCATTTTGAGATTTCCAATACTCTTTTAAAATCCATTTTCTTTGATCTGTATTTAAATTATTTGCCATTTTGGGGGAGATTTATCTGTGAAAACTGGATCTGTGAAACTGACTCAGTTGCCCTTAGCAACCAATCAGATTCCACCTTTCATTTTCCAAAGAGTCTGTGAAGAATGAAAAGTGGAATCTGATTGGTTGCTAAGGGCAACTGAGTCGGTTTCACATTACACCATGTTTGATAAAACTCCCCCTTCATAACCCTATTACACATACTGTCCAACTACTTTTGAACCACCCTGTATATACACTGCTCAAAAAAATAAAGGGAACACTTAAATAACACATCCTAGATCTGACTGAATTAAATATTCTCATTGAATACTTTGTTCTGTACAAAGATGAATGTGCTGACAACATAATCACACAAAAATCATCAATGAAAATCAAATTTTTGAACCAATGGAAGGCCTGGATTTGGAGAGACCCCCAAAATGAAAGTGGAAACAAGTCAAAATGTTGCTCAGTATTGTGTGTGGCCTCCACGTGCCTGTATGACCTCCCTACAAAAGCTTGGGCATACTCCTGATGAGGTTGTGTAAGTCTCCTGAGGGATCTCCTCCCAGACCTGGACTAAAGCATCCGCCAACTCCTTGACAGTCTGTGGTCCAACGTTGGTGGATGGAGCGAGACATGCTGTTCCAGATATGCTCAATCGGATTCAGGTCTGGGGAACGGGCGGGCCAGTCCATAGCTTCAATGCCTTCATCTTGCAGGAACTGTTGACACACTCCAGCCACATGAGGTCTGGCATTGTCCTGCATTAGGAGGAACCCAGGGCCAACCGCACCAGCATATGGTCTCACAAGGGGTCTGAGGATCTCATCTCGGTATCTAATGGCAGTCAAGCTACCTCTGGCGAGCACATGGAGGGCTGTGTGGCCCTCCAAAGAAATGCCACCCTACACCATTACTGACCCACTGCCAAACCGGTCATGCTGAAGGATGTTGCAGGCAGCAGATCGCTCTCCATGACGTCTCCATACTCTGTCACGTCTGTCATATGTGCTGAGTGTTAACCTGCTGCCTGCAACATCCTTCAGCATGAATCGCAAAATCGGTACGCAAAAATTCCACGGTGCGCCGTGTGCTGTATGGCCGTGAGGGCCATATTTGCGTATCACGGCGTACGGACACGGCCCCCATCGAAAAGCAATGGGGCCACAAAACCAAATGGAAGTTTGGTTTTGCGGTGCACCGTCTCTTCTGGTTTTGCGGAAGTTCTTTGCGGCCTATTATTGCGGCTGACCACCTTTTTTGCGGTGATACAGCCCGCAAAAAAGGCCCGCAATAACGGGCCGCAAAAAAAAAGGAAAGTGTAAAAGTAGCCTAGGCAAAATATAATAAATAGGTAAAAATACTGTATGTGGGTGAAAATTTTGCAAACAGGGGCCCTACTTTGCTTATTAAAACAAATCTTGCCCTCCATTACTACTGTATAGTAGTAGATTTACTCTTCCTTCTAGTTGCAGAGCAAGGAGGTGCGACTCCAATAAGAAAAAATTAAGAAAGAAAAATAGTAATATAAATAACAATTGCGTACAATGAACCTGATTCACTTACCTTCTATAAGACTTTCAGAACAGCTTTTCTTGTAACTGAACCAAACGTGATATTGTGCGACCTTAATAACTTACTAATAAGACATAAAAATGAGACAAAAAATATGAAAAATATGTTTTGTGCCTCCTTGAGCATAAACAAGTGCGGGCTGGCGTTTTAAGTGTATGTGCCAGGAGCAAGACACGTTCCGTTGGCTCCGTTCTCCTACATGAATTAATCACATGATTTAATTCTCTGGAAGTTATCAGGGAAGACCAGGGCCACTTTATGATGTGACTGGCCTTAGGGCGCAGAATCCATTATTGGGCACCACAGTACTATGCCAAACACAAAGAAGGATCTCCGAGTGCCGAGAAACATATCAGGTATTCCGCCATCATATTGCACCTCTGTATTTACATTACATGTAAGACCACTGACATTTTTATTTTAATTTATTTATTTTTCTTGGGGGGGGGGGGTTACACTTGAGCCGATTAGGGAAAGGTGAAAAATTAGGCTAAAATGTGATTTATCTTATATGTGTTTGACTTTAAAGATTATCACAGATTTTCCTCTTTGAAAGTTTCATTTCCATCATTTTTTGTGTGTGAATATTTCTCAATTAGTGACTTTTGATTTGTGCTCTATTTAAAGTTGTTTAGTTAATTTTTTTGTTTTTATGTTAGTATGGATTTTCAAGATGTTTTAGGTTAGGGACATATGGCCACAGATTCGCACATCCGAGAGACCAGGGACAATATTAGAAATGGCACTCTGATCAAACTCTGAGAATAGTGTGATCCGACTCTCTTGGATAAAAAGATGGAGAATAAAATGTATCCATCTTCTCCATTGTGTCAGTCCGCTGAAATTGGACTACACCCAGATTCCATCCGAGTGCAGTCCAATGGTTTCCACTCATTGACTTGCATGGCCCATTGCGATCCGAATATCAGCTCAAACTCGGACATGCTGGAATTTTTTCCTTGGACCAGCTTCGACAGGGGAAAAAATTGGACATGTGTACGGCATCATAGACTAACATTCAAGTGCAACCTGATGTGTTGTTGGATCATACTCGGACCGAAAACACGGCGATCTGCACCTAGCCTAAGACTGATTAATAAAATGCGGCTTTTTTATTTTTAAATTGCTAAATTTTTGTACCTGGAAAGTTTATAAATTGTTCATTTTTAGAAATTTACGGAACATTTAATGGAGCATGTGACTTTTTTCTCTAATAAAAAGCAAAAATGGTTGAAGACAAAAATAAAGATGATTTTTGACTTTGTGCAAACGTCATGAACCGCGTGTGCCATTTTGAAGAATTTGGGGCAAAACAGCAATAAATACCACAAGGTGAAAAGAAAAGGGACATAACCACTTCAAGACAGGGCTAGTTCAGTTTTTTCACTTTAGTTTTTTTTCCTTCTCTTCTTCCAAGAGCCATAACTCTTTCATTTTTCTATTCACATTGCCTTATTAGGGCTTGTTTAGTTTGAATGACACAATTCTACCATATTTTGTACTGGAAAAAAAAAATTCCAAGTGCGTTGAAATTGCAAAAAAAGTGCTGAGTGCTCATCACTAGTAGGCATAATTCAGATGTCTGATCTTCATGTACGCTTCTATATATACTTGTTTTAACTATGGGGCTGTTCACATGTTCGTGTTTTTTTTTGGGCCGAATGCCAGCAACCAAAAAACCAGAAGCATGTCCATTTTTCATTCGGTCCCAGGATCTAAGTCGCCTATTCAAATTAATGAGTCTACGAAAAAAATTGGCAAGGACACTGGTGCCATCCATGCGTCATCCGAGTTCTGTTTATTTTTTACTGCCTAGTGGATATTTTTTTTTTGTATATGGGAAAAACGGATGCCACACTGATGGTAAAAACAAATAAAAAATGGATGCTAATCAGATCCAACAATGTCTAACGCCTCTTTCACACATCAGTGTCTCCAGTACGTATTGTGACAGTTTTCGCAGGTACCAGAGACACTGACACATGTTGACCCATTCAAATGAATGGGTCTGTGCACAAGTCAGTGTGTTTCCACGGACCGTGTGTCTGTGTGCACCACACGTGGACGTGTCCGTTTTGTACCGTCAGCACAGACAGCAAAACATACCGCACATGTGCACACGGAGAACACACATTGATGTCATCCGTGTGAAGAAGCACTACAGTAAGCACTGTTCCCCGGCGTCGGTTGCTGAACACGGCTCTCATCATTCTCCCCTGCTTTGCCGGCGCAAGCAAGGGAGAATGGTGAGAGTTATATTAAAGTCAGAACGATGATGTGGGGACTTTTGGGACTATTACTCCAATCATCCAACACTTACTGCCACTAATAACAGTGACAGCAGGAGCGGATGATCGGGGTATTCCTACCCCGCCGCCTGCGATATAACTAAATAAATGAATGAAAAACCCGTTGTGGGTTTCCCCCTATTTTCTTTAACCAACCAGGCAAAACTCACAGCTGGGGGCTGCAACCCTCAGCTGTCAGCTTCAGCAAGGTTGGTTATCAAGAATAGAGGGGTCCACACACTGTTTTTTAATTATTTAAATAAATTAAATAAACGGCATGAGGTCCCCACATTTTTGACAACCAACCTTGCAAAAGCTCACAGCTGGGGGCTGGTATTCTCAGGCATGGATATTACACCCCCCAGCCTAAAAACAGCAGCCCACAGCCGCCCAGAAAAGTTGCATCTATTAGATGCGCCAATTCTGGCACTTTGCCCTGCTCTTCCCACTTGCCCTGTAGCTGTGACAAGTGGGGTAATATTTGTGGAGTTGATGTCACATTTGTATTGTCAGGTGACATCAAGCCCATGGCGTAGTAATGGAGAGGTGTCTGTAAGATACCTCTCCATTATTAATCCTATAGTTATATGGTAAATAAAGACACATCTAGAATAAAGTCCTTTAATTGAAAAAATGACACAAACACCTTTAATATTCTCAATTAAACCATACTTACAACCTCACCTAATTCCACCGAAGCCCTCATTCTCCTGTAAAAAAAATTAAATAAAAAAACAGCAATATACCATACCGGTCCGTCGTTCTCTCCCATGCCATAATCCATGTCAAGGGGGGGCTAAATAGTTTTCAACCTGGACGGTGCCAAGATGCGACTGTCCCGGCTGAGAACCACTGGTGAATGAGCTGCTGCGAGCGCAGCATCATTGACCAGCGGTGACATAATCGAGGGTCCCAGCCGGCCTGAACTGCGGTGACCTCAGGACCATGGGAAAAAGTCAGTGATGAGGTCAACGCAATTCAAGGTCAGTGTCTTCAGAGCAGATCACCATGACACTCTTATCAACCCAGGAAACTGTATTTGGTAATATACATTTTTCATTGTCGATGTATAAAAACGGATCGCACCCGGATATCACACAGACGTAATAACACGGACACATGGATGAAAATAGGATTAATTTTTTGGATGTAGCTGGGACAATTTTTCATACGCTTGTCTGCAGCCGGCCTTACTTGAACTCTACACCTATAGCGATATTTTATGGTATGTATATGTTATAGTTCGAGCATGGCTGTTGGGTATTGCATAAAATAAATTCACGCACAAATGTTGCAAGTTTTGCATTCCTTTTTTTTATGAAGTCCACAACCCCTAAGGCATCCAGTATCAGGTGGAGAAGACAAGAATTGTACTCTGAAAGTAGAAGTCTGGGTTCACACTGCATAATACATAGAGGCCGTCCTTGTAATCAGTGTAGGACTAGGGTACCAAGGGCCCACCAGTAACCAACTCAAAGGCCCCACTTTTCAGCCACATGCAAATGTGACATTATCCTCAATCTCAAATTTGTATAAAAATGAACTGGGTAGATTGATAAAGGAATAAGATGCCGCCTTTGTCTGTACATAGTGATTCAAGTCTATCTATATATATATATATATATGCGGCCCACTAGAGGATTCTCCTGTTCTCCAGTGGGCCAGTGCAAGCTAGCTTGTAATGGAGCTACAACACTGTGGTTACACGGTGGCCCGCTGCATCTGGTGCACGGGGTGGACACATTTCCCATTCATTCTTTGTGAAACAGTTTTGCCTGGTGGTTTAAAGTTTTTCTGCAGACAGAATGGATCTGTGGGAATTTCTCTCCGCATAGCAAACTGTATCCAATTCCACAGTTATTACAGTAAACCTATTAGTGCCACCTGGGTTTGCATATCCACTGCGCTGTCCAAGTGAAGACAGATTAGCTCTATCACATGTTATGCCAGAGGGACAGTCTCACGAGGACTCTGCCCTCTGGGAGAACAGAAAGCGCAGAGTTTTTAATGAGAATATTCTCCTTATAATAGCATTCTGTAGCCTTGAGATTTTCCTGTCAAGTCATTTCACATTCTTTTGGCAGCTCATATGAGTTTTACTGCTCACTTAATGATATTGTAAAAGCGAGTCGTAGATAAACACAACCTACACGTATATTACACGCAGGTGCGGGCGCCACAAAAAGAAGGTGGCCAGAAGTTAGGATACGATTTGTGATCTTTTTATATGCTCAATCTCAACTATTCGTTCATGTGGGAAATTACTAATTTTCTGTAGTGTTTATGGCGGTGGAGGCTGTAGACGTTATACATTTCACTATGAGCAATGATAGAACAAAAAGTAAAAAGTCTCTGCCATGAATCAATCCGTCTGTTGCTACTGATTTATCACAATTACCACTCACCGTAAATGGCGACTCCGCTTCCCACACTCTCTCGTCCACTCACTTATCGCAATGGGCTGCCAATGAGTTAAGCTCAACCCACGGCCAGGTCCCACATCAATACCACACTCTTCGCTTCCACTACTTGATGTTTTGATGGGCCAGCAAGACTCCCGCACTGAGTTACACACTAGTACACACGTCACGCAGCTTTCCCATAGGCACTCTGCTTGCACTCTGGCACACAGGGTAACCCAATCAAGATATTCTCACCTTCTCAGGGTTTGTGGATACGTTTAGTACAGCAAGGGACAAAATTAAATTTTAGATATAAAATAATAAAGTCAATACTCCCCTCCCGTGCCGGCGCCGTTCTCGCTGTGTCGGCACTCGTGGTCCCAGGGTTCTCATGTGGTGTTGTAACACGTGACCCCGGGACCAATCAGCACTGGTGTCACTGTCCCTGCCTTCGTATGGTTTGAGCATGAAGAGGAAATCCGAGATCAGCTACAGCCCGGACTTCCTCTTCATGTTTAAAACTTCCGGAGGTGGAAACAGTGACGCTAAAGCTGACTGAGCAGCGGGGTCATATGTGCAACTGCAGGAGAGCCCTGCGACCGCGAGTGCCAACACCGCTGAAATGGCACAGCCACTAAATTATTATTATTTGTTATTAAAATAGTCCCATTTATTCCATGGTACTTTACATGTGAGGAGGGGTATACATAATAAAAAAACAAGTACAATAATCTTGAACAATATAAGTCACTGACTGGTACAGGAGGAGAGGACCCTGCCCGCGAGGGCTCATAGTCTACAAGGGATGGGTGAGGATACAGTAGGTGAGGGTAGAGCTGGTCATGCAGCGGTTTGGTGGATGGTGGTTACTGCAGGTTGTAGGCTTGTCGGAAGAGGTAGGTCTTCAGGTTCCTTTTGAAGGTTTCCATGGTAGGCGAGAGTCTGATATGTTGTGGTAGAGAGTTCCAGAGTAGGGGGGATACGTGGGAGAAATCTTGTATGCGATTGTGGGAAGAGGAGATAAGAGGGGAGTAGAGAAGGAGATCTTGAGAGGTTCGGAATTTGTGTGCAGGTAAGTACCGGGAGACGAGGTCACAGATGTATGTAGGAGGTTGTTTGGATTTTTAACTTTAGTCTTTGTGCAATGGGGAGCCAGTGAAGGGATTGGCAGAGAGGAGAGGCCGGGGAATAGCGAGGGATAAGTGGATTAGTGGGGCAGTGGAGTGTAGAAAAGATTGGAGGGGTGCAAGAGTGTTAGAGAGGAGGCCACAGAGTGGGAGGTTGCAGTACTTAAGACGGGAGATGATGAGGGTATGCACTAGGGTTATTGTGCAGATTCTTGATTAAGAAATGTATGGATCCAGGAAATATTTTTAAATTGGAATCAGCAGGAGGTGGAAAGGACCTGGATATATGGTTTGGAGGAGAGAGCAGAGTCAAGGGTTACCCCGAGTCAGCGACCTTGCAGGACTGGGAAAATTGAGCAGCCATTGACTTTAATGGCCTGTTGGGGGAATTGAGTGAGATGGGTAATTTCTAAGATGCAAAAGTTATGAGAGAATCAGTTTTCTTTCTCCAGAAAGAGAGCTATTTGGATATATTCAAACATGGGAGGATGGAATAGGGTATGACTACAGGATCAGACTACAAAGGGCTTTGTATGTAGTCTGTAACCATGGAGACACAGGTCTCCATGTGAGCTGTGTACACTGCCAGAAGTAATTTTAATCAAAACTATTAGCGGTATTGCTTTTTTCTTACTTTCTGATACATTAGAGATATAATTGGTGCTAAGTTCGCATAGCATTTACCATTGTTTTATCCATGATAATGTAATTTATTATTATTTACACATTGTAGACTTTTTTCGTCTCATCCCAAAAGCTTGCTAATCCCAGTGATATTTGCCATGAATATTAAATTACTCGTCCTGTAAAAGCCTGCCTATCATTAAAGGCATCTTGTTATGACCTGTAGGCAGGAGGTTATAGAGCCGGAGGAGCTGATCAGATTGATATATACTTTTAGTGTGAAAAGTTTCAGTAAAACTTGTATTTCTTATGTGAAATCCCTGGTGTTTGTATGCATATGAGTACAGCGGGTGGCCTTACTCAGTGATGGACAGACTTTCCAGTATGTGTAACTTGAAGGACCGCCCACTGGACTCCTACATACAAATACTAGGGATTTCAATGAATAAAATACCAGTTATACTGGATCTTTTCCAACAAACCTATATATCATTCTATTCAGCGTCTCCTTCTCTATATTATGTTGTCAACCAATTGGACTGAATCTACAGCATGATAGGTTCCATCTGAAGCATTCAAGCAACTCTCGGACCCCAACCTATCGCGAATATAGGATGTCTTAACCTTGTATACCAATGCCAAGTATGTGGCTGTGCTCGAGTGGGAGGTGAGATCCCCTTGGAGATGTACAAAGAAAAATGGGAATACCCTTTTAGCCCAAAGCTAGAAGCAATGAATGATTTCCATGTTGTACCTGGATCAGGAATGTAAAACCTTTACTTATCTGAGGGCAACAATACCAGATTGAACCAACTCTAAGGGCCACATTAAAGTTTAAAGAGGTATTACCCACTACAAGCCATAAAGCTAAGATTAAGAGCTGGCTTCACTTTTAGGACTCCCAATTATATGGAAAATGAGGGTCTACTTCCCCCTTTCCACAATACTGAAAGGAAGAGACCATGCCAGCATGTGTCCATCTCTGTTGTAGTTCATGTAAGTTGAACTAGTCGAGTGTTTTTCGCTGCTCCCATAAAATACAAGGAAGATAGCGTCATACATGCATGGCCACCGCTCCACCTCATCTGCTCCATATGTAAATATTAGGCAGGCATCGAAGACCTCCATTGTGCCAGCAAACATGGGGGTTCCAGAGATGGACACAAAGTGCGCTGTGAAAAAAAATTACAGGAAAGGTTTATGGTGGGAATAGCGCGATTGGAGCGGAAAAGATCGCTGCAATCATGAATCTGGTGCATTACGATATGTTAACGCTCAAAAGCAAATTTCAGGCATTTGGAAAGTAGAACATGGGGTGCTGGGATTTTTGAGGATTCTCAGGAAATAAATGATATAACCTTTCTATAAAGAATTACAGCCTTCAGGTTAGCCCTAATAATTGTTATATCAGCTAGGTATGTAGACAGCCTTCACCAAAGACCAACTTGATCTGTCCGGCTCCTGTTCACAGAGGCAGCAAAATTTTCCACTCCCTCAGTCTTCCCATTGTCACTTATGAGGATATACAGAGTAGATGCCAAATGGTACAGGTGCTTCTCACAAAAATTAGAACATCATCAAAAACTTAATTTATTTCAGTTCTTCAATACAAAAAGTGAAACTCATAATATATAGAGTCATTACAAACAGAGTGATCTATTTCACGTGTTTATTTCTGTTAATGTTGATGATTATGGCTTACAGCCAATGAAAACCCAAAAGTCATTATCTCAGTAAATTAGAATACTTTATAACACCAGCTTGAAAATTGATTTTGAAATCCGAAATATTGGCCTACTGAAATGTATGTTCAGTAAATGCACTCAATACTTGGTCGGGCTCTTTTGGCATCAGTTACTGCACCAATGCGGCATCGCATGGAGGCGGTCATCCTGTGGCACTGCTGAGGTGTTATGGAAGCCCAGGTTGCTTTGATCGCAGCATTCAGCTCGTCTGCATTGTTGGGTTTGGTGTCTCTCATCTTCCTTATGACAATACCCATAGATTCTCTATGGGGTTAAGGTCAGGCGAGTTTGCTGGCCAGTCAAGCACAGTGATACTGTTGTTTGTAAACCAGGTATTGATACTTTTGGCAGTGTGGACAGGTGACAAGTCCTGCTGGAGAATTAAATTTCCAACTCCAAAAAGCTTATCAGCAGAGGGAAGCATAAAGTGCTCTGAAATTTCCTGGTAGACGGCTGTGCTGACTTTGGTCTTGATAAAACACAGTGGACCTACACCAGCTGATGACATGGCTCCCCAAACCATCACTGATTGTGGAAACTTCACACTAGACCTCAAGCAGCTTGGATTGTGGCCTCTCCACTCTTCCTCCAGACTCTGGGACCTTGATTTCCAAGGTCTAGTATGAAGTATCCACAATCAGCGATGGTTTGGGGAGCCATGTTGTCTGCTGGTGTAGGTCCATTGTGTTTTATCAAGACCAAAGTCAGCACAGCTGTCTACCAGGAAATTTTAGAGCACTAAAATCCAGTCATATTGTGTGCATCATATATACTGATTTACAATCTATTGCTAAATTCTGACCCTCTGGATGTCCCTATCCGCGGGCCAGACAGAGACAGCCAGAGGGCCGAATATGGTATTGTGGGGGTTAGGGCGATGAGGTTAAAATGCTTAGGTATGGAATAATACATGATCTAGGTGCCATATGTTGCCATTTTCTAAACATATTATAGTAGAGGATATAGTGCTAGCTGTGTTTTCTGCAGCACTATAACATGACGGCATCATGTCTCTGCATGTGAACTTATTTATCCCTTATCTTAGCTAACACAGAGAATTAAAAGAATCACATGAACAATTTTTTCTATATTTTTAGAAACCACTTTTCCAGATTTTTTTGGCTAAACGTTCTACATGAAATATTACATGAAGGATTTGGAAAGTAATTAAGTCCTTTGTACCTTGGATCTTTTAGGTGCTTTACTAAGATTTGAGTCTTGTTCTGGAAGCCCCAGGAAATACCTAATGTGAAAGGTGCAGTAATTTGGCAGACATCCCACAAAGAGATGACATCTCTATTTAAAGAGAAAAGTCATATTGCACATACAATCTGATCGCACAGCCGTAGGTTAGCCTCCTAAAATGAACCTGACAGCTGATACATGTCAGTCCACTTATGGAGATACCAAACTTGCTCATTTTGTTTTTATTTAAGGGGTGAAAAAAAATAAGGAAATTTGCAAAAAAAAAAAAAAAAATTGTTTTGTATCGTATCGTAAGACCTCTAACTTGCTTATTTTCCATTGATGGAGCCAGTGAGATCATGTTGTTTTGCACATCAAGCTGATGTTATTTTATATCTACCATTTTGTCATATGTTTTGATTGACTTTTATTACATTTTTTGGGGAAATTCAAACCCTGGTGTTTTTATATTTTTGTCTTGTTTGAAGATTCACCGTATTGGATAAGTATTTTTACATCTTATTAGTTTGGTCAATTACACAGGTAGCAATATCAAAAATGTATTTTTTTTTTTACAATTCCCTATTTGCATTTGAGGAATAGGCGGTGACTTAAACTTTTACATATTTTATATATATATTTCTTACAAATGTTTTTTTAAAGTTTCTTTAATTATTAATAATGATGAATGAATAGATTTGTCAAACTTTAGGCCGGTGTCAAGGTCATAATCTCTTGGCCTCTTGAAAGGAACCCTGCAAATGGCTTCCTTCCAGCTCCTAGTCTCTTCCATACGGTTATAACGCACATCGCTAAGGATTTTAGAGCAACAGTATCAGAGAAGATTAAAATATAGGTTTGTGCGAAATTGCCACTTCTATTCTTAGGAATCCAATTGCCAGTCCTAATCATGTACTGACAACAATCTTTGTATGCAAAGTCATAAAAAAGTCATATAAAAAAGGTTGTCAGTCACTGATTAGGACCGCCCACTGGACTCCTAAGCATTCTGAGCAGGGATTTCAGTGCATAGAATACAATTATAACTGCATTTTCACACTCAAACCTATGCATCAACCTGCTCAGCTCCTCCTGCTCTATAATATGCTGCCAATAGATTGCACAGCATTTTCAACCTGGGGATATTTTAAGTAAGATGTTCCAAATTTATAAACAGGAGTTCATTTTGTATTAGCTTTGACGCATCTTGACTATTTGCCACAAAATAAAATCTTTGTGAGTTGAGTTGCTGTTGGTTTCCACTATAAGTTACACTAATTTCTGTGATAAATGAGAATAAGACTGCCAGATTCGCCAAGCCCCCCTTACTAAGCTTCCACCACAATTTAGAAAACCGAGAGCAGACAAAATTAACAAAAAAGTGCAAATATTTTAAAAAAACCTGATGTACGAGAATTTATAACTTTTTTTGTCCACCAGAATTTTGCCGCACAGACCTTGATAACCTTCCTTCAATGATTTTTAATCTTTGACAACCATTTCACCTGTAATCTTAAGTAATGACGTACCAATGTCTTTCTTCCTCATTTTAAGTTCAAGGTTTTCTCCTGTGCTGCACCAATTCTATGGAACTCATTACATGGCAAAAGATTTGGTCCTAATCTTACAGCTTTAGAAAACAATTTTTTTTTAGGAAGATTTAATGTGACAAAATTGTGGCATAGTCAAAGGATCCTTGCCCCCCCATAGGAGCTATGACTGCGCTATTGAATTAGTGCCTGGTAGTAAATTCCCTAAAGGTCGCCTTTTTAACTTGTCTGTACCTGAACATGACGCTATGTGGTCTTATATCAAGGAGTCATTGGAGAAGGGTCATATCAGACCATCCTCTTCACCCTTGGGTGCCGGTTTTTTCTTTGTGGCCAAAAAGGATGGTTCATTAAGGCCGTGTATTGATTATCGTCTCTTGAACAAGATCACTGTGAACAGGGGCGTACATAGAAATCATGGGGCCCCATAGCAAAAGTCTGAATGGGCCCCCCCCAAAAAAAAAAAAAAAAAAATCAACAGGTGCTCTTAACTCCAGGCATGCATGTAAAGTGCCAGCACAGTGAGGGGACACATTTAACAAAAAAAATCCACCCCGTCCCCCAGCCAGCCGGGCTCACCGTCTTGTGTGTGTGTCCCTCTCCCTGAGTGTGAGAGGATCATGAATGTTTTCTGCTTTCTGCTTCCTGCTTCCTGCAATGCACGTGTGCTGCTCTCTGGCTGCCATGAGGCGTGGCGTTCTTATGCAAATCCAGCCAGAGACTTCAGCCAACTGCTGACCAGGAAACAAGGAAAGGGGAGTCTTAAGGGGGTATACAGAAGCCAGCGGCCGGGGCTTACATTTAATTAAAGGAGATAGTACTGTGTCAGCACAGCACAGCTGCCAAACTGCAGCGGCCGTCGCGGGCCCCCTCACCTGTCCGGGCCCCATAGCAGCTGCGTGGTCTGCTACTATTGACGGTACGCCCCTGACTGTGAAATATCAATATCCATTACCCTTGATTTCTGACCTGTTTTCCAGGGTGAAAAGTGCTACTTGGTTTACCAAGCTTGACCTTAGGGGGGCGTATAACCTTATTCGCATTAAGCACGGGGATGAATGGAAGATGGCGTTTAATACCCCAGAGGGGCATTTTGAGTACCTAGTGATGCCCTTTGGGCTCACTAATGCTCCTTCCGTCTTCCAGTCCTTCATGAATGACATTTTCAGGGATTTTGTGGATAAATTTCTGATTGTTTATTTGGATGATATCTTGATTTTTTCCAATGACTGGGACTCTCATGTGAAACATGTTTGGACTGTGTTCCAGATTTTGAGAGAGAATGCTCTGTATGTGAAGGGATCAAAGTGTCTTTTTGGCGTACAGAGGATCTAATTTCTGGGATTCATTTTGTCTCCATCTGTTATTGAAATGGACCCGGTCAAGGTTCAGGCCATCTGTGATTGGGTCCAACCTACTTCATTAAAGGCTCTTCAGAGATTCTTGGGTTTTGCCAATTTTTATCGTAAATTTATTGGTAATTTCTCTGTTATTGTTAAACCATTGACTGATTTGACCAAAAAGGGTTCTGATGTGGTGAATTGGCCTCCTGAGGCAGTCTCTGCGTTTCAGGAACTTAAGCAGAGATTCACTTCTGCTCCTGTTCTACGGCAGCCTGATGTTTCTCTGCCATTTCAGGTGGAGGTTGATGCCTCTGAAATTGGGACAGGTGCCGTTTTGTCCCAAAGAGATCCTGAGACCTCTAAAAGTAACCCTTGTGCCTTTTTCTCTCGAAAATTTTCTCCAACTGAACGTAATTATGAAGTGGGTAATCGGGAGTTATTGGCCATGAAGTGGGCTTTTGAAGAGTGGAGACATTGGCTGGAGGGAGCCAAACATCAGGTGGTGGTCCTCACGGACCATAAGAATCTGGTTTATCTGGAATCAGCCAAGCGACTTAATCCTAGACAGGCCAGGTGGGCCTTGTTTTTCACACGTTTTAATTTTGTGGTTTCCTTTCTTCCTGGCACTAAGAATGTTAAGGCGGATGCCCTCTCAAGGAGTTTCCTTGCGGACTCTCCTGAGTCATCTGATCCTGCTGTTATTTTGAAAGAGGGTGTAGTTCTTTCCGCCATCTCGCCCAATTTGAGACTGGCTCTGGAAGGGTGTCAGGAGGATAAACCCGAGCACTGCCCTATTGGGAAATTGTTTGTCCCAGACCGGTGGAAAAAGAGTGTGATGTCTGAGATTCATTGTTCCGCGTTGGCCAGTCATCCCGGGATTTTTGGTACCAGAGACTTGGTGAGTCGGTCCTTTTGGTGGCCTACTTTGTCTCGTGACGTCAGGGAGTTTGTGCAGTCCTGTGGGACTTGCTCTCGCTCCAAGCCTTGCTCTCGCTCTAGTGGTTTGTTGATGCCATTGCCTGTGCCCAAGAGACCATGGACCCATATCTCTATGGATTTTATTTCCGACCTCTCTGTTTCTCAGAGAATGACCGTTATCTGGGTGATTTGTGATAGGTTTTCCAAGATGATACATCTTATGACATTACCTAAGTTGCCTTCCTTCTCCGAATTGGTGCCTTTGTTCCTTCAGCACGTGGTTCGGTTACACGGCATTCCTGAGAACATTGTGTCTGACAGAGGAGTCCAGTTTGTTTCCAGATTTTGGAGGACTTTTTGTTCTAAACTTGGTGTTCAATTGTCTTTCGCCTCTGCTTTTCATCCTCAGACCAATGGACAAACTGAGAGAACAAACCAGACATTGGAGACTTATCTGAGATGCTTTGTGTCTGCTGATCAAGATGACTGGGTCTCTTTTTTGCCTTTGGCTGAGTTTGCTCTTAATAATAGGGCTAGCTCTGCCACTTTGATGTCTCCATTTTTCTGCAATTTTGGGTTTCACCCTCGATTTTCTTTGGGACAGACTGTCATGTGTGCATTGCCACGAAGATCGTCGCGGTTGCACATTTTGACTTCTCACAGCTGAGCTGCTGTTTTTTTTGTGTTTGGCAGCTAGGGAGTTAATTCTGTCTGTGCTCGGTGCTGGGACCGGGTGCAGTTTCTCCCGGCTGCAATTGATTATTTGTTGATTGGTTTCCTTTAAATTCCTGGTTGTCTGCTTGGGGAGTTGCCAGTGAAACCTTCATGCAGACCACAGATAGGAATGAATCTGTATAGACTTTAGTTGTGAGCTCCTTAGTTGTTCTAAGCTCAACTTGGTTAGAGTTTATTTCCCAGACCATTTATGTTCCTTTGGTGTTTGAGTGTGTATGCAAGCGAGTGTTATCCTGTCTGTCTTATATGTCTAATCTGTGTATTTAGCTGAGATCAGCCCATATCCCTTTGGTGGTAGTCAGGATCCTTCTTAGGACTGATTACAGGGTTCAGGGTCTGATAGGAGACAGGGTTAGGCTGGAGACTTGGACCTCTGAACCATTATCAGTACCTCCAAGGTGAGGGATTAGTTAGGACCCCAGTTTAGGGTCAGGTTAGATCCCGGTCCACCTCTTTCCTGTTTCAGCTCATCAAGTCCTCAAGATTAACTCTGAGTTCAGCAGATATCGTGTCAGGTAAATCTATTCTATACTTACATGCTGATGTTGCTATACTAGTTGTTGTATAGAGTGTTGTTCCTGTATTAATAGTTTACTGACATTGTATACATATCATTAGACAGCGTGACAATTTCACTGGCCATAAAAATTATCTCCAGTTACCATGGATCCAGTAGCCCAGCTGGCTCTGCAGTTGCAGGGATTATCCATGGAGCTGACGGACATTAAGTCCAAAGTTTTGTCTCCCCTGGAGCAAACCAGAGTTGAACCTAAAGTAGCTCTCCCGGACAGGTTCACTGGTGGGCGAGACAAATTTTTCACCTTCCGGGAGGCATGTAAATTGTATTTTCGGCTTCGGCCTCGATCATCAGGGAGTGAGGAGCAGAGAGTGGGAATTGTTATCTCACTTCTGCAAGGGGACCCTCAATCCTGGGCATTTTCCCTTCCTCCGGGATCCCCGGCTCTACTGTCTGTAGATCAATTTTTTACTGCCCTAGGATTGGTATATGATGACCCAGATCGGGTCTCTCTTGCTGAGACAAAATTACGTAAGATACAGCAGGGAGATCGTCCGGCAGAGGAATTTGCTTCTGAGTTTCGTAGATGGGCCACAGATACTCAGTGGAATGACCCAGCTCTTAGGAGCCAGTTTTGTCATGGGCTTTCTGATAAATTAAAAGACGTTTTGGCTCAGTATGAGTCTCCTCCTTCTCTGGAGGCTGCTATGGCCTTAGCTATCCGTACTGATAGACGGCTTCGGGAGGGGGGTGAGGTAACCCCACTCCCTGTTGTTTCTCCATCTACCACTAAAGTCCCTTATGTTGAGGTTCCCCTTGTCTGTTCGGATGAGCCTATGCAGTTGGGAGGGACATCATTCGTAGGAGGGGATTGGCGGTACGCCGCAGGACTAGAAGATGTTTTTTTCTGCGGGAAAGAGGGACATTTTGTTGGAGAATGTCCATCCCGTGCCTTGTTGAGCCAAAAGTCGCCGGAAAACTGTTAATCCCAGGTTGTGTGGTGGACGACAACCTGGGAGTATGTATTTCATCCGCCAGTTCTTCTCAGTTCCTTGTACCAGTGGAGGTGGTAGTTGGTACGAGAGTGGAGAGATTGTCTGTTCTTCTTGATAGTGGTTCCGGGCTAATCTGGTTGACGCTCAGTTTGCTCAGGCTCAAGGTATGCATCTGAGTGTATTGGTCAAACCGATCCCTATATTCTCCATTGACGCCAGGCCTCTCGGCCAAGGTAGCTTTGTTCATGAGGTTCATAACATTGACCTTCGGGTAGGGGCAATACATAGGGAACAATTATCTTGTTATGTGTTGGAGGGTCTACCTACTCCCATTGTGTTGGGACTTCCTTGGTTGGTTAAACATAACCCTGTGATTAATTGGCAGTCCAGAGAAATAAGCCAATGGGGTGAGTTTTGCAAAAGCAACTGCATGAACACAGTCATCAGTGCGGTCGTGCCTAGTACATTGCCTCCTTTTTTGGAGGATTTTGGGGATGTTTTCTCTGAGGAGGGGTGTCAGGAGTTGCCTCCTCATCGCGTGTATGACTGCTCTATTAATCTCCTTCCTGATGCTAAGTTGCCTAAAGCTAGGTTGTATAATCTTTCTGGTCCTGAGAGGCAGGCTATGAAAGATTATATTTCTGAAAGTCTGGCCAAAGGGCATATTAGACCTTCATCTTCCCCAGGAGCCGCGGGGTTCTTCTTTGTGAAGAAGAAAGATGGAGGCCTACGCCCTTGCTTGGATTTCCGCGAACTTAATCGGATTACTGTTCGAGATCCGTATCCACTCCCTCTTATTCCTGATCTCTTCAATCAAATTGTTGGCGCCAAATGGTTTTCTAAATTGGATCTCAGGGGGGCGTATAATCTGATTAGGATAAAAGAGGGGGATGAGTGGAAAACGGCGTTTAACACGCCGGAGGGACATTATGAGAACCTAGTCATGCCTTTTGGTCTGACTACTGCACCAGCAGTATTCCAACATTTTGTTAATGACATTTTTCGTCACCTTGTGGGGCTGTTTGTGGTTGTATATTTGGACGACATTTTAATTTACTCGCCAGATCTTGTGTCTCATCAGGAGCATGTGAGACAGGTGTTGCAGATCTTGCGAGACAATAAACTATACGCCAAACTGGAGAAGTGTGTATTTGCCGTACAGGAACTTCAGTTTTTGGGTTTTTTGGTGTCAGCCTCCGGTTTCCGTATGGACCCTGAAAAGGTGAGAGCAGTGCTTGAATGGGATCAGCCAGGGGATCTTAAGGCTCTGCAGCGTTTTTTGGGGTTTGCGAACTACTACCGGAAATTTATTTGTAATTTCTCATCTGTCGTCAAACCTCTCACTGACATGACAAGAAAAGGGACGGATTTTTCTAAATGGTCGGACAAAGCTTGCCAAGCCTTTTCCTCTTTGAAGAAATGTTTTGCTTCGGCACCCGTTGTCATCCAACCAGATGCATCTCAGCCGTTCATTGTGGAGGTGGATGCGTCTGACGTAGGGGTGGGTGCTATATTGTCCCAGGGTCCGTCCCCTGGTAAATGGCATCCGTGCGCTTTCTTTTCTAAGAAATTGTCGTCCGCCGAAAGGAATTATGATATCGGCAATAGGGAACTTTTGGCCATTAAGTTAGCTTTTGAAGAATGGCGTCACTTTTTGGAGGGGGCAGTCCACCCGGTTACCGTTATTACTGATCACAAGAACCTGTTGTATTTGGAATCCGCTAAGCGTCTGAATTCCAGACAAGCTCGATGGTCGTTGTTTTTTACCAGGTTTAATTTTGTCGTCACTTATCGCCCGGGGTCTAAGAATGTAAAGGCTGATGCCTTGTCTCGCAGTTTTCCAGGGGCCGGGAAAACGGATGACCCGAGTCCTATCCTTCAGGAGGGGGTGGTAGTGTCGGCTGTATTTTCTGAGCTTGAGGAGGAGGTGTTAGAGGCTCAGGGGGACGCCCCTGCAGGACCTCCAGGGAGACTGTTTGTCCCAAATCTGTTGAGACAAAAGGTTATTGAGGCACATCATAATTCTGCTCTAGCAGGACATCCAGGGAGTAAGGCTACTTTAGATCTCCTTTCTCGCCGGTTTTGGTGGCCTAATGCTAATAAAGATGTTATAACTTTTGTCGCGTCATGTGGGGTGTGTGCTCGCTCTAAAACCCCTCATACCCGTCCGTCTGGGACCCTTTTACCCTTGAAACTTCCGGAGCGTCCATGGACTCATTTATCTATGGACTTCATTATGGACCTTCCTCCGTCGTCAGGGAATACTGTCATACTGGTGGTTGTTGACAGGTTCAGTAAGATGGCACATTTCGTTGCTCTTCCTGCACTCCCTAATGCTAAAACTCTGGCGCAGGTGTTCATTAGGGAGATCGTTAGACTTCATGGGTTGCCTTCTGATGTGGTGTCAGATAGGGGGTCTCAGTTTGTGTCCAAATTTTGGAGGGCATTTTGTTTACGTCGGGGGATGCAATTGTCATTTTCCTCGGCTTTTCATCCGCAGACCAATGGTCAGACAGAGCGTCTGAATCAGAGCTTAGAGACATACAGGTCCTTCTCAAAAAATTAGCATATAGTGCAAAATTTCATTATTTTCCATAATGTAATGATTACAATTAAACTTTCATATATTTTAGAATCATTACACACCAACTGAAATTTGTCAGGTCTTTTATTGTTTTAATACTGATGATTTTGGCATACAACTCCTGAAAACCCAAAAAAACCTGTCTCAAAAAATTAGCATATCAAGAAAAGGTTCTCTAAACGACCTATTACCCTAATCTTCTGAATCAACTAATTAACTCTAAAAACATGCAAAAGATTCCTGAGGCTTTTAAAAACTCCCTGCCTGGTTCATTACTCAAAACCCCCATCATGGGTAAGACTAGCGACCTTACTGATGTCAAGAAGGCCATCATTGACACCCTCAAGCAAGAGGGTAAGACCCAGAATAAAATTTCTCAACAAATAGGCTGTTCCCAGAGTGCTGTATCAAGGCACCTCAATGGGAAGTCTGTTGGAAGGAAACAATGTGGCAGAAAACGCTGTACAACGAGAAGAGGTGACCGGACCCTGAAGAAGATTGTGGAGAAGGACCGATTCCAGACCTTGGGGGACCTGAGGAAGCAGTGGACTGAGTCTGGTGTAGAAACATCCAGAGCCACCGTGCACAGGCGTGTGCAGGAAATGGGCTACAGGTGCCGCATTCCCCAGGTAAAGCCACTTTTGAACCATAAACAGCAGCAGAAGCGCCTGACCTGGGCTACAGAGAAGCAGCACTGGACTGTTGATAAGTGGTCCCAAGTACTTTTTTCTGATGAAAGCAAATTTTGCATGTCATTCGGAAATCAAGGTGCCAGAGTCTGGAGGAAGACTGGGGAGAAGGAAATGCCAAAATGCCTGAAGTCCAGTGTCAAGTACCCACAGTCAGTGATGGTGTGGGGTGCCATGTCAGCTGCTGGTGTTGGTCCACTGTGTTTCATCAAGGGCAGGGTCAATGCAGCTAGCTATCAGGAGATTTTGGAGCACTTCATGCTTCCATCGGCTGAAATGCTTTATGGAGATGAAGATTTCATTTTTCAGCACGACCTGGCACCTGCTCACAGTGCCAAAACCACTGGTAAATGGTTTACTGACCATGGTATTACTGTGCTCAATTGGCCTGCCAACTCTCCTGACCTGAACCCCCTAGAGAATCTGTGGGATATTGTGAAGAGAAAGTTGAGAGACGCAAGACCCAACACTCTGGATGAGCTTAAGGCCGCTATCGAAGCATCCTGGGCCTCCGTAACACCTCAGCAGTGTCACAGGCTGATTGCCTCCATGCCACGCCGCATTGAAGCAGTCATTTCTGCTAAAGGATTCCCGACCAAGTATTGAGTGCATAACTGAACTTTATTATTTGATGGTTTTTTTGTTTGTTTTTAAAAAACACTTTTATTTTATTGGACGGTTGAAATATGTTAATTTTTTGAGACAGGTTTTTTGGGTTATCAGGAGTTGTATGCCAAAATCATCAGTATTAAAACAATAAAAGACCTGACAAATTTCAGTTGGTGTGTAATGATTCTAAAATATATGTAAGTTTAATTGTAATCATTACATTATGGAAAATAATGAAATTTTGCACTATATGCTAATTTTTTGAGAAGGACCTGTATCTCCGGTGTTTTGTCTCAGAGAACCAAGAGGACTGGTCTTCTTTCTTGCCTCTGGCAGAGTTCGCTCTTAACAACAGGCGGAGCGAGTCCACTGGTAAGTCCCCGTTTTTTGGGGCATATGGTTTCCATCCCCAGTTTTGTACTTTCAATGGGGGGGGGCCCTTCTGGGGTTCCTGAGGAGGAGCGTTTCTCGTCGTCACTTGCTTCTGTGTGGAGAGGTGTATTGAATAATCTGAGTGCGATGGGGAACTGTTACAAACGTATGGCTGATAGGAGGAGAGTTTCTGGTCCAGATCTGAATGTGAACGATCTGGTATGGTTGTCTACCAGGAATATAAAACTTAAGGTGCCCTCCTGGAAACTGGGTCCCAGATTCATCGGGCCGTACAGGATCAGTTCCATAATTAATCCTGTGGCATTTCGTCTGGATCTCCCTCCTACGTTTAAAATTCATAATGTGTTCCACAAGTCATTACTTAAAAGGTATGTGGCACCAGTCATACCGTCACCTCTACCTCCTCCTCCTGTGTTGGTCAATGGTAACTTGGAATTTCAAGTATCAAAGATCATTGACTCACGTCTGAATCGCCGATCCCTTCAGTACTTGGTGCATTGGAAGGGGTATGGTCCAGAGGAGAGGACGTGGGTCCCTGCGTCTGATGTTAACGCAGATCGTTTGGTTCGGACCTTCCACAGAACTCACCCGGGCAGGCCTGGCCCTGAGGGTCCGGAGGCCCCTCGTAGAAGGGGGGGTACTGTCATGTGTGCATTGCCACGAAGATCGTCGCGGTTGCACATTTTGACTTCTCACAGCTGAGCTGCTGTTTCTTTGTGTTTGGCAGCTAGGGAGTTAATTCTGTCTGTGCTCGGTGCTGGGACTGGGTGCAGTTTCTCCCGGCTGCAATTGATTATTTGTTGATTGGTTTCCTTTAAATTCCTGGTTGTCTGCTTGGGGAGTTGCCAGTGAAACCTTCATGCAGACCACAGATAGGAATGAATCTGTATAGACTTTAGTTGTGAGCTCCTTAGTTGTTCTAAGCTCAACTTGGTTAGAGTTTATTTCCCAGACCATTTATGTTCCTTTGGTGTTTGAGTGTGTATGCAAGCGAGTGTTATCCTGTCTGTCTTATATGTCTAATCTGTGTATTTAGCTGAGATCAGCCCATATCCCTTTGGTGGTAGTCAGGATCCTTCTTAGGACTGATTACAGGGTTCAGGGTCTGATAGGAGACAGGGTTAGGCTGGAGACTTGGACCTCTGAACCATTATCAGTACCTCCAAGGTGAGGGATTAGTTAGGACCCCAGTTTAGGGTCAGGTTACATCCCGGTCCACCTCTTTCCTGTTTCAGCTCATCAAGTCCTCAAGATTAACTCTGAGTTCAGCAGATATCGTGTCAGGTAAATCTATTCTATACTTACATGCTGATGTTGCTATACTAGTTGTTGTATAGAGTGTTGTTCCTGTATTAATAGTTTACTGACATTGTATACATATCATTAGACAGCGTGACACAGACGGAGGCTTCTGTCTGTCCGGGTGTTGACTCTGTTGTGGAGCGTATGCAGCAGATTTGGAACCAGGTAGTGGAGAGGTTGTCCCTCTCTCAGGAGAAGGCCCAGCGGTTTGCCAACCGGCATAGGACTGATGGTCCTCGGTTTAAAGTGGGGGACTTGGTCTGGTTGTCCTCAAGAAATATCCCTATGAGAGTTGCATCTCCTAAGTTTAAGCCTAGGTTCATTGGACCTTATAAGATCATGGAGATTCTTAATCCTCTTTCCTTTCGTTTACTTCTTCCAGGGCCATTTAAGATCCATAACGTGTTCCACAAGTCCTTATTGAAGAGGTTTGTCGAGCCAGTGGTTCCTATGGTTGTGCCTCCTGACCCTGTTTTGGTTGAGGGAAATCTGGAGTATGTGGTTGAGAAAATATTGGATTCTCGTTTTTCTAGACGGAAACTCCAGTATTTGGTTAAGTGGAGAGGTTATGGTCAGGAGGACAATTCTTGGGTGTTTGCTTCGGACATCCATGCTAGGAGACTGATCCGTGCGTATCACCGAGCTCATCCTGACCGACCTGGTTGCACAAATGAGGGTTCGGTGACCCCTCCTCAAGGGGGGGTACTGTTGTGAATGTTTTGGAAATGAATTCTGAGCAGAAGCTCCCTCTGGTGGTTACAAACAGTACTGAACCATTCAATGAGGATTGGCAATCAGGATTCACAGACTGGCTTGATATAAGGGAGGTTCCCTCCCATCATGGTTGCCGGTGATCAATTGTTCTTGTCTCAACTGTGGTTCCTGGTTCACTTGGAAGCTTGCTGAGTCTTGCCTCTTCTTCTGCTTTCAGATAAGATATTTTTCTGTTTTTGTTTTTGTGCTTGCCATTTGCATATTTCTCTGCATTTATGTGAGGTTGGCCAGGTTCCCCCCCCCCCGGGGGCTTGGGCTCCTCTCGGTTCCGCTGGAGCCACTGTTGTTTGTTCATTTGCCTTTTCCAGTTTTTTCAGTGGCTGCAGCTTAGTTTTGTTACACCGGAGAACTGATTTAGGTGGTAGAGGTCGTGTGATCTCATGTGTTTTTGCAATTAGTAGCGTTGGCATTTTTTAGGGTTTTTTTGGATTGCAGTGAGTATCCTTTCTATCCTTTTCTGTCTAGGCAGATTGGGCCCCAGCGTTTGCTCATACTATTTTCTGTTTGTGTCTGTATTTCCTCTTTTCTAACCGCCATTACATGTTTGGGGGGTTCCTATGTTCTTTGGGGATCTGCTCCGGGGCAGATAGCTTTCCTCTTTCTATCTTTAGGTGTAGTTAATCTCTCAGGCTGTGACGAGGCGTCTAGGACCAACGTAGGAACGCTCCACGGCTGCCTTTAGTTGTGGTGGTTATTCAGGGTACTGCAATCCAATAGATTCCAACCTCTCTGGTGTATTGCCGTTTTTGCCTGCTCTCCTCAGCTACCAAAACATAACAACGAACCATGTTAAACCAAGTTCTTCTTCCGTTCCTTTGAGCCAGGACGAATATGTTTCCTATAGAGATAGCATGGTGAGGTGTTTTGGGCCTGCTAAAGGTTCAAATCAGCTGTGGGTAATGGTGCTATTATATATAAGAATGGAAGAAGAACTTGGTTTAATATGGTTCGTGCCCTATCTAAGATGGCGTCGGAGTGGTTGGATTGAAGATATACGCATTCGCCGATGAAAAGGCTGATGGATCTAAATAAAACTCCACTTTTTTCACCTTTGCAACTTGGAGTGCTGCCTTCCTATTTGTTTTTGTCTGGATATGGCAAGTATGGGATATTGCTGAGGAGGCCTGGGCACCCGCCATGTGGTATTGTGCTGTTCCAGTTTTTCTATCTATCTATCTATCTATCTATCTATCTATCTATCTATCTATCTATCTATCTATCTATCTATCTATCTATCTAATATCTATCTCTCGATGTTGCTTGTGTCATGTCTTGCTCATGACTTCGGCTCCCTCTGCTTTGTTTCCAGCATCCCTGTGATCCCAGCCGCAACACAATCCAGGGATTACCAGCAGCAGGTACTATCTAGGTTAACAAAGTGCAGACCGGGGAAGAATAAGCGGAGGGCAGCACATGGACTTTGAAGCCGAGCTGGACTTTGAAACCAATAAAGAGGCGCATTGTGTTTTGTTTTATTGCAGTCAGTAATCTATTTTCATGCTCTTCTCTAAACCCTATTATCAGTGGCGCAGATTCCTCCACATGACCGGTCCTCTGCAGTGAACAAAAATGTCATCTAAATCCCAAGTGACAATCTTAAGTACTTGGCAGCATAAGGGCTCTTCTGAGCAAGATTAACTTAATGGAAGCATTTGGGCAACATCTGCATGTCTTTTCATCCCAGTAATGCCAACTCACAGTACACAAACATGTGATAGAGGATTTCTCTGATTATCACTGTTAAGACGCATGCTGGCTGAAGGCTTCCTCTGCAGACATGATTCAAGAATATGATACTTAAAGCAAAAGCAGCTTGAAAAGCCAAGCAGAGAAATTATCCGATGGGAAGGTTTGACCTTTCGGCAAATTGATACATTGTATCTCTGGAGACACTGAACAGTGCAGGGCAAGATCTGCAATGCCGAAAGCATGTGTCTCTTCTTTTTGTTACATATTTCTTCTGTGCAGTTTTTTTCCTTTTTCCATTCATGCGTTACATTTGATTAAATGTCAGCAAAATGTCATATTTCTCCGAATTATCAGAAAAAGGATCTGTCACCGCTGGCCCTCAGGCCTTTCTTTCATTGCATGTAAATAGAAATAAAATGCAAATAAGTGCCCCCCTAACCCATGTAATAGACATAATATTGATATTGGGTGGGTTACTCTAAAACTACATAAAATGAATGGCACAAGAAGGAAATGGTGTGCATCATCATAAGTAGCAAGACACCGAACAAAAAAAAATCAACACTGCACTTAGTTTTTAATTAACTTAACGGTAACCTTTTAATGCGTTTTCATTTTTTTCCTCGCCTTCTGCCAAGATCTATAATAGTTTTTGTTTTATGTTTTCGATCCTGGTGCTCGGCTTCAACATATTAAAAAAATAAATAAATTATTCTTCTTACCTCTCCCCACTCTTTGATTTGAGACGTTCTCTCCTCCATAGCTTGTGCATCAACTGCCAGCTTCTGATTGGCCAGCGGCATTTATAGGGATTGTGATGCAGGGAGCTGGTGGCTGTCTGGCTCCCTGCACCATGGATGCACATTCAACTGAAAACAGTGCTGGCATCAACTGGTCCCCTGACTCCTTGGGCCTGGTATATATAGGATGCGCCTGCAATCATTATGCTATGTTATAATTTGGAAGCTGAGGAGAGCAGGCAAAAAAGGAAATACACCAGAGAGGTTGGAATCTATGGGATTGCAGTACCTTGACTAACCACCACAACTAAAGGCAGCCGTGGAGCGTACCTACGTTGGTCCTAGACGCCTCGTCACAGCCTGAAAAGCTAACTACACCTAAAGACAGAAAGAGGAAAACTATCTGCCCCGGAGCAGATCCCCAAAGAACATAGAAAGCCCCCAAACATGTAATGACGGTTAGACAAGAGGAAATACACAGACACAGACAGAAAATAGTATGAGCAAACGCTGGGGCCCAAACTTCCTAAATAGAAAAGGATAGGAAGGACACTTACTGCAGTCCCAAAAAACCCTGAAAAGTACCAACACTACTAATTACAAAAACACCTGAGATCACACGACCTCTACCACCTAAATTAGTTCTCGGGTGTAACAAAACTAAACAGCAGCCACTGAAAAAACCGGAAAAGGCAAATGAACAAACAACAGTGGCTGAACCAAACCGAGAGGAGCACAAGCCCCCCGGAGGGGACCCGCAGACCCCCACAGAAGTGCAGGACAAAATGCAAAAAGCAAGCACAAAAAACTAAAAGAAGAAAATGTCTTATCTGTTAGCAGAAGATGCAGGCACGAAACAGCAAGCTACAAAGTGAACAGGAATCAAAGATGAGACCAGAACAATTGATCACCGGCAACCCTGATGGAGGGAACCTCCCTTATATAAGACCAGTCAGTAACACCTGATCGCCAATCTTCACAATCTTCATTGGATAGTTCAGTACTGTTTGTAACCACCAGAGGGAGCTTCTGCTCAGAATTCATTTCTAGCACGTTCACAACAGTACCCCCCCTTGAGGAGGGGTCACCGAACCCTCATTTGAGCAACCAGGTCGGTCAGGATGAGCTCTGTGATACGCACGGATGAGTCTCCTAGCATGGATGTCCGAAGCAAACACCCAAGAATTGTCCTCCTGACCATAACCTCTCCACTTAACCAAATACTGGAGTTTCCGTCTAGCAAAACGAGAATTCAATATTTTCTCAACCACATACTCCAGATTTCCCTCAACCAGAACAGGGTCAGGAGGCACAGCCATAGGAACCACTGGCTCGACAAACCTCTTCAATAAGGACTTGTGGAACACGTTATGGATCTTAAATGTCCCTGGAAGAAGTAAACGAAAGGAAACAGGATTAAGAATCTCCATGATCTTATAAGGTCCAATGAACCTAGGCTTAAACTTAGGAGATGCAACTCTCATAGGGATATTTCTTGAGGACAACCAGACCAAGTACCCCACTTCAAACCGAGGACCATCAGTCCTATGCCGGTTGGCAAACCGCTGGGCCCTCTCCTGAGAGAGGGACAACCTCTCCACTACCTGGTCCCAAAACTGCTGCAAATGCTCCACAACAGAGTCAACACCCGGACAGACAGAAGCCTCCGTCTGTCTCGAAGAAAATCGAGGGTGAAACCCAAAATTGCAGAAAAATGGAGACATCAAAGTGGCAGAGCTAGCCCTATTATTAAGAGCAAACTCAGCCAAAGGCAAAAAAGAGACCCAGTCATCTTGATCAGCAGACACAAAGCATCTCAGATAAGTCTCCAATGTCTGGTTTGTTCTCTCAGTTTGTCCATTGGTCTGAGGATGAAAAGCCGAGGAGAAAGACAATTGAACACCAAGTTTAGAACAAAAAGTCCTCCAAAATCTGGAAACAAACTGGACTCCTCTGTCAGACACAATGTTCTCAGGAATGCCGTGTAACCGAACCACGTGCTGAAGGAACAAAGGCACCAATTCAGAGGAGGAAGGCAACGTAGGTAATGGCACAAGATGTATCATTTTGGAAAACCTATCACAAATCACCCAGATAACGGTCATTCTCTGAGAAACAGGGAGGTCGGAAATGAAATCCATAGAGATATGGGTCCATGGTCTCTTGGGCACAGGCAAAGGCATCAACAAACCACTAGAGCGAGAGCAAGGCTTGGAGCGAGAGCAAGTCCCACAGGACTGCACAAATTCCCTGACGTCACGAGACAAAGTAGGCCACCAAAAGGACCGACTCACCAAGTCTCTGGTACCAAAAATTCTGGGATGACCGGCCAACGCGGAACAATGAATCTCAGACATCACACTCTTTTTCCACCGGTCTGGAACAAACAATTTCCCAATAGGGCAGCCCTCGGGTTTATCCTCCTGACACCCTTCCAGAGCCAGTCTCAAATTGGGCGAGATGGCGGAAAGAACTACACCCTCTTTCAAAATAACAGCAGGATCAGATAACTCAGGAGAGTCCGCAAGGAAACTCCTCGAGAGGGCATCCGCCTTAACATTCTTAGTGCCAGGAAGAAAGGAAACCACAAAATTAAAACGTGTGAAAAACAAGGCCCACCTGGCCTGTCTAGGATTAAGTCGCTTGGCTGATTCCAGATAAACCAGATTCTTATGGTCCGTGAGGACCACCACCTGATGTTTGGCTCCCTCCAGCCAATGTCTCCTCTCCTCAAAAGCCCACTTCATGGCCAATAACTCCCGATTATCCACGTCATAATTACGTTCAGTTGGAGAAAATTTTCGAGAGAAAAAAGGCACAAGGGTTACTTTTAGAGGTCTCTGGATCTCTTTGGGACAAAACGGCACCTGCCCCAATTTCAGAGGCATCAACCTCCACCTGAAATGGCAGAGAAACATCAGGCTGCCGTAGAACAGGAGCAGAAGTGAATCTCTGCTTAAGTTCCTGAAACGCAGAGACTGCCTCAGGAGGCCAATTCACCACATCAGAACCCTTTTTGGTCAAATTAGTCAATGGTTTAACAACAACAGAGAAATTACCAATAAATTTACGATAAAAATTGGCAAAACCCAAGAATCTTTGAAGAGCCTTTAATGAAGTAGGTTGGACCCAATCACAGATGGCCTGGACCTTGACCGGTCCATTCCAATAACAGATGGGGACAAAATGAATCCCAGAAATGAGATCCTCTGTACGCCAAAAAGACACTTTGATCCCTTCACATACAGAGCATTCTCTCTCAAAATCTGGAACACAGTCCGAACATGTTTCACATGAGAGTCCCAGTCATTGGAAAAAATCAAGATATCATCCAAATAAACAATCAGAAATTTATCCACAAAATCCCTGAAAATGTCATTCATGAAGGACTGGAAGACAGAAGAAGCATTAGTGAGCCCAAAGGGCATCACTAGGTACTCAAAATGCCCCTCTGGGGTATTAAATGCCGTCTTCCATTCATCCCCGTGCTTAATGCGAATAAGGTTATATGCCCCCCTGAGGTCAAGCTTGGTAAACCAAGTAGCACTTTTCACCCTGGAAAACAGGTCAGAAATCAAGGGTAACGGATATCGATATTTCACAGTGATATTGTTCAAGAGACGATAATCAATACACGGCCTTAATGAACCATCCTTTTTGGCCACAAAGAAAAAACCGGCACCCAAGGGTCAAGAGGATGGTCTGATATGACCCTTCTCCAATGACTCCTTGATATAAGACCGCATATCGTCATGTTCAGGTACAGACAAGTTAAAAAGGCGACCTTTAGGGAATTTACTACCAGGCACTAATTTAATAGCGCAGTCATAGCTCCTATGGGGGGGGCAAGGATGCAGATTTACTTTCGCTAAACACATCAGAAAAATCAGTCAAAAAGTCAGGAACATCCTGAGCCTGGGGGAGGCAGAAAAAACAGGAGTGTTGGTATTAACACATTGGCAGCCCCAACTGGTTACAGACACAGATTTCCAATCCAAAACAGTATTATGAGACTGTAACCAAGGGAAACCCAGTACGATAATGTCATGCAGATTATACAGCACCAAAAATTTGCAACTCTCCTGATGATCAGGTTCAACCCTCATTATCACCTGAGTAGAGAACTGAGGTTTATTCTCAGCCAAAGGGGTAGAATCGATCCCCAGTAGGGGAATAGACTTCCGTAGGGGTATCAAGGGAAACCCACAACGTTTAGCAAAATCAAAATCCATCAGGTTAATAGCTGCTCCCGAATCAACAAAAGCCTGAGCAGAAAATGTGGACAGGGAGCAAATTAGGGTAACAGTCAACAAAAATTTAGTCTGAACACTACCCAAGACAACTGAACGTGCAAAACGTCTTCCCCGCTTAGGGCAGACTGAAATAGCATGAGAGGCATCACCACAGTAGAAACATAACCCATTGCGTTTTCGAAACTCATGACGCTGTGCCCCAGAAGCCACTCTATCACACTGCATGGGTTCAGAAGCTGGTTCACAAGGCAACACTGTTCCACGCATACCTCTACGCTCACGCAAACGTCTGTCAATTTGAATCGCTAATGACATAGAATCATTGAGACCAGAGGGGACAGGGAATCCCACCATAACATCCTTTACATTCTCTGACAGACCCTTCCGAAAAAGGGCTGCCAAAGTATCGTCATTCCATTTGGTCAGGACTGCCCACCTTCGGAATCTCTGACAGTATAACTCAGCGTCCTCAAGCCCCTGATTTAATGCCAACAAGGCTTTTTCAGCTTGATCAGTGACATTAGGCTCATCGTACAATAACCCCAGAGCCTGAAAAAATGCATCAACATTACTCAAAACAGGATCCCCAGGTGTCAGGGAAAAAGCCCAATCCTGAGGATCGCCGCGCAGGAGAGAGATGACAATTTGAACCTGCTGTGCTGCGTTCCCTGAGGACTTAGATTTCAAGGCAAAAAACAACTTACAGTTATTTTTGAAATTCAGAAATTTAGCTCGATCCCCTAAAAACAAATCTGGCATGGGAATCCAAGGTTTCACAACAGGCAACCCTGCAAGATAGGTAGCAATACTCCGAACTTCAGTGGCAAGCTGATCCACACGGCCAGACAACTGTGCAAACTCCATTGAGAGGAAAAAAAAAAAATCCTCCTCAGCATTCAGAGAAACAGAGGGAAAAAAAAATAAAAAATCTCTGATAACTCTGACAATCTTCTTTCTTTAACACTATTTTTCCCTTCTGTGAGTACCATACAAATATCAGTTTTTGGGCTGGTGATACTGTTATGATTTGGAAGCTGAGGAGAGCAGGCAAAAAAGGAAATACACCAGAGAGGTTGGAATCTATGGGATTGCAGTACCCTGACTAACCACCACAACTGCTCGGCTTCACAATATTAAAAAAATAAATAAATTATTCTTCTTACCTCTCCCCACTCTTTGATTTGAGACGTTCTCTCCTCCATAGCTTGTGCATCAACTGCCAGCTTCTGATTGGCCAGCGGCATTTATAGGGATTGTGATGCAGGGAGCTGGTGGCTGTCTGGCTCCCTGCACCATGGATGCACATTCAACTGAAAACAGTGCTGGCATCAACTGGTCCCCTGACTCCTTGGGCCTGGTATATATAGGATGCGCCTGCAATCATTATGCTATGTTATAATTTGGAAGCTGAGGAGAGCAGGCAAAAAAGGAAATACACCAGAGAGGTTGGAATCTATGGGATTGCAGTACCTTGACTAACCACCACAACTAAAGGCAGCCGTGGAGCGTACCTACGTTGGTCCTAGACGCCTCGTCACAGCCTGAAAAGCTAACTACACCTAAAGACAGAAAGAGGAAAACTATCTGCCCCGGAGCAGATCCCCAAAGAACATAGAAAGCCCCCAAACATGTAATGACGGTTAGACAAGAGGAAATACACAGACACAGACAGAAAATAGTATGAGCAAACGCTGGGGCCCAAACTTCCTAAATAGAAAAGGATAGGAAGGACACTTACTGCAGTCCCAAAAAACCCTGAAAAGTACCAACACTACTAATTACAAAAACACCTGAGATCACACGACCTCTACCACCTAAATTAGTTCTCGGTGTAACAAAACTAAACAGCAGCCACTGAAAAAACCGAAAAGGCAAATGAACAAACAACAGTGGCTGAACCAAACCGAGAGGAGCACAAGCCCCCCGGAGGGGACCCGCAGACCCCCACAGAAGTGCAGGACAAAATGCAAAAAGCAAGCACAAAAAACTAAAAGAAGAAAATGTCTTATCTGTTAGCAGAAGATGCAGGCACGAAACAGCAAGCTACAAAGTGAACAGGAATCAAAGATGAGACCAGAACAATTGATCACCGGCAACCCTGATGGGAGGGAAACTCCCTTATATAAGACCAGTCAGTAACACCTGATCGCCAATCTTCACAATCTTCATTGGATAGTTCAGTACTGTTTGTAACCACCAGAGGGAGCTTCTGCTCAGAATTCATTTCTAGCACATTCACAACAATGCTGCTTGGATGGCAGCTATACTTATCTATACTCCAGTTTAATTAGGGAAAAAAAATATATACTCCCCTTGTGTACAGTATATGCTGCTGTACAATAAATCCATCCAAACGTAATGCCGAATATCAGTATATGGCTATATAGATAACATCAATGAAACACAAATACAACTGCAAAAAATTAAAATATATCACAATCTCTATTACAACATCAAATTAGATAGGGATGAAAAAAGAAAGATAATGTAATGTCACCAGGGTATGGGGAGAGTGAACAAAAATAAAATGATTTATAAGACATATAGGAAAAAGTTGACAACAAATCAAGATAAAGTGCAGTGAGCCAATATATAGTATCTAGTACTGTCAGCCAATATGGTGTCCCAAAACTTCATGAGCAGTGAGCCAGTAAATGGAAGTGATAACCAGTCAAACTTTATGTGACTTTTGCCAATTTCAAGCTAGATTTGCCAAAATGGACGGAATAGAGTGTGGAAAATGTTTCAAAAGCCACATCACTTTAGAATATCATATCAACAGATATAGAAAAGATCACCTTAACTGAGGTAACACAGCACTGGGATATCACGGCACAACTCTGACATCGGCAAAGGCTTGTTCAATGCTAAGTTACCTTAATCTTCTTAAGTGAGATAACGTCTGTGGCAAGACATCAAGATGGAGCGTTGTGAGCAGGGCCGTATTAGCCACTAGGCACTTGAGGGCATGTGCCTAGGGCGCCAGGAGGCGGAGGGGCGGCACCTGAGCAAGGTGTTTTTTTATTTTTTCCAGTCTGGGGTCGGCCCGCCCATCCACCCACCCACCTCAGCACAGGCGCCACAGCAGCCGACACCAGGGAGCGACACGAAGTGTCCTGAATGATTAGAAAGGAAGAGCTGAAGGACCTGTGGTGACATCATCATTATCACAGGCCTTCACCATTATATCAGCTCTGCCCCCTAGTCACATGACAATGATGTCACCACAGGTCCTTCAGCTCTCAGTGCAGCTGCTCCTGGTTGTGTGCAGCTTGTGCTCTCTGGTATCAGTGTCACGCGGTCTTATGATATGTGTACGATGTCAGTAAACTATTCTTAAAAGAACAACACTCTATACAACATATAGATTAGCAACATCAGCATGTAAATATAGAATAGATTTACCTGACACGATATCCGTTGAACTCAGGGTTAATCTTGAGACTTGATACACTGTCACAGGAAAGAGGAGGACCGGGGGTCTAACCTGACCCTAAACTGGGGTCCTAACTAATCCCTCACCTTGGAGGTACTGATAATGGTTCAGAGGTCCAAGTCTCCAGCCTAACCCTGTCTCCTATCAGTCCCTGAACCCTGTAATCAGTCCTAAGAAGGATTCTGATTACCACCAAAGGGATATGGGCTGATCTCTGCTAAATACACAGATTAGACATATAAGACAGACTGGAGAAAACACAGACTTGCATACACACTCAAACACAGAAGGAACATAAATGATCTGGGATATTAAACTCTAAGCAAGGTGAGCTTAAAACAACTAAGGAGCTCTTTAACTTAAGTCTATACAGATACAATCCTATCTGTGGTCTGCATGAAGAATTTCACTGGCAACTCCCAACACAGACAACCAGAGATTTAAAGGAAACCAATCAACAAATAATTAATTGCAGCCGGGAGAAACTGCACCCAGTCCCAGAACTGAGCACAGACAGAATTAACTCCCTAACTGCCAAACACAAAGAAACAGCAACTCAGCTGTGAGAAGTCAGAATGTGCAACCGCGACGATCTTCGTGGCGATGCACACATGACAATCAGCCAGCAGCAGATTTCCAGTATAAACCATTCAGGTGAGATTATAGGAGGGTTTGGTGGAGTTCTGGTGCTTGTGGTAAATCTGTGAGAGGAGAGTGTGGGGTGAGATTAGAGCTGTTTCTGTGGAGGCTCCTGCTCCATGTGACTGCGGCTCCTCAGTGTTTTGGACATGGTGCAGCATTGTATGGGACTGTGTGACAGACATACAGAATGCTATATGGGGGGCACACAGACCTACAGCATGCTATATGGGGCAGGCACACAGACCTACAGCTTGCTATATGTGGGGCACACAGACCTGCAGCATGCTATATGGGGGGCACACAGACCTACAGCATGCTATATGGGGGGCCCACAGACCTACAGCATGCTATATGTGGGGCACACAGACCTGCAGCATGCTATATGGGGGGCACACAGACCTACAGCATGCTATATGGGGGGCCCACAGACCTACAGCATGCTATATGGGGGGGCACACAGACCTACAGCATGCTATATGGGGGCACACAGACCTGCAGCATGCTATATGGGGGGCACACAGACCTACAGCATGCTATATGGGGGGTCCACAGACCTACAGCATGCTATATGGGGGGGCACACAGACCTACAGCATGCTATATTGGTGGGCACACAGACCTACAGCATGCTATATGGGGGGCACACAGACCTACAGCATGCTATATGGGGGCACACAGACCTACAGCATGCTATATGGGGGGCAGGCACATAGAGCTGCAGTGTGCTATATGGGGGGGCAGGCACATAGAGCTGCAGTGTGCTATATGGGGGGCAGGCACACAGAGCTGCAGCGTGCTATATGGGGGGGCACACAGACCTACAGCATGCTATATGGGGGGGCACACAGACCTACAGCATGCTATATGGAGGACAGGCACACAGACCTACAGCATGCTATATGGGGGGGCACACAGACTTACAGCATGCTATATGGGGGGCAGGCACACAGACCTACAGCATGCTATATGGGGGGCAGGCACACAGACCTACAACATGCTATATGGGGGCACACAGACCTACAGCATGCTATATGGGGTGCACACAGACCTACAGCATGCTATATGGGGGGGCACACAGACCTACAGCATGCTATATGGGGGCACACAGACCTACAGCATGCTTTATGGGGGGCACACAGACCTACAGCATGCTATATGGGAGGGCACACAGACCTAGAGCATGTTATATGGGGGGCACACAGACCTACAGCATGCTATTTGGGGGGGCACACAGACCTACAGCATGCTATATGGGGGGCACACAGACCTACAGCATGCTATATGTGGGGCACACAGACCTACAGCATGCTATATCGGGGGGCACACAGACCTACAGCGTGCTATATGGGGGGGCACACAGACCTACAGTGTGCTATATGGGGGGGCACACAGACCTACAGCATGCTATATCAGGGGGCACACAGACCTAGAGCATGCTATATGGGGACGTGGCCAGGCACACAGACCTGCAGCGTGTTATATTGGGGAGTGGCACACAGACTTTCAGCGTGTTCCTGTCGGGTTTTACCTGTGGAGTGAAACTTCTATGCCTCTTCTCTATGCACAGAACTGTCAAATGCGGTGTAGATCACGCTCCTACGCCAATTCTAACTGTTCTATGCGTAGAACTGGCGCAGAAGTCCTGCTCCGCGGGCAAAACCCGACAGGACTTCAAACAGTGATAGTAATAAAGTAGTGGTTTTAAACCTTTCCTCCTGCCCCTCCAGAGGTGCCACATAATATATACATGTGCAGAATCACTTTTTCACATTTTCACACACTAAGGCCTCTTTTACACATCCGTGCCTTCGGTACGTGTGTGGTCCGTGCCTATACATGCCGGAGGCACGGACATACGGACAGCAATGTTCCTCTATGGCCCCCACTTCACATGTCCGTGATACCGCACAGAGTGTGTCTCCGTGTGGACCAGACGCATGTGTCTGCATTAGTCATACTCGCCAATGGGGGAGGCAGCGCTAAAAGTGCCTAGGGCG
>JARQOD010000005.1:49769822-49822153 GCA_033576555.1 Oophaga sylvatica
CCCAATCCGGGGCCCAATTCCCAAAAACTCTTCAAGCATAACACCGGACACATCGAATACTCCGGTACACTGCCCAACACAACCGACGGCCCTTCCCCTCCTGATCCGTTTTAGACCTACGCAGCCAAAATTCAACTCCACCCGCCGTCAATAGCACGTCTTTAGCCAAACAAACCACCTACCCCCTGCTTATTACACGAAACCAGCTCGCCCACCCGCAAGGCCCCAAAAATGCCAACGAAAAGGCCAAACGGAATAATAAAAACCTCAAAACGAGAGGAACACAACGTATCCAAAATAAAAACCCAACCGTTCCAACAAAGCAAAAGATACCGGGGCGCCTTGTGTCACCAAGACCCTTTGTTCGCCGAAAACCTTTTGCCGCCTGCTGCACCAAAAAGGTCTTTGACAAATCAAAATTCCCACGCAAACGGAAACCAAAAGATAATGCTGCCAAAACCCGAAATACTTTAGCACAAGACCATCCTTCCCTCGCTCCCTGCCCCAACCTAGCCAACAAGGCCTTTTGTTGATCCACCCCCTGTTCCACAACTGGAATTTTCGCTAAAAACTCCTCCCAATTAAGCCACACTGCCTGATAAGCCGCCCAAGTTTTTGGGCCAACGACGCCCTAATCAGTGACTCTGCGGACCATAAACCACCTTCCACAGCTCCTCCGGGCAGGCTAAACCTTCGTACTCCGCTACCGGGACCAATGAGCGAAAACGATCCCACAAAAGAGAATCAGCTATATCATTCTTCACTCCCGGAACATGTGTCGCCGTCACGTGCGCATTTAATGCCAAACACAGCAAAACCAAATGTTGCAAAACTTGATCGACAGGGGAGAGGATGCAGTAAGCCCATTAATTGCACAAACAACTCCCATGTTATCACAATTGAACCGCACCCGACGATCCCGAAACTCCTGCCCCCATAAATGCACTGCCACAAGAATCGGAAAAATCTCCAACAATGTTATGTTGCGCACCAAACCCTCAGACACCCACTCCCCAGGCCAGCGAGACGCGCACCACTGACCCTTGAAATAGGCTCCAAAACCAACACCGCCGGCCGCATCCGTAAACAACTCCAACACGTCATTCCCAACAACGTCAGCCATGACCAATGAGCACCCGTTATACCCTTCCAGGAAGGAATCCCAAACAGCCAAATCCGCCTTAAGTTCCCCAGACAACCGTATGAAGTGATGAGGGGCTTTAATCCCTGCCGTAGCGCTAGCCAGCCTACGTGAAAAAACTCGCCCCATCGGCATCACTCGACATGCAAAATTCAGCTTCCCTAGCAATGACTGCAATCCCGCAACGACAACTTCTTCAAACGGCGCGCTCTTCCCACATCAGCCCGTAAAGCCAACAACTTTTCCTCGGGCAATCTGAACTCCCATGCCACCGTATCAATGACTATCCCCAGAAAACACAAGCAAGTAGCTGGACCCTCAGTCTTACCAGGCGCCAAAGGAACCCCAAAACGCTCCGCCACCCACTCAACAGCTCTCAAAATCCCGTGACAGCGCGAAGAGTTTGCCGGGCCCACACACAAGAAATCATCCAAGTAATGAATAACTGATTCACAACCGGACACCTCTCGCACCACCCACTCTAAAAAGGAACTGAACGCTTCAAAATATGAGCATGATAAAGAACACCCCATGGGTAAACACCTGTCAACAAAGAACCTGCCTTCCCAAAAACAACCCAGTAGCTTCAAACTATCTGGATGCACCGGCAAAAGCCGAAAAGCAGATTCGATGTCGGTCTTAGCCATAAGGGCCCCTCGACCGCACTTCCTCACCCACCGCGCAGCCTCATCAAAAGAGGAATAGACCACCGAACAAATTTCAGGATCGATGCCATCGTTCACCGATCTCCCCTGCGGGTAAGAAAGATGCTGAATGAGCCGAAACTTGTTCGGCTCCTTTGGAACAACGCCCAACGGGGAAACCACTAGATCAGAAAAAGGTGGCGACGAGAAAGGGCCCGCCATTCGACCCAACGAAACTTCTTTTGCCAATTTTTCCCCCACCACCTCCTTATGCAATAAAGCCGAACGCAAATTCCTAAGTACCCGCGGGATAGCAAACGAGGGATGTGGGATAATAAAACCATCCTTAAAACCATTATACAACAACGCCGCCTTCTCCTTGTCCCCATATCTATTTAGATAAGGGACCATCCTTTCCAGCCTCACTGGAGTCTCTCCCTTGTGAATTACCTCCCCCAGATTTTTGCTTCCCTTTTTTAAAACACTTAGCCGCTCCATGTGAGGCGCCATTGCAGTTGGAGCAAACATGTTTGAATTTGCACCCTGCCCCAAATTTACACTGGCCGTCATTAAACTGCCAACACACCCCAAATTTGTTTCCACCTGCTGGCCCTTGACCACTTCCTCCCGCTGCCCCTGCGTTACTGCTACTCTGGCTGGCGCCCCCCGTTCCCCCGAGAAAGGAATGCCCGAACTTATTCTGTGCAATGACTCTCATCCACAGACCAATATCCTTCTGATCCCAACGAATTGCCGGACGAACAGCCTTCCTTTGCCTAAACTGCTCGTCGTACCGCAGCCAGCCTGCCCCCCATACACCCTATATGCCTCCCCTATAGCATCAAAGTAGCAAAATAAAGCCGAACAGTTGTCCGGAGCTTTTTCCCCGATAACACTTGCCAAAATGGCAAACGCTTGTTGCCAATTAACGAACGTCTGAGGAATTAAACGCCACCTCCGTTTTTCCTCCTCCTCCTTCTTACTATCCTCCTTCTTACTTTTATCCAAATAAAATTTTTCCAAAGGCAATAAAGAGAATATTTCAACATACTCATCCTTCCAAATACGCTCTTTCACCTCTTTCTTCAAATGCGCCCCCAAGGGGCCCTCAAAACAAACATACACCTCCCCGTGAGCCCTGTCATCTAAACGCACCCGACACTCTTTTTCCTTCTCTGTCTGCACCGACACAGACACAGGCTCGGCACTCTGCCCCTCCTGCTCCGTCCCGCTCGAAACCAGTTGCCCCCCAACCTGCGACCCAACCCAAGCCGACACCGGAGACGGAGAACCAAAACCCCTCACTAACCATGACAGCAAATTGCGCACATCAACCAACATATCCCTAACCCCGGCTCCTTCAGCAGCCCCCCCAACACTATTACCAACCCCCCACCGAACTACCCCAACCGGTGAAGAAGACAAAAACGAATGACAGACACTTGACACAGAATTATACTCACCGGGCTGCGAGGGTGCTGTGAGCCCTCCAGCCGGATAACCTGGCTCCAAAGATGCATCCACATTGCCGCGATCCGGCAAAACGACTCCACTGATTTGATCCCGACGTCCAGAAACCCCGTCGAGGCCTCCAGGAGAAAAAGGCCTAGACCCCATTGGGGATCCAGCCCGCTGATCCTCAAGTAGGGATGCCGACTGGGTTGCAGTAGCACCCGATGATGCCTCCATGCCGCTCCCGGTAATGGCCCCCGCTGCACCCCAGTGACACCCGAGTGAGATCCCCACCCGCTCTCCACCGAGGTCAGCTGACTAGGCCCTGCCGTATAGCAGGCCGGCGAAAAACCATCAGGGGCCTCCGCTCTAGAAACAGCAGTGTCGGCAGGCCGCCCCATGTTCGCCACACAGCGACGGCCCCCCGCCACATCTGGAACCCCACCCACTATGGGGGATAAAGTCTGTTGCCCCGAACTGCCGACCGATGCCTCGGCCGTCGAAACTCTGGAGCCGTCAACAGAGGCAGGTCGCCGTGCAGGAACACTGCCCATGCGGCCCCCCGACGAACCTGGAACCCCGCCGCAATCAAGGGAGGAAAATTGCTGACCCGGTGAGCCGGCCAATCCACTAGCCGCTGACGCACCTGCATCGCTGTCTGAGGCAGGCCGCACAGCAATCCGATCGCAACTGCGACCTCCCGAGGACGCAGCTCCAAAAAGACGCCCAGCTCGTAACGGCTCCACCGCCGACGCACTTGCGCTGCTGACTGAGGCAGGCCGCAGAGCAAGCCGATCGCAACTGCGACCTCCCGAGGACGAAGATCTCAAAAGACGCCCGGCGCGTAACGGCTCCGCCCCCGACTAGAACGCGGCGGAGAAGTTACCGCCGCAGGGCCTCGCCGGCTGGGCGGATTCCTCCCAGGCCGAGGCCTGTTGGCACGATCGCCGCGCGGCGCCCGGCCTGGAGGGGCCCGTGAGGGGCTCCTGCGCCGACGCGAGGCCCGAGGAGCCTGATCAGGCGAAAGTCGCTCAGGAGGCCTCACCCGCCTTGGACGCCTCTCCCGCTGCGTTGCCCCAGACGACTGACCGGGCGATCCCTGGACAAGGATCGCAACCTGCGCTTCCAGCCATCCTGGCGGCTGCGACAAGGCCGCAGACCTGAGTTGCTCCAGCGCTGCATTCACTGACATGGTGAGCTGTACTATTGATGGGGCAAGACAGGAACTGACACCTGGATCCGCCCCATCACTGCCTTATAAATCCCCCACCACCCCCTCTCATTTAAATGTTCCTCCCTCTTTGTAACCCCTCCAAACCCCCGTCATGCCGGCCTCCGCCCACGCCTCTTTCTTGAGGGGGGGAGGCTCTGCTCCGGCCATTACTATCTTGCTCAAGACAAAATGATCTGTCTGGTCATCCAAGAGTAAAGTGCTCTTTGAAGTCTATAGAGAAGGAATAGGGGAAATTGGAGGCAGGAACTAACAGAGAGAAACAGATAGACAGATTGTGCTATAATTTTCCAGTAATTGTTTTATCTCATCCTGGTGCTTGATTCACAGCTACACTCCTCAGTACTGCTGTATGATGTTCTCAATGCAACTGCTGCTTCTTCTGAATAGAGAGACAGGATGGCCGGAATCCCTCATGGCTGTTTGCTGTGTGTATACACTTTGCCTGAACTGGTTTTTACTGCTGACGTATTTAGGTTAGAAAAAATATCATGGAGACAAAATTATCTATGTAATGCTCATTGATTGGCTGTCACACCATCAGTGTGACGTAAGCACCACGGGCAATACTGGACACCAAGAGCAGCGCCAGAGAGTGATGGCTGGAGCCGGGGACAATGAGTAAAATGCAATTGGCTTTCTCTCAAAGTGGAGAACCCTTTAAAATGTGGGGAACAGAGTAGCATCCACATTTTTTTCTGTTTCCTATTCTGTTTCCTATGGCATTACTCTTGTTGGCATATTGAAAAGGTGCATTATCAATGAAGTTCCTCACCACAACCCAGCAAATCAAGTAGGACCAGATAACACAAACAAAAGACATCATGTGAATAGGAATACACCATATGTGCAGTATGTTTGACCCAACCAAATTCTATTATCAACCATATGAATGACCATCGAAATTGGCAGAGGCATCTTCCGAATCCCATTAGCTTCCCCATTATAAATGTCAGGCGTGCTTATTTCCCTGCTGACATTGTGTTCCCCTTTCAGGTCCTATACCACAATTACAATCTGGTCAGTGCGGAAGTAAAGTCATCAAAGTATCTTTACAATATCTATACATTGTGCCATATGGTCATCGCGATTCATCTAATGACGTCTAGTTCCAAAATCCACTGAGGACAATCAATGGGAATATGTCCTTATCTGTCAGTAGGGAGACCTGTCATTCATTGGCACTGGTCATTTCATGGTCACACAAGTGCAGATACAGGCCAGATTTTATCTCCTGCAAATAAACAATTAGATGGCTCCAAGCAGAGATTTTAAATATAATACAAAGCCTTTATTTGATGAAACTGGGATATGTCTTAATAAGGGTCCCGTCACAATCTTCAATGTCCCAGCGATCCCACCAACGATCAGACGTGGATGGGATCGCTGGGACATCGTTAGCTGATCGCTGGTGAGCTGTCACAAGGGCAGACTCACCAGCGATCAGGACCAGCGAGCACACTGGTATCCAGGCTAAACATCGGGTAACTAAGCGCCGCGCGGTGCTTAGTTACCCGATGTGTACACTGGATACCAGCTCCCAGCTTCTGCTGTGCAGTGCTGGGAGTTGGTATCCAGGCTAAACATCGGGTAACTAAGCACCGCGCGGCGCTTAGTTACCCAATGTGTACCCTAGATACCAGCTCCCAGCTTCTGCTGTACCGCGCTGGGAGCTTGCTGATCATTGGTCTCCCACTGTTACACATAGCGATGCGCGATGGCCAGCGGGACACCAACGATGAAAAAATGGTCCAGGCCATTTGACGACGATCAGCGATACCCAGCAGGGGGGCTGGTCGTCGCTGCGTATCACACTAAGCGAGATAGCTGGCTAGGTCGCTGTTGCGTCACAAAATCGGTGACGCTTCAGCGATCTCGCTAGCGTTCTCAGTGTGATGGAGGCTTTAGAGTCGTCAACCCCAGGTTTTCAAAAAAGTGTCCCAGATCTCAAAATAAACCTCCACAGTATACACAACTTACTGCTTCCCAAAAACTCCTCTTACGTCGCTTCCTGGGTCCTCCACTGGTCTATTTACTCTGTTTACCCATTGGACAGGTATGTGAGTATGCAGCCAACTTCAGCCTGTGTGAGGCACTTGTTCCCTGGCACAGAAGTAGAAGGAATCAGGAAGCAAGAAATGCTGGAAGAGGAGCATTGGAGAATCGGTAAAGTGAGTACCATATAATTCTTTTTTTTTTTTTAAAACATGACATTAGTATTGTCGATGTTCGGGTGGGGCTACCGACTGTCTCTGACCTTTTCGAAATTAAACAATCCCTTCTCCGAACCCAGGGCCCCAAATAAAGACGCTGACACCATATATCAGATAATAATTGGCCACAGCAGCCTTTATAAACATACAAATATTTAACGGTAAAGTAAATAACACGGGAAAGGTCCTTGAAGCTCACAAAATCTGGTGATTAACTATACTGAAAATGTGGACAAAATAACAGACCATAACTTACTCCCAGCCGTTACCCCACTAGCTTGGGAGCATCAATACCCCGAGGGGTTCCATTGTCCACTTAACCCTGGGGATCCGACCAACCATAGCCGAAAACCCCCCAAAATCACCAGACCAGAAAACCATAATATAATACAAATTGAGGAATCCATATACCCACTGATCCCCCAGACCAATTTAACACCAACTTCAAGGACCCTTTTAACCGCCACAATGAGGGCATTTAACCACCTCACATGCCCAAGACAACCCCACACCGAACTGCTATGGCCCTCTCAATACCGCTCTGTAAACCAAGAGCCCACAGATGAATGCCCACAGCATTCAAATGTACCCCATCCGCCAGCAAGAATTCCTCATCCCCTTCCTCCAACTTAAAATGACGCACTGCCACACCTACATTCCTAACCACAAAACTTGACACCACCCGGTTAACTTTTATTCTTGCCTTATTGATCTTCTCAATCGATCTAGCATGCCGCCAGCATTTCCGCACGAACAATATCTGACCACACCACGGTCAGCCCACTAAAAGATAACCATAACCTAAACAACTCATGCTTAATGTCCCTCACCAGCTCTCGAAACGGGTGAACCCCCAGGTCATTACCCCCGATGTGCAGAACCAATATATCAGGTGGCCAATCAAGCCTAGCGCTACTATGAACCTCCAGAAGGACCCTGTTCCACTCCATCCCTCTGAAATCCAGCCACCTGATCACAGCTACATTGCTGTGGAAACTTAGTTGCCTTCCCTCACGCCTCACATCCGCACACCTTGCTCCCCAATGGACGTAGGAATGGCCCAAGATCCAGACCAACAGAGGAGTGGGACCTATAATAAAACACAAGCAACTTACCACCAACTTTCCTAAACAAAGTAACAACAAAATCCCTCAATCATACGGAAACACCCCGACCCCTTGAGGTCTAATGCAACTCCTGTAACGCCTGGAATCCCATCTCCCAATCTGCTGCACCATTTCAGGGCTCAAACCACCAACCGCAGCCTCCGTTGCTGCCCCAATCCGAATGAGATGCAAACTGAGATGCATCTAAACCCAACAAAGCCAAACCCTTCCTGAAAACCTTAACAAACTGAAATTTCGATAGAAAAGAGCCATCCTCATGACACAATAGTGGTCCCTTTTGATCAGGCTGAAAATTATTAAAAGACTGTAAACATGGTACTGAACACTTCAAAGATCCTTGCACCACACATAACACTACCCATTTACCATTCCGTTCCTGGTCCGTTTTCGAACGCCTGATCCAAAACTTTAACCGACCCTTGATAAGCACTATGTCCCTGGCCAACAAGCCTCCCCCTCTACTCTTACTGGGAGACACAATTTCACCAACCCTTAACGCCCTGAAAAAGGCTAGAGAAAAAGCAAGACGAAAAAGTGCAGCCTCAAAATTGCAAATGCAAATCTCCTCGATACTCGCCTCTAACCGTTCCAACACGCTAAACAAAACCGGGTGCCTCCCATCTCCATGACTACCCCTTCACTTAAACCCTTTAATTGCTTGCCTAACCAAGAACGTTTTCATCAAGTCTCTCTGACCCCGAAGCTTGAAACCAAAAGTCAATGCTGCACTGATCCGCAAAACCTTAGCTGCTGACCAACTCTCAGCAGCCCCCCGACTCAATCACAATAATAAGGCTCCCACCTGATCTGTACCAGCACTGCTACCCATGCATGACACCAACCAACCCTCCCATGAACACCATACCAACTGATAAGCGGCCCACGTGCTGGGACCCAGAGACGCCCAATCAAAGGTTCTGCAGCCTGGAGACCACACTCCAAAGCTCCGCTGTGCACTCCAAACCCTGTTCTTCCGCCTCCGGGACCTGCGACCGGAAACGCTCCCACTGCAAACGAGACAGGGAATCAACAATGGAATTCTTCACATCTGGCACATGCAAGGCAGTAATGTAAGCATGTATGGACAAACAAGACAAAACCAACTGCCGAAAAACCCGGATTACCAGAGGTGGAGATGCCATCAAACTATTGATCGCACACACCACGCCCATGTTATCATAATTAAAACAAACTCTCCTGTCTTGAAAATCATTCCTCCACAAATGCACGGTTACCAGAATGGGAAATAAACTATGTTCCAAATTATTATGCAAATTGGTTTTAAGTGTCATAGCATTTTTTGTTTTTTTTTGTAAATGAAACCCATTGATGGTATTGTGTCTCAGGGTTCTTTGGATCACTGAAATCAATCTCAGATACCTGTGATAATTAGTTTGCCATATGAGCCCAATAAAAGGAAAACTGGATGTTCCACACTATTAAGCAGGCCAGAGTTTTCAAGTAAAATGGGAAAGAAAAAGGATCTCTCTGCTGCTGAAAAGTATCAAATAGTGCAATGCCTTGAACAAGGGATGAAAACATTACATATTTCCCGAAAACTTAAGCGTGATCATCGTACTGTTAAGAGATTTGTGGCTGATTCTGAGCACAGATGTGTTCGTGCTGATAAAGGCAGAATGAGGAAGGTTTCTGCCAGGCAAGTTCATCGGATTAAGAGAGCAGCTGCTAAAAAGCCATTACAAACCAGCAAACAGATATTTGAAGCTGCTGGTGCCTCTGGAGTCCCTCGAACCACAAGGTGTGGGATTCTTCAAAGGCTTGCTGTGGTGCATAAACCTACGATTCAGCCACCCCTAAACAATGCTCACAAGCAGAAACGGGCCCAGACATACATGAAGACTAATTTTCAAACAGTCTTGTTTACTGATGAGTGTTGAGCAACCCTGGATGGTCCAGATGGAAAGAGTAGTGGATGGTTGGTGGATGGCCACCGTGTCCCAACAAGCCTGCGACGTAATCAAGGAGGTGGAGGAGTCATGTTTTGTGCCAGAATCATAGGGAAACAGCTGGTAGGGCCCTTTAAGGTTCCTGAAGGTGTGAAAATGACCTCTGCAAAGTATGTAGAGTTTCTGACTGACAACTTTCTTCCATGGTATAACAAGCAAAAACGTGCCTTCAGGAGCAAAATCATCTTCATGCATGACAATGCACCATCTCATGCTGCAAAGAATACCTCTGAGTCATTGGCTGCTATGGGCATAAAAGGAGATAAACTCATGGTGTGGCCACCATCTTCCCCTGACCTCAACCCTATAGAGAACCTTTGGAGTATCATCAAGCAAAATATCTATGAGGGTGGGAGGCAGTTCACATGAAAACAGCAGCTCTGGGAGGCTTCATGCTAAGAAACACAAGAAGAAACTCTCCAAAAACGCACAAGTTCAATGGATGAGAACGGTTTGGTCAGAAGACCAGAAAAACGACCACAGATCCAAAAATTTAGAAAGATAACAAAATCCTTTATTAAATACATGAAATATGACTCAAATGGACAGGTGCACTAAAAAACAGTGACAAATAGTGGGGTATGATGTGTAACAAGGACATCTACCAATAGAATACACTTGAGACTGAACTCCCTGATTGGTATGAAAAATATTGAGGGCACAGTTTATAGCCAGACATAGCAACATTTACATGGCAAGTATGGGGCATCACTGCGTAGAAATGCAAGTGCATATATAAAAAAGTGCACCACCACACAAAAAGATAATCAAATAAAGATGTAAACAGTAGTGTACCTCTTAGGGAAATGTACACTATATGTTTGATGAATAGTTTACAATAAACTAGGCCCCAGTGTACCAAAGATGCTGCCCACTATGTAAGCAGAGTGCCGATATAAAGCATCGAATATTACCTCTCGTGGTGTTGTAACCGGCACAGTCAGGGAGAATCAGGTCAGTGCATACGTGCCCCAACGCACGTTTCGGATGCTCGTCCTTCGTCAGGGGACGTGCTAGTACAATTAACCGAGTGCTTTAAAAACCGCCGGACTGGAAGTGGTAAACCGCGGACCGGAAATGACGCATGTTATGTCGATGACACCACGCGATGTACCACGCCTGCGTCAAACTAACGGAAGCCTGGGAGTCCCCATGGCAACCATGCGTCAAAGACACAGGGGGCGGAGCATCGCTGAGTGGCCCAACACACATGCGTACAGGACCGCGGTCACCACTAGTATGGGGTATGACATAAGCCATAAACTGGTCAAGTCGTATTAAGCAGCATAGTGATATAAAAACAAAGAGTGTAACCCCTAAAAATGGACCGATCGCCAATAATCACAAAGGTGGCCACAGTTGGAACTCCAAAACAACCCTTATATAGTATAATATAGATCACATTCTATCATAGGTCTCTATGTATAAGGATGGATGTAGGCACTATAGGTGTAAATCCAGACAGTATATATCTCTAAACCTTACTCCAAAAATGGATGTACATTATATATACAGTACCAAAAAGACATATTCGTTGTGCCCAAAATTAAGAAGCTGTATAACGGTAAGCTTTGCATGTAATAGATACGCGTAAATTAGTTACGTCAGAGTATCATATCTATCACAGACATGCTCTATAAATATATATACAAGACATGATATAGTGAACCAACAATAACAGTACATAATTAGTCCCAGCAGTTAGGAGGCTATATAACAACATATATTACACGTATAAATTATACAAATATATACAACAAAAATGGCCTCGACAAGAACATGTACAATTGATGTTATCAGATGGTATGGGATTGATCAGTGGCGTCATCCATATTAATAGTCCAAAAAAACGGATATGAATGAAAAAAAACCTAAAATATGTAAAAACAACAAAATGAGCAAAATAACAACATAATAACAAAGAAAAAACACATCGCGGTTAAAAGAAATGGTGATGTCACTTGAATGACATGAACCCAAAACAGCAGGCAAAAAAGATTTATAGAAATGATGCAAAACTTAAGTTTTCATTTAAACCGTTGGGATGGACTGTATTGAGAGTCCAGGTCCAACGGGCTTCTAACTGGGCTAAACGCTGTGAGATACCACCTCCCCGGATCCCTAGATCTAAACAATCTATTCCCTTAATGCGTAGAGATTTACTATCACACTGGTGATGTATCTTAATCCCTTCACCCCCAAGGGTGGTTTGCACGTTAATGACCGGGCCAATTTTTACAATTCTGACCACTGTCTCTTTATGAGGTTATAACTCCGGAACGCTTCAACAGTACATATTGTACTTCACGTTAGAAGTAAAATTTCTTCGATATAACTTGCGTTTATTTTGAAAAAAACACAAATATGGCGAAAATTTTTAAAATTTTGCAATTTTCAAACTTAGAATTTTTATTCCCTTAAAACAGAGAAATATATCACACAAAATAGTTAAGAAATAACATTTTCCACATGTCTACTTTACATCAGCACAATTTTGGAACCAAAATTTTTTTTTGTTAGGAAGTTATAAGGGTTAAAAGTTGACCAGCGATTTCTCATTTTTACAACAAAATTTACAAAGCCATTTTTTTTAGGGACCACCTCACATTTGAAGTCACTTTGAGGGGTCTATATGGCAGAAAATACCCAAAAGTGACACCATTCTAAAAACTGCACCCCTCAAGGTACTCAAAACCACATTCAAGAAGTTTATTAACCCTTCAGGTGCTTCACAGGAACTAAAGCAACGTGGAAGGAAAAAATGAATATTTAACTTTTTAGCCACAAAAATGATCTTTTACAAACTTTTTTTTTATTTTCACAAGGGTAAAAGGAGAAAATGGACAGATAAGGTTGTTATGCAATTTCTCCTGAGTACGCCAATACCCAATATGCAGATCTCGTAAGGGAAGGAGCGCCGTTTGACTTTTTCAAACTAAAATTGGCTGGAATTGAGATTGGACGCCATGTCGCGTGTGGAGAACCTCTGATGCGCCTAAACAGTGGAAACCCCCACAAGTGACACCATTTTGGAAACTAGACCCCCTAAGGTACTTCTCTAGATCTGTTGTGAGCACTTTGAACCCCCAAGTGTTTCACAAAAGTTTATAATGCCTGGGTGTGAAAAAAAAAACAACAATTTTCCACAAAAATGATTTTTTTAGTCCCAAATTTTTGAATTTTCCCAAGGAAATTGGACCCCAAAAGTTGTTGTCCAATTTGTCCTGAGTACGCTGATACCCCATACGTGGGGGGGGAAACTGTTTGGGCGCATGGCAGGGCTTGGAAAGGAAATAGTAACGTTTTGGAATGCAGACGTTAATGGGGGTCATGTTGCATTTGCAGTGCCCCAGATGAGCCTAAACAGTGGAAACCCCCCACAAGTGACCCCATTTTGGAAGCTAGACCCCCTAAGGAACTTATCTAGATCTTTGGTGAGCACTTTGAACCCCCAAGTGCTTCACACAAGTTTATAATGCCCGGGCATGAAAATAAAAAATCCTATTTTTTTTCCCACAAAAAATATCTTTTAGTCACTATTTTTTTATTTTCCCAAGGGTAACAGGAGAAATTGGACCACATAAGTTGTTGTCCAATTTGTCCTGAGTACGCTGATACCCGATATGTGGGGGAGAACCACTGTTTGGGCGCACGGCAGAGCTCGGAAGGGAAGGAGCACCATTTGACTTTTTCCAACCAAAATTGGCTGGAATTGAGATTGGATGCCATGTTGCATTTGGAGAGCCCCTGATGTGCCTAAACAGTGGAAACCTCTCACAAATGACCCCATTTGGGAAACTAGACCCCCTAAGGAACTTATCTAGATCTTTTGTGAGCAATTTGAACCCCCAAGTGCTTCACACAAGTTTATAACGTAGAGCCGTAAAATTTAAAAATCATATTTTTTCCACAAAAATTATCTTTTCACCCCAATTTTTATTTTTCCAAGGGAAACAAGACTCCAAAAGTTATTGTGCAATTTGTCCTGAGTGCGCTGATACCCCATATGTGGGAGTAAACCACTGTTTGGGTGCATGGCAGAGTTTGGTAGGGAAGGAGCGCCGTGTGACTTTTTCAACGCAGAATTGGCTGGACGCCATGTCGTGTTTGGAGAGCTCCTGATCTGCCTAAACAGTGGAAACCCCCATAAATGACACCATTTTGGAAACTAGACCCCTCATGGAACTTATCTAGATGTGTGGTGAGAACTTTGAACCCCCAGGTGTTTCACTAAAGTTTATAACGTACAGCCGTAAAATAAAAAATCCTTTTTTTTTTTACAAAAATGATTTTTTCGCCCCCAATATTTTATTTTCACAAGGGTAACAGAAGAAATTGAAACCCAAAAGTTGTTGTCCAATTTGTGCTGAGTACGCTGATACCCAATATGTGGGCGAAAACTACTGTATGGGCACACGTCGGGGCTCGGAAGGGAAGTAGTGACGTTTTGGATTGCAGACTTTGATGGAATGGTCTGGGGGCGTCATGTCGCATTTGGAGAGCCCCTGATGCACTTAAACAGTGGAAACCCCCACAAGTGACCCCATTTTGGCAAATAGACCCCAAAAGGAACTTATGTAGATGTGTGGTGAGCACTTTGAACCCCGAAGTGCTTCACAGAAGTTTATAACATACAGCCGTAAAAATAAAAAATCCTTTTTTTTTTTACAAAAATGATTTTTTCGCCCCCAATATTTTATTTTCACAAGGGTAACAGGAGAAATTGGACCCCAAAAGTTGTTGTCCAATTTGTCCTGAGTACGCTGATACCCAATATGTGGGAGAAAACTACTGTATGGGCGCACGTCAGGGCTCGGAAGGGAAGTAGTGACGTTTTGGATTGCAGACTTTGATGGAATGGTCTGGGGGCGTCATGTCGCATTTGGAGAGCCACTGATGCGCCTAAACAGTGGAAACCCCTCACAAGTGACCCCATTTTGGAAAATAGACCCCACAAGGAACTTATCTAGATGTGTGGTGAGCACTTTGAACCACAAAGTGCTTCACAGAAGTTTATAACGCACAGCCGTAAAAATAAAAAATCTTTTTTTTTTTTTGCAAAAATAATTTTTTCGCCCCAATATTTTATTTTCACAAGGGTAACAGGAGAAATTGGACCCCAAAAGTTGTTGTCCAATTTGTCCTGAGTACGCTGATACCCAATATGTGGGAGAAAACTACTGTATGGGTACACGTTGGGGCTCGGAAGGGAAGTAGTGACGTTTTGGATTGCAGACTTTGATGGAATGGTCTGGGGGCGTCATGTCGCATTTGGAGAGCCCCTGATGCGCCTAAACAGTGGAAATCCCCAACAAGTGACCCCATTTTGGAAAATAGACCCCACAAGGAACTTATCTAGATGTGTGGTGAGCGCTATGAAGCCCCAAGTGCTTCACAGAAGTTTATAATGTACAGCCGTAAAAACAAAAAAATCATTTTTTTTTTTTACAAAAATGATATTTTCGCCCCCAGTTTTTTATTTTCCCAAGGGTAACAGAAGAAATAGGACAAATTGCACAATAACGCTTGGGGTTCAGAGTACGCTGATACCCCATATGTGGGCATAAACTACTGTTTGGACGCATGGCAGAGCTCAGAAGTGAAGGAGCACCGTTTGACTTTTTCAACGCAGAATTGGCTGGAATTGAGATCAGACGCCATGTCACATTTGGAGAGCCCTGATGTGCCTAAACAGCGGAAACCCCCCAATTCTAACTCCAACCCTAACCCCAACACACCCCTAACCCTAGTCCCAACCCTAACCACAAACCTAACCCTAACACACCCCTAATCCCAACCCTAACCCTAATCCTAACTTTAGCGCCAACCCTAACCCTAACTTTAGCCGCAACCCTAACCCTAACCCTAATGGGAAAATGGTAATAAATACATTTTTTTTATTTTATTATTTTTCCCTAACTAAGGGGGTGATAAAGGGGTTTGATTTACCATTTATAGTGGGTTTTTATGATTGGCAGCTGTCACGCTAAGGCCTCTTTCACACTTCAGTCGTGCGACGTCAGTCAAAATCCGCCAAAATTTGAAATTGGCGGATCCGCCATTTTCTTTTGGCGGATCCGCAATTTCCCCATAAACTTATATTACTGGCGGATCGTGGCGGATGGTCGTCCGCTGACTCCGCTTTTTGGCGGATCCGCCAAATATTTGACGTCCGCTGTCTCGATTGGACGGACAATGTAACGTTTTTTGTCTGCGTTGAAATGGCGGATGTTGGCGGATTTTGGCGGATCCGCCAAAATTTTACAATGTGTGCCAATGAGTGGCGGATCCGCCAATATCCGCCATTTGGCGGATACACACGGCGGATCCGCCTTTTTGGACTGCGCATGCTCCAAGTTGGATACATTTCCAGACAGGCCAAAACCAATATAAACAAGCCAGGTGACTCATTGCCACACATGAAGACTAGCAGCCAGACAAGACCAGACCTGCTCTTGAAGATCCTGCTGAGCTAAAAACCTGAAGACCAAGCAAGCAAGAGTCCAGAGGCTAGAATCAAGCCACAAGCCACAAGACCCAAGCCACAAGACCCTGCCTGAAAGTCTGATAGCCCAGCTGAATCCTGCAAACACTTGGTGTGAGTATAGACTGTATAATGCCTTCATATGTGATTGCTGCCATGTTTGAGTATGTGTCCTACATTTTTTTTTTTTAAACACATTTTTTTAGTTGCAACACATTTAACTTTTCATGCTGTAGTGTTTTTTTTGTGTGTGTGTGTGTGTGTGTGTGTGTGTGTGTGTGTGTGTGTGTGTGTGTGTGTGTGTGTGTGTGGTGTGTGTGTGTGTGTGATTTTCATGCATTGTATTCATGTATTTTTTTTGCCAGCATGTATTTTTAACTCCTTTTTTTTAAACAACATTACTTTTCTTGATGTAGTGTTATTTTTGTGTGGGTGGGTATTCATGCATGTTTGATAGTGTTTTGTTCATTTAAAAATTTTTTAAACACAATAGTCATTTTTAATACATTTTACATGCTGTACAATTTTTTTGAAGTGTGTGTGTGTGTGTGCATGCATGTGTAATAAAGTGTTATTTTGACATTACTGTGATTTAATCTTTTAAATAAAGAGTGTTAAAGCTCATACTTTAAAAAAAAAAAAAAAAAAAAACAAATAAAAAATCTCCAACAAAAATGTCCATAGTATTTTTTCATATATTTTTATAATTGTTATAATGCACAGGGGTGTATTGCTTTTTAAATATTACTCAAAACATAAAATGGTTTTCAAAAAGGTCATGTGATGCAAAGGTATTGTAGTGTATACATAGGTATACAACTGGGTTACAAAGGTATAGAAAGTACATGGTGTGCATACATAGACAATGGGGTATATAAAAAGTCAATTGGGTGTATACAAAGGTATACAAAGTAAATGGTGTGCATACATAAACAATGTGGTATATAAAAAGTCAATTGGGTGTATACAAAGGTATACAAAGTAAATGGTGTGCATACATAAACAATGTGGTATATAAAAAGTCAATTGGGTGTATACAAAGGTATACAAAGTAAATGGTGTGCATACATAAACAATTTGGTATATAAAAAGTCAATTGGGTGTATACGAAGGTATAGAAAGTACATGGTGTGCATACATAGACAATGGGGTATATAAAAAGTAAATGGAGTATACAAAGGTGTATAAATTCCATGGGGTGCATGCAACATTATCTGGGGGGTATCAGTGTAATAGTTGAGGAGACAGTGCCAGGTTGACAGTCTGCTGTTGAGTGATAAGTATATTGTCAAATGGTTATCTCTTGTATTGTTGCTGGCCTTTTTACAGATTCAGTGTGACAGTCTGCCACAGAAGACAAGGACAGGACAGTCGGCCAGTGTTAAAGGGAAACCAAGTTGAGTGTGATGTAAGTATATTGTCATTTTAGCGTATATAACAAGTATATAGGCTAAAATCGGCTTTATACTTACAGATTTGTTGGGACAGTTTGACAGTCGGACAGAGGACATTCGGCCACTGGAGAGTCTCACGGAACCAAGTTGAGTGTGATGTAAGTATATTGTCATTTGAGCGTATATAACTTATATTGGCTAAAATGGTTTTATCCTTACAGATTACTTGTAATACAGTCTGCCACCAACAGTTTGAGGACAGTCTGCCACAGAGGACAGTGAGCCACAGGACAGTCATCCAGACGCAAGTTGAGTGTGATGTAAGTATATTGTCAATTGAGCTGTTATCTCTTTTGTATTGTTGCTTAATAGGCTTTATGCTTACAGATTAATTGAAGGACCCAGTCAGGCCCAGTTGTTCAAGTATGTCTTCTTCTGGAAGCCCCCTGCCACAGCGTAGGCGAACAGAGGTAATTATTATTTTTTTGGTCACTGTTGAGAAAATTATTTTCCAAACTATATGTATGTATTATGTCTTCACAGGAAGCTGAAGAAGAGGGGCTTTCAGAAGCAGACGGTCAGGGTGGAGAAATAACTGGTGCGGGTGCGCAGAGTGTAAGTTTTTTATATAGGCAGATCATCACCTAATGTAAACAACCAAAAAAAAATAACAGCACACACAATACATACTGTCATTTATAATTTGGATTTTTTTGTTTTTAAATGTTTTCTAGTCTTCAGAATCCAGGTCTCGTAGGAGAGTTCCTCCAAGGACCTCCCATGGTCATCGGCATGAGCGTCGCCGCGGTCAGCAAGTAAGTATTATTTTTTTTTTTGGTGTTTACTTATTTAACGTGATGTAGCTTATTTTTTTTGTTTGTTTTTATACACAGGCTTCACGGCGTGCTCCCGATACAGATGGTGAGGATGGGGGAGGGATCGACGTAGACATCCTCATCGAAGAGGTCCAACATCGGGAGGCGCTGTGGAATATGGCTGACCGCAGGCATTCTGACCAAGTTATTACCCGACGGCTATGGGAGGAAGTATGCAGCCTGGTGATGGACAACTGGGGGGAACTCGATGACCGAGACAAGGATCTTGCGCGTAAGTATTCACAGTTGAGTAATGAATTTTGAAGAATGTTATGTGTAGGATACAAAAACAATTTTTTTCCTTTTTATTTCCAGGTGACCGGTTTATCACACGGTGGCGGTCACTCAGGGATCGCTTCAAGAGGGAATTTAACAAAGAGATGCAGGCAAGGAGTGGATCATCAGGACGCAAGAGCAGATACAAATACGCCCAAGCCTTGTCGTTCCTGCGATCAACGATGGTCAGCAGAAGGTAAATATTTCACAACACATTTATGTATGACAAAAGTAAAATGTGTCTAACCATATTTTATAATTTCAGAAAGGTGAATGTAATATAAATATATTTAATGTGTTTTTTTTTTTATTTGACAGCACTGTCTGCAGCACTCTAGAGCCTGGTTCTCAGTTTGTTCCTCTGGAGCGATCCCTCTGGAGTCCGCCGCCGGGGACCACGTCGATAGACCTGACCCCTATGCACCTTCCCTCTTGGCAGGTACCTCCGCCCCATCCACCAGCACTAGAGTTGCAGGGCAGACTTCGTCACATGAAGCTGCAGGTGATGAGTTGGAGTTCCCTTTACCTTACCCTGCTGACACTGCCACCACACCTAGACGGCAGCGTCATCGAGGTCAGGAAAGGAGCTATGCATCTGATTTTTTGCATCTGAATGCATCCTATCAAAACACTACCAAACTTTTAAAAGATCAATTTAAAGATGGGTTTGCTCTATTGAGCAAAAACATTGCTGAACTCAGCAGTAAAATTGATAGGATGCAGTCAGATGCAAACATGGAGCCGAGACACTGTTTTTTTCAGTCCGTTCTCAAGCACATGGAAAATCTTACTCCTGACCTGCAGATGCATGTGATGCAAGGCTGCCATAATTCTCTAGTGCAGGCAGTATCACGAGCCCATCAAATTACCCACCCAATTCCTACACCTTCCCCACTTCAACCTGCCACCCATCCAGCAGCAGCAAGCTGCCTATCTACCTGCCACTCATTCAGCTGCAGCCTATCCAACTGCTGCACATTCAGCTGGCAGCCAGCAAGCTACAGCCAATCCTCCTAATACTCCTTCCCCATTTCAATATTCCCATTATTTTAATTCCCCCTTTCCGTTTTCACCTTTAACTTCACCGTACCCCATCCCACCAACACCTTCACCATTCCTTCCTCAAACCTCTTCTGCTCCTCAACTGCCTTCCCAACCTAATGTTTTTCCCTCCACTTCTGATCCTATCCAACCTGCTAATCCATCCCCCACTATCGACGTGGTCCATCCTGTCAGCCCCTCCGCTAGTATCTCCACCCAACAGTATACCTCTTTGTAAATATGTCTATAGTGCTGCGAATGTATATAGTGCTGTGAATGTATATATTGTATAGAGTGTTGTGTATGTATATATTGTATAGAGTGTTGTGTATGTAATATATTGTATAGTGTTGTGTATGTATATATTGTATAGAGTGTTGTGTATGTATATATTGTAGAGAGTGTTGTGTATGTATATATTGTATAGAGTGTTGATGATATATTAAGATTGAATAAAAGGTATGTATATATTGTATAGTGTTTGTATGTATATATTGTATAGTGTGTGTATGTATTATAGAGTGTTGTGTATGTATATATTGTATAAGTGTTGTGTATGTATATATTGTAAGTGTTGTGTATGTATATATTGTATAGAGTGTTGTGTATGTATATATTGTATGAGAGTGTTGTGTATGTATATATTGTATAGAGTGTTGTGATGTAATGTATATGTGATGTATGTATAGAGTGTTGTGTATGTATATGTATAGTTGTGTATATAGTAGAGTGTTGTGTATGTATATATTGTATAGAGTGTTGTGTATGTATAATTGTGTATAGAGTTGTGTTGTTATGTATAGAGTGTTGTGTATGTATATATTGTATAGAGTGTTGTGTATGTATAATATGTGTGTATAATTGTATAGATGTTGTATGTATATATTGTATAGAGTGTTGTGTATGTATATATTGTATAGAGTGTTGTGTATGTATATATTGTATAGAGTGTTGTGTATGTATATATTGTATAGAGTGTTGTGTATGTATATATTGTATATAGTGTTGTGTATGTATATATTGTATAGAGTGTTGTGTATGTATATATTGTATATAGTGCTGTGTATGTATATATTGTATAGAGTGTTGTGTATGTATATATTGTATAGAGTGTTGTGTATGTATATATTGTATAGAGTGTTGTGTATGTATATATTGTAAAGTGTTATGATTGTAAGGTGTGTGTATGTATATATTGTATATAGTGTGTGTATGTATATATTGTATAGAGTGTGTGTATGTATATATTGATAGAGTGTTGTGTATGTATATTGTATAGAGTGTTGTGTATGTATATATTGTAAGATGTTGTGTATGTATATATGTAGAGAGTGCTGTAATGTATGTATATATTGTATAGAGTGTTGTGTATGTAATATGTAAGATGTTGTGTATGTATATATTGTATATAGTGTTGTATGTAATTGTATAGAGTGTTGTGTATGTATATATTGTATAGAGTGTTGTGTATGTATATATTGTATAGAGTGTTGTGTATGTATATATTGTAGAGAGTGTTGTGTATGTATATATTGTAGAGAGTGCTGTAAATGTATGTATATATTGTATAGAGTGTTGTGTATGTATATATTGTATAGAGTGTTGTGTATGTATATATTGTATATATGTTGTGTATGTATATATTGTAGAGAGTGTTGTGTATGTATATATTGTATAGAGTGTTGTGTATGTATATATTGTAGAGAGTGTTGTGTATGTATATATTGTAGAGAGTGCTGTAAATGTATGTATATATTGTAGAGAGTGTTGTGTATGTATATATTGTATAGAGTGTTGTGTATGTATATATTGTATAGAGTGTTGTGTATGTATATATTGTATAGAGTGTTGTGTATGTATATATTGTAGAGAGTGTTGTGGATGTATATATTGTAGAGAGTGCTGTAAATGTATGTATATATTTCTGTAAATTTCTGTATATAACTTTTTTGACCAATTCTTTTTGAAAATGTTTGTGAAAATAAAACACATTTTTTTTGAAAAATAAAATTTATTTTGTTGCAAAACATGTCATGTCTTTTTTAATAACTGTTTTCAACATGAAAGGTTATAACACAATCAACATTAGGGTACAGATAAACACACATCACAAAAAGTGGTAAAAACATTATACAATACCAAATTCAGTAAGTAAAGCAATGCAGAGTATACCGAAAAAATATTACACCATGTCATCCTGCCAGTCCACCCTTCCATCAGGAGACATAAAATAGTCCGCAAACTTCTCACGCATTTGGGCCACAGATCCTGAACTCCGGAAACTAATGTTCGTGTAGTCCTGCAATGTGGTCCCAGGCAAATCTTCATCCATGTTGACATGTTCTTTTGAGATAACAAAATTGTGCAGGATGACACATGCCTTCACAACATGGTCCACAGTCTCGCTTTGTAATTTAATAGCAGTCAGCAGCACCCTCCATTTGGCGGTTAAGATCCCAAAAGCGCATTCAACAACTCGTCTAGCCCTTGTTAATCTGTAATTAAAATTTTTTTTCTTTGGTTCAATCCATGGCTGCCATAAGGTTTTAATAAATGTGTTGAAAGCTGAAAAGCCTCATCTCCCACACAAACAAAGGGCAATGCAGGGCCACAGGTTCCAGGAGTGGTCTTGGAGGCGGAAACTGGAAGGTATCCCCATATAGGCGACGTCCCATAGGCGAATTTTTAAATACTTGAGAATCATTTGAACGCCCATATGCACCAATGTCAACAGCAATAAACTGGCATCTGGCGTCCGCAATGCCCATAAGTACTATTGAAAAGAACTTTTTGTAGTTAAAAAAAAGAGATCCAGATCCAGTGGGTTTTACAATCCGGATATGTTTGCCATCCACGGCACCAATACAGTTGGGAAACTGGCATATATCCATGAACTGGTCTGCAATTTCTAGCCATCTCTGCTGTGTTGGCTCAGGGAGGAACTCATTGTGCAAACAATCCCAGAGTGCCTGGCAAGTATCTTTAACAATACCGGAGATGTAGAAATACCAAGCCGGTACTGAAAGTGCAGAGATGAAATGATTCCCCTGTAGCCAGAAATCTGCAAAAAAGGAGAAGAAATAAATTAAACCAAAAAGAAACAAAAAAAAAAAAAAAAAAAACCCCAAAAAAAAAAACATTGTAAAGGATTTTTAAAAAAAATAACTTACCGGATTGTGACCATCAGCCGCTCTGCTGGAGATATAGCAAACCGAAGTACAGTGTCCTGTCTACAAATTCTGGCTTCAATGCGTGCTACCAAAACCTCAAAATTTTCAGCTCGCATTCTTACATAGTTAAAAAACTTGCTGGGTTCAGCCGTAACTCCATATACAAGGTGGAATACACCCCACGGGTCATCCGCTTCGCATTTATTGGATGGATCCACATCCGTCTCTGCCGACGACACAGTATCCGACGTCTGGCTTCCTCCTTCTTCTGAACAATCCTTGCCAAACGATTGCCCTCCACTCTAAAATCCTCGCAAATCTTCTCCATATTCTCAAAAATAATCTCCATCTCCATCACTGCCACTAGCTCAAAACCCTTTCAAATAATCTGGTGTAAATACACCCTATTTATACGTTTCAACGTAGTAACAGTAGCCAATCACAGTACATATTATTTATTTTAGCCAATCATGATGGAGTACTCCCCTTCTGAATAACGGATCCGCCAAAAAAGCGGATGGAAAAACGGATGAAACTGAGTCAACGGATCCGCTATTTTGGCGGAACCGTTAACGGATCCGTCAAAATAGCGGATCCGTTGACTCAGTTTTTCACTATTTTTGGCGGATCCGCCAATCCGCCACGATGTCGGACAGTGACTGACGTTGCACGACTGAAGTGTGAAAGAGGCCTAAAAGACGCTTTTTATTGCAAAAAATAGTTTTTTGCATCGCCACATTTTGAGAGCTATAATTTTTGCATATTTTGGCCCACAGAGTCATGTGAGGTCTTATTTTTTGCGGTACGAGTTGACGTTTTTATTGGTACCATTTTTAAGCACGTGAGATTTTTTGATCGCTTTTTATTTCGATTTTTGGGAGGTTAGAATGAACAAAAATCAGCAATTCATGAATTTCTTTTGGGGAGGCGTTTTTATCGTTCCGCGTGTGGTAAAATTGATAAAGCAGTTTTATTCTTCGGGTTAGTACGATTATGGCGATACCTCATTTATATCATTTTTTTATGTTTTGGCGCTTTTATAGAATAAAAACAATTTTATATGAAAAATAATTATTTTTGCATCGCTTTATTCTGCGAGCTATAACTTTTTTATTTTTTCGCTTATGATGCTGTATGGTGGCTCGTTTTTTGCGGGACAAGATGACTGTTTTCAGCGGTACCATGTTTATTTATATCAGTCTTTTTGATCGCGTGTTATTCCATTTTTTGTTCGGCGGTATGATGATAAAGCATTGATTTTTTGCTTTGTTTTTTTTGTTTTTTTTAAGGGATTCACTAAAGGGGTTAACTAGTGGGACAGTTTTATAGGGGGGGTCGTTACGGACTGCGGCGATACCAAATATGTGTACTTTTATTGTTTTGGTTTTTTTATTTACAGGAAGAAATGAATTTATTGGGGAATATTTTTTTTTTTTTATTTATTTTGGATTTTTTTTTTTAAAACATGTTTATTTTTATTTTTTTTACTTTTTTACTTTGTCCCAGGGTGGGACATCACTGTATTTTATCAGATCGCTGGTGTGACAGTGTGCACAGCACTCTGTCACACCAGCGATCGCACAGGCAGCGCTGCAGGCTTCTCAGTGCCTGCTCTCAGCAGGCACTGAGGAAGCCGCCTCCCTCCAGGACCCCGGCGCCATCTTGGATCCGGGTCCTGGGAGGGAGGAAGCCCTCAGAACAGCGCGATCACATCGCGCTGGTCTGAGGGTCTCAGGGGGGCGCGCAGGGAGCCCCCTCCCTGCGCGATGCTTCCCTGTGCCCCCAGTACACCGCGATCATGTTTGATCGCGGTGTGCAAGGGGTTAATGTGCCGGGAGCGGTCCGTGACCGCTCCTGACACACAGTCACGGGTGTCAGCTGTGATAATCAGCTGACACCCGGCGGCGATTAGCTGCGCTCCCGAGGGAGCGCAGCTAATCGCCTATGACGTACTATCCCGTCCATGGTCAGATTGGCACGGGTTTCATGGACGGGATAGTACGTCTAATGTCAGAGAGGGGTTAAAGTGCCTGGGGAGTGTCTTAAGAGTTGACGGATCCTCTTCATTAGCTGCTGCCTCTATCCCCAGCACATGCTCCCTGATTCTAACCTTAAATTGTCGTGTGGTGAGACCTACATAAATCAGGGAGCATGGGCACGTGGCATAGTAAATGACGCATTTCGTGGTGCATGTAATAAATTTCTTGATGTGGAAAGATTTAGTCCCAGATGAGTCCGTAAAGGAATCACTGCGATCCACATATACACATGCCACACAATGTCCGCACTTAAAGCAGCCCTTACGATTGCTAAAGTCATCCAGGAAGGTTCGAGGGGAATTACCTTGGTAGTGACTGGAAGTGAGAAATTCACGTAAGTTTTTAGAACGTCTACATGTGATGCAAGGCCTAACAGGAATAATTTTTGCTAAAATGGGGTCTGTCTTCAAAATGGGCCATGCCCTTTCCAAGATTCTCCTAACGTTGTAGGATTGGGAATTGAAGGTAGTAATAAATCTAGTTACATCTGACTAAGGCCTATCTTTGATTTTGTATATTAAGGAGTTTCTGTGGCTAAATTTAGCTCTGTTAAAGGCTTTTTTAATAGATCTATTACTATATCCCCTTTCGGCTAGTCGTCTTTTGAGATCACTGGCCTGTCTGTCAAACTCGACGTCGGTTGAGCAAATACGACGAAGTCGTATAAACTGACCAGTTGGTATGGCTCTAATCATGCGTGACGGATGAGAGGAGGAGGCGTGCAACAGTGAATTGGTGGCAGCAGACTTTCTAAAAATAGTAGTCTGAATCAGATTATCTAAATCTCTCGTCATCGTGACATCCAAAAATTCAATCTTATTCTTATCATGGCAGAAGGTCAACCTGATATTCATGTTGTTGTCATTCAACCAATCAAAGAATTCCTCTAAAGAATTGGTGGAGTCCTGCCAGATCAGCAGAATATCATCTATGTACCGCGTCCAGAGAAGGACGCGGTCCATAGACACCTGCCGATCTGACAGGAGGAGGTCCCTTTCCCACAGACCCAGGGACAGATTTGCATACGAGGGCACAAACGCCGCCCCCATGGCTGTTCCCTGGGTCTGCAGGAAAAAGGACCCCTTAAATACAAGGAAGTTGTGGGTTAAGGTAAACTCCAAAACTTCCAGTATAAATTCCTTAAGTGCAGGAAGAATATTGGAGGTCTGAAGAAAAAATTCCGTGGCACGCAAACCATCACAATGTCTGATGCTGGTGTACAACGACTCCACATCAGCAGTAACCAATATGGAGTCAGAGTCCAGCATCAGACCATCGACTCTACAAAGCAAATGATTCGTGTCCTTTAAATAGGAAGGTAGTTCTTCAACCAAAGGTTTTAAAATTGAGTCGATCCATTGATTAACCCGCTCCAAGTAGTTCCCCTTGCCCGAAACAATGGGGCGATCAGGTGGCACAAGTGCATTTTTATGGAGTTTAGGGAGGAGGTAGAATGTGGGAACTGTAGGTTCAGAAACCACCAGGGCTGAACACAGTTCCTTGGTAATAACACCCTCCCCCACAGCTCTTAAGAGTATCTCCCTGAGTTTTCCATCAAACGCGGACAAGGGGTTAAAGGTTAGTTTTTTGTAGCAAGTGGTGTTATTAAGCTGTCTAAAGGCCTCTTTCTCATACATATTAGTAGGCCATATTGCCAAATTACCCCCATTGTCCGCTTGTTTGATGACCACATCAGGGAGACTTGCATTTTTATATATGCACTTGCATTTCTACGCAGTGATGCCCCATACTTGCCATGTAAATGTTGCTATGTCTGGCTATAAACTGTGCCCTCAATATTTTTCATACCAATCAGGGAGTTCAGTCTCAAGTGTATTCTATTGGTAGATGTCCTTGTTACACATCATACCCCACTATTTGTCACTGTTTTTTAGTGCACCTGTCCATTTGAGTAATATTTCATGTATTTAATAAAGGATTTTGTTATCTTTCTAAATTTTTGGATCTGTGGTCGTTTTTCTGGTCTTCTGACCAAACCGTTCTCAGAGTAATTTTCTGCGATAGATCCTATATATCCTTATTAGCAACACTGATGTCTAGCTACTTATACTGATACCATGGTGATGCTCTTTACTTTGTTGCTATGTCATATTTGCTAAGTTCAATGGATGAAAGAATTGTGAAGGTGATATCAAAGAAGGGTTCCTATGTTAACATGTAACTTGGCCTGTTAGGATGTTTTGGAGTTAAGTAGCTTTTTAGTTCAGTGAATGTGACCTCCTAATGCTGCAAATTCCACAAATGAGCATTTTCAGTTCTTTAAAACAGATCAAATGTTCAGAAATTCTACTGTGCCTAATAATTTGGAACAGTGCATTTTGAGTTTTTATTCATTTTGGAGATTATACTGTTATCATTGGGAGGTTTCTTTAACAAAATTCGATGTATACTTTAACGGGTGATGACTTTTATTAGACTGACTGTCATTTGCACCGACCACTTAGGAAAATCAGAGAAAAATATCATTTGCATAATATTTTGGAACATAGTGTATCTCCAGCAACGTGACATTCTTGACTAAACCCGACACAAACCATTCCTTCGGCCAGCTAGCCATACACCACTGACCTCTAAAATATGCTCCAAAACCAACACCTGAAGCATCCGTGAACAAATCCAGCTCAGCGTTCCCAACCACCTCTTCCATGAGCAAAGAACGGCCGTTGTAATGCTCCAAAAAAACCTATCCCAAACCTCCAAATCAGCCTTGTGCTTGCTAGATAAACGAATAAAATGATGTGGAGCCTGTACTCCCGCTGTGGCACTGGCTAACCAATGAGAAAAAACTCTCACCATCGGGATAATGCGACTACAAAATTCAACTTCCGTGAAGCGACTGAACTTCCCTTAAGGACAACTTTCTCAAACGCCTTGGCCGCGCCACCTCCTCCCGCAAAGCTGCCACCGTTTTTCTCAGGCAATTTAAACTCCCAATTGAATGAGTCAATCACGATTCCCAAGAAGGAAAGGCTCGTACAGGGCACTTCCGTTCTCCCAGGGGCCAGCAGCACCCCAAACCGCTCCGCTACCCATTCAACTGTCCTCAAAATCACTTCACAGCACCTAGACTGACCAGGCCCAATTCACAAAAAATCATCCAAATAGTGTATCAGGGAATCAAAACCTGATACATCAGAACAGCCCATTCAAGAAACGAACTGAAAGCCTCGAAAAAAGCACAAGACAGAAAGCATCCCATTGGTAAACATCAGTCAACCGAAAACTCCCCTCCCCAATAACAACCCAAAAGCCTTATGCTATCAGGATGAACAGGTAACAAACGAAAAGCAGATTCGATATCTGTTTTTGCCAAAAGTGCCCCACTGCCACAACTGCAAACCCAGTGCGCCGCCTCATCAAACGACGTATAAACCACGAGCAAGCTCCGTAACCCATCATTCACACACCCGAGGATAAGACAGATGATGAATAAGCTGGAACTTGTTTGTCTCCTTTTTCGGAACCACACCCAAAGGCGACGCAACTAAATCAACAAACGGAGGAACACTAAAAGGCCCATCCATCCTACCCAAAGCGACTTCCTTAGCTAACTTCTCCATAACCACCTCAGCACATTGCTCGGCTGACCTAAGATTCCTCAGAAGCCGAGGTATCTCAAAAGGAGGAGCAGGGATCCTGAAACCATCCCTAAAAAGCCTTACCCCTATAAGGGACCATCGTGTCGAGCTTCACTGTCGTCACCCCCTTTTGATTATTACCTTCTGCCTTTGCCTTGTTTTTTCTAAAACATCTTGCGGAACCATGTGAGGAACCACTACAGTACAAGCAGAGATGCTTGAACTTGCAGCTGGTTCCAAATTTACACTGGCCTTTATTAAACTGCCAGCATAATCCTGGCTTTTGAACTCCCAACTGGCCAGACTGACCCCCAGTCCCCTGCGTATCTCCCGTGAGTGGTGGACTGGCCGCCCTGAAAGGAATGGCCAAACCTAGTCAGTGCCATAACTCGCAGCCGCAAAGTCACTATGTCCTTTTGATCCCACCTAATTGCAGGACGAATTGCGTTCCTCTGCCGGAACTGCTAGTCATAACGTAGCCACGCCTGGCCCCCATAAACCCTATGGGCCTCCCCTATGGAGTCCATATAGCAGAAAAGAGGAGAGCAATTCTCCGCTGCCTTTTCACCTATCACACTTGCCAAAATCGCGAATGCCTGAAGCCAATTAAAAAAGGTCTGAGGGATCAGGTGCCACCTACGCTCTTCCACCTCTTCCTTCTTAGTCTCATCTTTCTTCCCTTTGTCCAAATTAAACTTCTCCAGTGGAAGTAGTGAAAAGATCTCGACATATTCATTTTTCCAGATCTTTTCATACACCTATTTTTTAAGATGCACCCCAAGTGGACCTTCAAAGCAAACATAAACTTCCCCATGCGCCCTATCATCTAAATGGATCCTACACTCCATTCCTTCTCTGTCTGTACCGAAACGGGACCAGAAATGCTACTGGGCGCCACTGAACCCATACCTAAAGAATTGTGCCCTAATGACTGCGCTCCCATCCATGCAGCTAAATGCACCGGAGTCGACCTATCCCCTTCTAAACGCATCAGCAGATCCGGAATATTACCTAATAGCTCCCTAACCCCCTCCCCCCTAAATCAGCCGCAACCCCCGCACCATGGCCCGCGACTATAGACCCCCCTACCTGACTCTCCCCCATCGATGGGGACATTGAAAACGACAGCAACAAACAAGACACAGAACCATGCTCACCAGGCTGCGAGGGAGCTGTGGGCCCTCCAGCCGCAGACCTCGCATCCATCCCGCCGACCAATGTCTCCCTCCTGTTGCATGGACCCGCCGATTCCTGAGGCCCAGATCCCATCGATCATGATGGTCCTGATGCCCTGGCGGGCCACTCGATCCTGGAAGCAACTGTTCCAAACGCGCCACCTGGACCAGCAGGCCGTACCTAAGAGGTTAATCCCCAGGCACCAGCCCACTGCCCGCTCTGCCCGCCGGGGATATCTGCTGCTGCATATCAACCGCCATGCTGGATGACATGGCAGGCGGTCCAAGGTCTTCAGACAGGTCCGGCAGCCCCGAATCATCTGAGGCACCGCTTGTCACCGCATCCACAGAGGAAATCCAATGCTGACTGTGTCCGGAGGATGAGGCCGCTGCCCGACTGGTACATCGCCACTGTGACCCGCTGTGACATCACACGCAGCAGGTCTTGGTGCACGCAGGGTCCGCCCCCAACCGCAACTGAGACGGAGGCCCGCTAACCGCCGCAGGCCCCAGCCCAGCTTTCGAATTCCTCCCAGACCGGGGCCTGCTTGAACGCTTGCGGGCAGGCATTCGGCCTGAAGGGTCCCCGGAGGGGCTCCTGCGCCAGCGCTGAGACCGCAGAGGTGCATCGGGGGGACAATTGCTCCGGGGGCGCTGCTCACCTGCAGACTCCGCCGGCATTGTCCCGCTGCCACCTCCGATGATCTCCGACACCTGGCCTCCAGCTACCCAGGTGCATGAGACGACGCAGCGACCCGCAGCCTCTCCAGGACCTTAGCAATAGACCCCATGGTAAGATGTGGGGACTGCTCACGATGCCTCCAGAGCGGGAAATGCCTAAATCCCACCCCCCGCTCCAGTATAAAGATCCTTTTTTGCATACCCCACCCACTAGGCCTATCCCCACACCTCCAGCCTCCTGTCATGTCGGCCTTTCCCTACGCAACTGAGGGGAGGGGCGGCTTGCTTCGGCTGTACTTTTAGGTCTGTTTGTAAAAAAAATAGTGTTCAATTGAACAGCACACACATCATCAATTGTCAATCTGTCCTCTGATGATTGTGGTGATCTGATGATTTCCCTATTGAAATGGCTGTCCACCAACGTTCACCATCCAACCTGACAGAACTGGAGAGGATCTGCAAGGAAGAATGGCAGAGGATCCCCAAATCCAGGTGTGAAAAACTCGTTGCATCATTCCCAAGAAGACTCATGGCTGCACTAGCTCAAAAGGGTGCTCCTATTCAATACTGAGCAAAGGGTCTGAATACTTATGACCATGTGATATTTCAGTTTTTCTTTTTTAATAAATTTGCAAAAATTTCTACATTTCTTTTTTTTTTTAGTCAAGATGGGTGCAGAGTGTACATTAATGAGAAAAACATGAACTTTTTTGCATTTACCAAATGGCTGCAATGAAACAAGGAGTGAAAAATTTAAAGGGGTCTGAATACTTTCTGAACCCACTGTATGTTATCTATGAAAAAGCCTCTGCCAGACTCCTCTGGCAGTGGCTTTTCTCCCAAATAACAAAAGGATCAACAGTCCAAAATTGGACAAGCTAGATTCTTCTGTCGCCCGACATATTTTTTGGGAGGAGACGTGCGGCCCAAATACATGTTAGACATGTCGACAGTTTGACTGATGTTAGTTTAATGTGTATGGGGTCTTTAAGAATGAGTGGTTCCAGGTTCTCATACTTGGTAAAGATTTGAGCTCTTGGAATCATTGGTGGTCCATCCATTAGACTCACAATTTTACAGTTTTTTTGCTACATCTAATTAACATTCAATCAAACTTGGAAAAAAAACTTTTAGTCCCAAATTTTCGACATCTTGACTTCCTGAAGATGAATTACATTGTCATTTCATACTGCAATCCCACGGGGAATTTGCACTTTTAAAAGTCACAATCACAAGGCCGTAATAACCCATAGAGTGTAGTTCACTGATTTCTTTTGTGCAACTAAAGAGAAAAGAAGATGTGCAGCAAGAATCATAATGAATGATGTGTCTCTCCAGAGGATTACGTGTAAATTGAGGTGATGAGGTTCAGGCAGTGAATATTCCATTTGTATTAATAGATTTGTTATCCCTGTAAAACTCAACATGTTTTATGGAAATGTAAAGCTAGACGAATATTTAGTATTACCTAGTGATCATCAGTTTGTCATTTTAAAAGTCTCCGCAACGTTTCAATAAAATCCATGAGGGTTCACGTGCATATGAACAGTATTAACCCAGTTCCCTAGTAGAATTTTTATATTATTTAGTAATAACATTTATCAGATCTGTCACCTGAGGCTGATATTCTTATTCTGAAAATCTATGTCAGAATAGCTGTATAATCCTTTTGCATGTTTTCTCTCCTGATACTAAATGGTCTCTGTCATTTCAACAAACTTTGCATCAATCAATACATGTGAAATAAGAATCGTTGTGTTATATTAATGAGAAAAAAAATTCTCCTTTCTCCATGTAACACTTCTTCTCCCACTCCTGAACTCAACTCAATGAAGGATCAAATTCCAGGGTCCTATTGATGCCTATGGAGAAGGAAATTTTAATGTGAAAACGAGCAGAGAGAGAGAGATGTTACTATAGTTTTTAGTAATTAATTTAGAATATGCCAGTGCTGGATTCACAGCTATACTGCTCAGTACTGCTGTGTAATATCAAGAGAAAAAGGGAATTCCAGGATCCGCTTAATGTTGAGATTAAAACATGACTTTTAATGATAACATTTAAAATGAAGAAAATCATAATGATAAAATTTGTTTGAGGCCCCTCTTCCTTTCCGAAGACCGTCACAGCGTGGAATACATTACTTAATTTACTCATCCTGATCCTGAGATACAGCTTACATGATGCTACAGAGCTGCAATCACAATTCTGTTAAAACTAATCTTCTGGTTGTATATAAAACTGTAAAATGGCTTCAAGAGTTCAAAAGTCATAATGGACATTCTATGTCCCCAATACATTATTTGCGTATTTATAAGTGACTTTGAATGAAATTTTCACAGGATCAAAGATGCTTTTTTTTCTTGTCTTTTACCATTTTTGCATCTTTCTAGAGCAAAATGTCACATGATCCTTTTGTAGTATTCTAGTCTTCAAAAGTGCAAACAAAATTAAACAGATCTTATACTCCACTAGTCTCCGGAATGCAATTCCACTAAAAAAAATTTTGAGGCAGGTCCAGGAAGCGTTTTTGTTAAAATGTCCAGGCAGGTTTATCGGATCTGCATAAACCGCTCACAAAACCAAAAGAACAGCCTTTTCCGGCACAAAGAAAGTAAAATGTCCACACAATATTGTGGGTCCGCCCGCTCAGGTTAGTGTCCAGTTCTTATGGCCTTAGCACAGACCAACACACAGGAGATCCACACATCTCCAGACCGAGACATTGAATGAGACACTTGGTCTCCATTTTATCTGCCAAACGACACCCACGGGGTAGGGATATGTCATTCCCAAACATCTCTTTTGATTGCTCATAAAACCCAGCCCTGAAACGCCCTATTAACTATCTCAGCACTATATGTGCTGCAGCATGTTTTCCCAGGCTTACGTCACCGAAGCTACCAACCTCAATGGTACACATCTCCCCTCAAGGACCTCTCTGACAGCCATCTTACAAAGTGCTATCTGTGAAAAATAGTATCTGTACGCAAAAAAAGGACATCTGAATGAGGCCTAAAGGTAAGTGTAAGAAATATTTTGGCAGTTTTTTTTGCACAAAATTTATTCAAAGAGAATTGAATTTCTTATCCGATTTCAAGAGAATCTTCCAAATTTTTGTTCCCAGTTATCAATCTGCTCAGCAATCAATGGGAAAACGCTTGTATTCCTTTTATCGTATCTCTTACATGGGTTAAAAATTAGCAAAGGTCACCGGCACAATCCCCCATGTGAGCTGCCCACCAGGGATGTGGGGTACTCGGACCCGAGCCCGTTGATCTCTATGGGGGATGTCACGGTGGCCACAGCTCGGTCCGTGGCCCTAGGCACTCACCCAGAAAAGGGGATTTATTTACAGGGGATAATGTCAGTGAATCGTGACGCCACCTATGCTGTCTGGTGAGGATCACCAGCGCTGCAGCAGTCCACTGAGGCCGGTGTTGTGGCAGCTTAGATGGTATCGCTCCCCACAAGTGGAGCGGGCCTTCAGGGCAGCGTAAATGTAGGGATGCAGGACAGAGGGAACCCAGCCGGGTAAGAACAAGAATGGGAGAACACACAAGTCACTTCTGTACCTTTACTAGAGTTAGTGCAGGAACATCCCCGGAGCACCGTACGGTGAAGAGTGCACGTCCGGATTCTCCCCAGTGAGCAGGTGTAGGGCCTCCTGTTTCTTGCCTCTCTGTAGTAAGTTTCTGACCTGCCTGTAGCTAGGCCTAACTTTGTCTCTGTCCTGCACCGGCTGACTTTGTGGTAGGGCCTTCTCCTGGAGTACACACTCCCTGCTTGTAGGGTCTCCGTGTCCCCTGGCTCTGTTACGTATCAGCTCTTGGGTGCTCCTGGGACCTGTAGTCCTCCAGGAATTCCGGTTGTCTCCTAAGGGGTCGTAGAGATCCCTGTAAGCTCGGACCCGGTGTCCGGTATGTGCTTTCTGGGGTGAGCTGGTAAGGCTCCTCTGCTCCCTTGCTACTCTCTCCTCTAGCCTTCGGCCTACTCGGGCCCTCACTAGGCTATACACACTGGCAGTTAGCTGGCTGCCTCTTCTGCCGCTCTCTAGAGCGTCGGCACGCTCCTAGCTCACTGACTTGAGCTGAGTGAGTCTCACACTGCAGACTGACCTGTTTCTGTGTCTCAGAGTGTTCTCTGCTAGAGCGAAATGCACTGTTCCTAGAGTGTCCTCTCTAGAGTGTGCCGACTTCCTGCCTTCTCCCTCCTTTTTATCTACCTATACAGGCTCCCTCTGGTGGTCTGAGGAAGGGAGAAGGTGTGTGAATGCTCTGAGGGCCTCTTGTGGATGAATCCTTTAGTGCACCCTTCTAGGATTTGTGGCTCCAAGCGCAGCTGGGCTCCACATTCCCCCCTAGCAAAGCTCAGCACTCCCGGGCTGAAGTACATTTTTGTTCCAAACATAACAATAAACAATAAACTGTCATGTATAGTGTACAGTTCCTATAGCGTCTTGTGCTTGGGTGCGAGGAAAACACAGGAGACATAGGTTGAAATGAAATGACTTGTATTACTTCATACAAGCATGCTGAAAAGTTCACACAGTTTGCAGGAACAGCGACAGGAGACACAGCAGGCCAGAGTAACTTCAAGCTCTACAATAACTCTCCAAAACAGGTTCAGGATCTCTTCTCTGTACCGTAATTCCTCTGCAAACATGGATTCACCAAACAGCAGGTTTCCAGAGTCCAAAAGTGTTCCAAGGTTCCTCAGTAGGGAATAGCTGGAGTACAAGTCCAAGGCTTCCAGGAGTCAGGTCACAGACTGACTGAGGCTTTATTCAGGAGCACTGATTGTTCAGCTGAGGCTGCTTAAGAAGCAAAAGGGAAGAATCAGGGCGGGAACATGAAAACTGGAAACTCCATATTAACTGAGGGCAAGAGCTGCAGAAAGACAAAAAGCAAAATGGCCGACGGAAAACTGAGTTTCAAGGAACATGTCAACAGAGACAAAGAACCTTACATTACTCCCCCCTTAGGGACAACCTCCGGATGACCTCAGACCAGGCTTGTCAGGGTACCTCTGATGAAACTGGCGGAGCAGGCGAGGAGCATTTACATTATTGATTGGTTCCCATGAGTTGTCCTCCACTGGGTAGCCCTGCCATTTAATCAAATATTGCAACTGATTTCTGTACAACCTGGAATCTAGAATCCTTTCCACCATAAATTTTTCCTGACCATCGACCAGCACTGGGTCAGGGCAAGGAGAAGAACGTCCAGGAAACGTATTGGGTGTTGCAGCCTTTAGTAGGGATACATGAAATCCAGGGCATATTCGGCTACTGAACGCTTACCTTGGCGCAAAGTTAACATGGCTGCTTCAGCTGTTGCACCTCGATTGGGGTCATTAAACACCTGCCCCATGGCTGAATTAAAAGCATCAAGGTGATTCAAACAATCATCCTCAGTCTCAATCAGAGGGTTTGCCCACATCAAAGCCTTATTGGTAAGCAACATGATTATAGTAAGCACTTTGGATCGTTCAGTGGGAAATTGTGAAGCATGTGCAGAGAAAAATAAATTGCATTGATTAATAAATCCCATGAATTTCTCACGTTCACCGCCAAAACGAAAAGGAGGTAATTTGGGGATCCCAGAACTTGGGGTTATGGCAGGAGCCTGGGCTCGTTCCTCTAGAGCCTCAATCCTGGCTCGCAATTCCTGGGTAGTCTGTCCAAACACTTGCAAATTATGATTAGTGAGGTCCTGTAGGCTTGCAAAACGGGTTTTTAAAGTCTGTACATCTGAAAGGATTGTATCAGTCACTCCGCAAAGTTCCTTTATGCGGGCCTCCATCTTCCAGATCTTTTAAGGCAGAGGTGCTGGAAGGAGAAGAGGAAAGGAAAAAAAAAAAAACAATAGTGTTTACCTGTGGTAACACTCCAGAGTAAAATTTTAAGGGAATGCGCTCACCTGGAATGGTTGTGAGAAGTCACAACCACTGTCATCACATAAGGTATTAAACGGACATCTGATATCCACAGTCACAGCAGACACGTCTTTCCCAGACCCAGCAGACACTAAACATTGGCTCCTGAATCTTGTCATGTATAGTGTACAGTTCCTATAGCGTCTTGTGCTTGGGTGCGAGGAAAACACAGGAGACATAGGTTGAAATGAAATGACTTGTATTACTTCATACAAGCATGCTGAAAAGTTCACACAGTTTGCAGGAACAGCGACAGGAGACACAGCAGGCCAGAGTAACTTCAAGCACTACAATAAATCTCCAAAGCAGGTTCAGGATCTCTTCTCTGTACCGTAATTCCTCTGCAAACATGGATTCACCAAACAGCAGGTTTCCAGAGTCCAAAAGTGTTCCAAGGTTCCTCAGTAGGGAATAGCTGGAGTACAAGTCCAAGGCTTCCAGGAGTCAGGTCACAGACTGACTGAGGCTTGATTCAGGAGCACTGATTGTTCAGCTGAGGCTGCTTAAGAAGCAAGAGGGAAGAATCAGGGCGGGAACATGAAAACTGGAAACTCCATATTAACTGAGGGCAAGAGCTGCAGAAAGACAAAAAGCAAAATGGCCGATGGAAAACTGAGTTTCAAGGAACATGTCAACAGAGACAAAGAACCTTACATAAACAATTTCCCTTTCTGGGAGGTGAGGACACTTGAACGTTGCATAAAAGGTAAATAACTATATAAATATATATATTGCAAAAGCAGTAAGGAAGAAGCAACCGGAAAGTCCAAGTCTCTTTCGGAAAGGTTACTCAAAAGGGAATCAAATGAGCAAGTGTCCATATCACTTGGATTGTCCATTAAGGTGAAAAAATATAAATTAGTAAGCAGATATGTAAATGAACACATGGAAATAACAAAATATACAGTAATATACAATACCTCAGGGGTAACTATCTACATCTGTCTGAGGTTTGACTATTCTCTGTACCTAGCAGGGGGTTGACCTCTTGTGCTACGTATTGATCTGCGTGGTGCGGTGGTCTGTGAGTTATCGTCTGTATTATCAGTTACCCTGTTTACTCTTCATGTGGGTAAGTTGTAAAATTGCCTTAACCTCTCTATGGGACTGGCAAGTGTACCATTGGCTGGGCCATCTGGCTCTTTTTCTGCAGGGGATCCTTCTTCCTGGGATTCTTCTTGAGCAGACTCTTCTGCGGCACTAGGTTCTTCTGCAGCACTTACAGGTTCAACTTGCTGTGGAGGTTCTTCTGGCTGTTGGAAGAATTGGAGTACTGGGATTATGACTGCTTCTCCGATTCGAGGCCAATCTGCCGGAAAGTCTCCCAGCTCAGTATGTATTACTGCTTCTTCAGGTTCCTCCGAGGTCATGAAAGGCACTTCTTCTTGGGGCTTTAGCAGATCTGGACACAACTTCAGGTAGTCACTAGATACCGTTGCAGTCGTTCTCCCTCCATCTTTGCTGATCAAACACGTCTTCCTATTATCAAACTTTGAATTCAACACAGTGTAGGGCTCTCTCTCCCACTGGTCATCGAGTTTTTGAGTTTTCCTCTTCCTTTTCAGCACGACTTCACCAGGTGTGAAGGGTTCTGCGGGCGCACACTTGTTGTAGTGAGTCTCTTGCTTGTCCCTCACCCGAGTGAGACTATCTTCGACACAGGCCTATATTTTTCTGTACTGCTCCTGTCTGGTCGTGTCCCAGTCCTCAGTGGTCGCATCTGCTTCTGGTTCTACAGCACCAAGCTCCAGATCCATGGGCAGCTTTCCTGGTTTTGCCCACATGAGATAAGCTGGGGTGCAATTGGTGGAACTCACAGGTATGTGATTGTGCAGATCTACCAGGTCACGTAGTAGGTCTGGCCACTGATTTCTCTCCTCGAGTGGTAAGGTCTTCAGCATGTCGATGACGATGTTGTTCATCTTTTCACAGAAACCATTGGTTTGTGGGTGGTACGGTGTGGTTCTTATCTTTTTACATCCGTACAGATGGCAGAACTCTTTGAACAATTCGGCCTCGAAGGCTGGACCTTAGTCAGTTAGCACCTGCTCAGGGTATCCATGGGGTCTGCAGAAATATGCTTGGAACATCTTTGCTGCTGTCTCTGCCGTCAGGTCTTTGACAGGGGCGACCACCAGGAACCTGGAGTAGTCAGGACAAAGGAGTATCCTGACCTGCTGGGTGACAACTTGACATGGTCCAGGGCCACGATCTCCAGGGGTCGAGTCGTCTTGATGGGTTGCAGGGGTGCCTTCTGGATGCTGTAGTCTTTTCTTCTGAGGCTACAGGGTCCACAGTCTCTGCATTATCTCTCAATGGAGCTGCGCATTCCCACCCAGTAGAATCGACACTTCAACAGGTTCTCTAGCTTTTTCCAGCCAAAGTGCCCCGCCTGATCGTGGTAGGCTTCCAACACCATCTGAATGTCCGTCCTGGGGACCACTATCTGCCATACCATCTCATGGGTTTTCGGATTGACGTACCTCCGGCACAGCTTCTCACGGTACATAAACAGCCGGCTTCTCTCATTCCACAGCTGCTTTGCTTGTGGAGACACATCCTTCTCCAAGGAGGAACATTCTTGAGTTATCAGCTCCTTGATACGGCCGACAACCGGTTCGCTGTCCTGGGTCTCCTTCCAGCTGTGGTGAGGTAAAGGATTTAACGTCTTACCATGCTGCCTCCTGAAGGCTCGTTGCTCGTGGATCATCCCATTCCTGTGAAAGGCAGGTAGTACAATCTCCTCCAGGTCATCCACTTCTTCTTCTGTGTCTGACTAGTGAGACATACTGGACAGGGCATCAGCGTTGGCGTTCTTGCGGCCCGCCCGGTACTTGATTATGAATTGGTAGTTCGACAGCGGAGCCATCCATCATTGTTCCATGGCTCCCAGCTTGGCTGTTTCAAGGTGCGTCAAGGGTTATTGTCAGTGTAGGCAGTGAACTTGCTGGAGGCTAGGCAGTGCTTGAACCTTTCGGTAATGGCCCAGACCAGCGCCAGGAACTCCAAATTGAAGCTGCTATAATTCTCTGGGTTCCTCTCGTTCGGGCAGAGCTTCCTGCTTGCATATGCGATGACTTTCTCTAGGCCATTTTTCTTCTGACTTAAGACAGCTCCCAGTCCTTCATTGCTGGCATCCGTATACAGCAGGAACAGTTGGTTGTAGTCAGGGTAGGCTAGGATCTCGTCACCTGTCAGAATCTCCTTCATTTCTTGAAATGATTCAGCCTGTTCTTTACCCCAGTGGAACGGGGGATCTCTGCCTTTGGGGGACCGTCCCACCAGGGGATCTTGCAGAGGCGCTGCTTTCTTAGTGTAGTCTTTTACAAACCTCCGGTAGTATCCTGTCAGTCCCAGGAACTGACGTACCTCTTTGAGGTTCTTCGTTCCAGTCATTTCTGGATGGCAGTGACCTTCTCCGAGTCTGGCACTGCTCCTTCTTAACTGACAATGTGTCCCAGGTACTGTACCTTTTGTTTGAGCAGGTGGCACTTTGAGTGCTTCAGTTTCATCCCATACCGGGACAGTGACTCAAATACTTCCACCAGGTGCTTCAAGTGGTCTTCATAGGTTTTGGAGTACACAATCACGTCGCCCAGGTACAGTGATACAGTCTCAAAGTTGAGGTGTCCCAGGCAGCACTCCATCACTCTCTGGAACGTTCCGGGGGCACTACTGAGTCCAAACGGCATTCTGTCGAACTCACAGAGTCCCATCGGGGTGGTGAAGGCCGTCTTCTCTTGATCCTCCTCAGCCACAGCTACTTGCCAGTACCCACTAGTGAGGTCAAGGGTGGAAAAGTAATTAGCAGACTTTAAGGCAGCTAGAGATTCCTCAATACGTGGTAAAGGGTATGCATCTTTATGTGTAATGTGATTTACTTGTCTGTAATCCACACACATTCTCATGCTTCCATTCTTTTTCCTGACTAGAACTAGGGGAGCTGCCCAGGGACTACAACTATCCCTTATCACACCTGCTTCCTTCATGTCATGCAACATCTCCTTGGTTTCTGGTAGTGTGCTGGAGGTATAGGCCTGTACCGTTCCTTAATGGGGGGATGGTTGCCTGTGGGGATGTGATGTTGTACCCCCTTAATCTTCCCAAAGTCAAGTGGGTGTTTGCTGAATAACTGTGCGTATTCCTAGACCACCCGATGTACCCCCTGTTTCTGGTGAGCTGGAGTGGCGTCTGTCCCAACATGGATCTGCTGACACCAATCCTCCACCTTGGTTGCCGGTTCATTAACCTTCACTGAGTCTGGGAGGTTAAGGACTCCGTCGTGTGAATGGAGTTATTATATACAGCATGTAACTTGGCAACAGTGGCATAACGTGGTAATTTGACTTCATCTTCCCCACAGTTGAGAAGACGGACGGGCACCCTCCCATCTGCCTCACTGTAGTAAGTTTCTGACCTGCCTGTAGCTAGGCCTAACTTTGTCTCTGTCCTGCATCGGCTGACTTTGTGGTAGGGCCTTCTCCTGGAGTACACACTCCCTGCTTGTAGGGTCTCCATGTCCCCTGACTCTGTTACGTATCAGCTCTTGGGTGCTCCTGGGACCTGTAGTCCTCCAGGAATTCCGGTTGTCTCCTACGGGGTCGTAGAGATCCCTGTAAGCTCGGACCCGGTGTCCGGTATGTGCTTTCTAGGGTGAGCTGGTAAGGCTCCTCTGCCCCCTTGCTACTCTCTCCTCTAGCCTTCAGCCTACTCGGGTCCTCACTAGGCTATACACACTGGCAGTTAGCTGGCTGCCTCTTCTGCCGCTCTCTAGAGCGTCGGCACGCTCCTAGCTCGCTGAGTGAGTCTCACACTGCAGACTGACTTGTTTTCTGTGTCTCAGAGTGTTCTCTGCTAGAGCGAACTGCACTGTTCCTAGAGTGTCCTCTCTAGAGTGTGCCGACTTCCTGCCTTCTCCCTCCTTTTTATCTACCTATACAGGCTCCCTCTGGTGGTCTGAGGAAGGGAGAAGGTGTGTGAATGCTCTGAGGGCCTCTTGTGGATGAATCCTTTAGTTCACCCTTCTAGGATTTGAGACACCAAGCGCAGCTGGGCTCCACACATGCAATTTTTTTAAAATTTAGGATTGACTTCTTTAGGACAATTGATGCCTATTATTGGACACTCATAGTAGTCATAGTCCTATTGCCAGGTATTTCTGCCTTGTGTTGAGTGTGTTCTCTATGGAGGAATGATCTTATGTGATCCTGTAGCAAATCCTTTATATTGCTTCCTCTTGAACATTAGACCAGCTTAGTATATATTACTTTTCTTAAATTTCCAAATTTTCTACACTTTAACTTTACAATCCGTATGAAAAACATCCCAAGGCCAGAACTGTAATGTGCAGTAGTTACTGCAGCCCTGTACATCTGGCTGCTAATTTCACATATTAACCTAGGGAGTCTCCATGCAGAAGCCTCCATCTGCATTGACAGACAAAATTTCCCCAGCTTATTCTTAATGGGAAAATTGGAAATAACAGTGTGATCTAGTTAGAGGTTGAAGATATTGAAATTGAAAATGAACCAGTAAATCTCATACAGTTCATTTGCAGTCAGACAATGGAAAATAAATTAGTGGAACAAGGAAGTCAACAGGTGATATATTTTCTATTAAAACTATATCTTTAAAATGAATACGCTCAATATAACACATTTTACAGCAATTTCTGTGTAGAATGAATCTACATTTACATATGTAGACACAACTTCTGGTGGTTCTGAGAGTACGGGGGACTTGACAGATTCCCTTTAAGAGGTGCACACCTCTTAATGAATTAGGCCTTTTCATAAGTGGCGAGTGCCTCCATGCGTCTCGCCACAAATCTTACTACAATTAGAGCCCGGAGAAATATTTCTGACGTAAGGTCCACCACATCTCGTTATGAATTAGACAAGCTGAAGCTTTGTAACATGTAACGTGACGTGAGGCGAGCCATGGGCAAGGCACTCTTCTGAGGCACCCCGGCACTATACATGAAAGTGGAGATCCTGGCTGGGTGTATGGACTTGTGCTGTGAGGGCATTACACTTGTGCAGACTGCATTTCACCGGTGTTGCTGGTTTGGGATATATACAAGGAATAGTGGGTACAAACTCCTACAGACGTTTCACTTGTAACATGAAGCAACTGGCGCCCTGGAATGTCTGCTCAGGACCCTTCCCTAGTCCCCCAAACTCGGTCCTGTTTAGGCCCATTACCTCTCAGCGTTACAATCTTGAGGTCTCGAGGTTAGGCGTCCTCTCCTTAGACCCATCTCCGGATGACCACTATGTCTCTCTTAGTCACTGATCTTCAGGATTTCGCTATCCCTCTTGCTCGGTCTCCTTTTGACAAGCCCACCAAGGCCGTGGGGTACTCGGAACCGGGTCAGACAGTTCTTTGGGGAAGTCACGGGGCCGTGACCCAACTCCGTGGCCCTGGCTGTGCCGTAAAATGGGGAATATGTATACGGGATTCAACGTGACGCCACCTGTGGTGTTCGGCAACAGATGGCTGACGCTGCTAAAGGAAACCACTGGGGCTGATGGTGATGCAGCTGGGATGGTTCTGCTCCCCACAGGTGGAGTTGGGCCCCAGGGCTACTGGTTCTGTTTATGTCAGGCTTCGTGTACCTTGTGGTACCTTGTGGTGCAGGACTCAGGGCGCAAGAGATCACTGGAGGACACAAGGACTGTAGTTTTCTTTTCCTTTACTTGATGGTTGATAGTACAGACCGGGCACTGGTAACAGATAGTGATGGAGAGCCTGGCAGCCTGGAAGCAATTTTGAATACACCTGGTCAGGTAGGTATAGAGCCCTTCCTTCTGCGCTGTCTTCCCTTTTTTTCCTCACTGCCTAACAGCTTATCCTCCTGCTGCTAACTGTCTCTCTCTTTTTTAAAAACAAACCTTTGCCCGCATGGCAGGCAGCTAGAGCCTATTACAGGTGCCGCTCCTTTGTGTCGGCTCCATGCTCTGGTATGCTGCTGCGCCGCCGAGTATTCGATCGGGCCAGGAGACCTGCAGTCCCCTGCCCTCCGGATTTAGCTGCTGGGACTTCAGTACCCGTTCAACCATGGACTCCGGTATCCAGTCCCTAGCGCTCATCTCTAGGGCGAGTTTAATCACAGCTCCACTCCCCAGGTTCTACTCGACTTCTCTCCTACTGACACCTGGTAAGGGTACCCCTCCTTGCTTCCAGGCATGACATTCCTCCCTGTGATGGAGGCAATGTCACTGTGGCAACCGGACTCCTAGGGTGCCACACTTTCACTTATGGTCACCCTTGTAAGCAACAAAACACACTCCAGATTCACACTCTCCCTAAGACTTTTTACCTCCCATTATGGGCTAGCCTGTTGTGAATGGGTTTGAGATGAGTTCTGAGCAGAGGCTCCCTCTGGTGGTTACAAGCGGTGCTAGTGAAGATTGTGAGGACTGGGAATCAGGTGTTACTGACTGGTCTTATATAAGGGAGTCATTTTCCCATCAGGGTTGCCGGTGATCAATTGTTCTGGTCTGAATCCTTCTTTCCAGTTTCCCTTGTAGCCTGCTGTGTCGTGTCTGCATCTCCTGCTATCAGATAAGACATTTTCTTCTTTTGTGTTTTTGCTATATTTTTGCATTTTGTCCTGTACTTCTGTGGGGGCCTTCAGGGTCCTGTCACGCGGTCTTAAGATATGTGTACGATGTCAGTAAACTATTCTTAAAAGAACAACACTCTATACAACATATAGATTAGCAACATCAGCATGTAAATATAGAATAGATTTACCTGACACGATATCCGTTGAACTCAGGGTTAATCTTGAGGACTTGATACACTGTCACAGGAAAGAGGAGGACCGGGGGTCTAACCTGACCCCAAACTGGGTCCCAACTAATCCCTCACCTTGGAGGTACTGACAATGGTTCAGAGGTCCAAGTCTCCAGCCCAACCCTGTCTCCTATCAGTCCCTGAACCCTGCAATCAGTCCCAAGAAGGACCCTGATTACCACCAAAGGGATATGGGCTGATCTCTGCTAAATACACAGATTAGACATATAGGACAGACTGGAGAAAACACAGACTTGCATACACACTCAAACACAGAAGGAACATAAATGATCTGGGATATTAAACTCTAAGCAAGGTGAGCTTAAAACAACTAAGGAGCTCTTTAACTTAAGTCTATACAGATACAATCCTATCTGTGGTCTGCATGAAGAATTTCACTGGCAACTCCCAACACAGACAACCAGAGATTTAAAGGAAACCAATCAACAAATAATTAATTGCAGCCGGGAGAAAACTGCACCCAGTCCCAGAACTGAGCACAGACAGAATTAACTCCCTAACTGCCAAACACAAAGAAACAGCAACTCAGCTGTGAGAAGTCAGAATGTGCAATCGCGACGATCTTCGTGGCGATGCACACATGACAGTACCCCCCCTTCTACGAGGGGCCTCCGGACCCTCAGGGCCAGGTTTGCCCGGGTGAGTTCTGTGGAAGGTCCGCACCAAACGATCTGCATTAATGTCAGACGCAGGAACCCACGTCCTCTCCTCTGGACCATACCCCTTCCAATGCACCAAGTACTGAAGGGACCGGCGATTCAGACGTGAGTCAATGATCTTTGACACTTGAAACTCCAAGTTACCATTGACCACCACTGGAGGAGGAGGTAGAGGTGATGGTATGACTGGTGCCACGTACCTCTTAAGTAATGACTTGTGGAACACATTATGAATTTTAAACGTAGGAGGGAGGTCCAGACGAAATGCCACAGGATTAATTATGGAACTGATCCTGTACGGCCCGATGAATCTGGGGCCCAGCTTCCAGGAGGGAACTTTAAGTTTTATATTCCTGGTAGACAACCATACCAGATCGTTCACATTAAGATCTGGACCAGAAACTCTCCTCCTATCAGCCATACGTTTATAACGGTTCCCCATAGCACTCAGATTATTCAATACACCTCTCCACACTGAAGCAAGTGATGACGAGAAACGCTCCTCCTCAGGAACCCCAGAAGGGCCCCCCCCATTGAATGTACAAAACTGGGATGAAAACCATATGCCCCAAAAAACGGGGACTTACCAGTGGACTCGCTCCGCCTGTTGTTAAGAGCGAACTCTGCCAGAGGCAAGAAAGAAGACCAGTCCTCCTGGTTCTCTGAGACAAAACACCGAAGATAAGTCTCTAGGCTTTGATTCAGACGCTCTGTCTGACCATTGGTCTGCGGATGAAAAGCCGAGGAAAATGACAATTGCATCCCCCGACGTAAACAAAATGCCCTCCAAAACTTGGACACAAACTGAGACCCCCTATCTGACACCACATCAGAAGGCAACCCATGAAGTCTCACAATCTCCCCAATGAACACCTGCGCCAGAGTTTTAGCATTAGGGAGGGCAGGAAGAGCAATGAAATGTGCCATCTTACTGAACCTGTCAACAACCACCAGTATGACAGTCTTCCCTGACGACTGAGGAAGGTCCGTGATGAAGTCCATAGACAAATGAGTCCATGGACGCTCCGGAAGTTTCAAGGGTAAGAGGGTCCCAGACGGACGGGTATGAGGGGTCTTAGAGCGAGCACAAACCCCACAGGACGCGAAAAAAGTTAAAACATCTTTATTAACGTTAGGCCACCAAAACCGGCGAGAAAGGAGATCTAAAGTAGCCTTACTCCCTGGATGTCCTGCTAAAGCAGAATTATGATGTGCCTCAATAACCTTTTGTCTCAACTGATTTGGGACAAACAGTCTCCCTGGAGGTCCTGCAGGGGCGTCCCCCTGAGCCTCTAACACCTCCTCCTCAAGCTCAGAACATACAGCCGACACTACCACCCCCTCCTGAAGGATAGGAATCGGGTCATCCATTTTCCCGGCCCCTGGGAAACTGCGAGACAAGGCATCCGCCTTAACATTCTTAGATCCAGGGCGATAAGTGACAACAAAATTAAACCTGGTAAAAAACAACGACCATCGAGCTTGTCTGGAATTCAGACGCTTAGCAGATTCCAAATACAGCAGGTTCTTGTGATCAGTAATGACGGTGACCGGGTGGACTGCCCCCTCCAAAAAGTGACGCCATTCTTCAAAAGCCAACTTAATGGCCAAAAGTTCCCTATTGCCGATATCATAATTCCTTTCGGCGGACGACAATTTTTTAGAAAAGAAAGCGCACGGATGCCATTTACCAGGGGACGGACCCTGGGACAATATTGCACCCACCCCTACGTCAGACGCGTCCACCTCCACAACGAACGGCTGTGATGCATCTGGTTGGATGAGAACGGGTGCCGAAGCAAAACATTTTTTCAAAGAGGAAAAAGCTTGGCAAGCTTTGTCCGACCATTTAGAAAAATCCGTCCCTTTTCTTGTCATGTCAGTGAGAGGTTTGACAACAGATGAGAAATTACAAATAAATTTCCGGTAGTAGTTAGCAAACCCCAGAAAACGCTGCAGAGCCTTAAGATCCTCTGGCTGATCCCATTCAAGCACTGCTCTCACCTTTTCAGGGTCCATACGGAAACCGGAGGCTGACACCAAGAAACCCAAAAACTGAAGTTCCTGTACGGCGAATACACACTTTTCCAGTTTGGCGTATAGTTTATTGTCTCGCAAGATCTGCAACACCTGTCTCACATGCTCCTGGTGAGACACAAGATCTGGTGAGTAAATTAAAATGTCATCCAAATATACGACCACAAACAGCCCCACCAGATGACGAAAAATGTCATTAACAAAATGTTGGAATACTGCTGGTGCAGTAGTCAGACCAAAAGGCATGACAAGGTTCTCATAATGTCCCTCCGGCGTGTTAAACGCCGTTTTCCACTCATCCCCCTCTTTTATCCTAATCAGATTATACGCCCCCCTGAGATCCAATTTAGAGAACCATTTGGCGCCAACAATTTGATTGAAGAGATCAGGAATCAGAGGGAGTGGATACGGATCTCGAACAGTAATCCGATTAAGTTCGCGGAAATCCAAGCAAGGGCGTAGGCCTCCATCTTTTTTCTTCACAAAGAAGAACCCCGCGGCCACTGGGGAAGATGAAGGTCTAATATGCCCTTTGGCCAGACTTTCCGAAATATAATCTTTCATAGCCTGCCTCTCAGGACCAGAAAGGTTATATAACCTAGCTTTAGGTAACTTAGCATCAGGAAGTAAATTAATAGAGCAGTCATACACGCGATGAGGAGGCAACTCCTGACACCCCTCCTCAGAGAACACATCCCCAAAGTCCTCCAAAAAAGGAGGCAAAGTACTAGGCACGACCGCACTGATGACTGTGTTCATGCAGTTACTTTTGCAAAACTCCCCCCATTGGCTTATATCTCTGGACTGCCAATTAATCACAGGGTTATGTTTAACCAACCAAGGAAGTCCCAACACAATAGGAGTAGGTAGACCCTCCAACACATAACAAGATAATAGTTCCCTATGTATTGCCCCTACCCGAAGGTCAATGTTATGAACCTCATGAACAAAGCTACCTTGGCCAAGAGGCCTGGCGTCAATGGAGAATATAGGGATTGGTTTGACCAATACACTCAGATGCATACCTTGAGCCTGAGCAAACTGAGCGTCAACCAGATTAGCCCCGGACCCACTATCAAGAAGAACAGAAAATCTCTCCACTCTCGTACCAACCACCACCTCCACTGGTACAAGGAACTGAGAAGAACTAGCAGACGAAATACATACTCCCAGGTTGTCGTCCACCACACAACCTGGGATTAACAGTTTTCCGGCGACTTTTTGCTCAACAAGGCACGGGATGGACATCCCCCAACAAAATGTCCCTCTTTCCCGCAGAAGAAACACCTTCTAGTCCTGCGGCGTACCGCCAATCCCCTCCTACGAAATGATGTCCCTCCCAACTGCATAGGCTCCTCCGAACAGACAAGGGGAACCTCAACATAAGGGACTTTAGTAGTAGGTGGAGTAACAACAGGGGGCGGAGTTACCTCGCACCTCTCCCGGAGCCGTCTATCAGTACGGATAGCTAGGGCCATAGCAGCCTCCAGTGATGGAGGAGAATCATACTGAGCCAAAACGTCCTTTAATTTGTCAGAAAGCCCATGACAAAACTGGCTCCTAAGAGCTGGGTCATTCCACTGAGTATCTGTGGCCCATCTACGGAACTCAGAAGCAAATTCCTCCGCCGGACGATCTCCCTGCTGTATCTTACGTAATTTTGTCTCAGCAAGAGAGACCCGATCTGGGTCATCATATACCAAACCCAGGGCAGTAAAAAATCGATCTACTGACAGTAGAGCCGGGGATCCCGGAGGAAGGGAGAAGGCCCAGGATTGAGGGTCCCTTGTAGGAGCGAGATAACAATTCCCACTCTCTGCTCTTCACTCCCTGATGATCGAGGCCGAAGCCGAAAATACAATTTACATGCTTCCCTGAAGGTAAAAAATTTGTCTCGCCCACCAGTGAACCTGTCCGGGAGAGCTACTTTAGGTTCAAATCTGGTTTGCTCCGAGGGAGACAAAACTTTGGACTTAATGTCCATCAGCTCCATGGATAATCCCTGCAACTGCAGAGCCAGCTGGGCTACTGGATCCATGGCAACTGGGAATAATTTTATGGGCCAGTGAAAATGTCACGCGGTCTTAAGATATGTGTACGATGTCAGTAAACTATTCTTAAAAGAACAACACTCTATACAACATATAGATTAGCAACATCAGCATGTAAATATAGAATAGATTTACCTGACACGATATCCGTTGATCTCAGGGTTAATCTTGAGGACTTGATACACTGTCACAGGAAAGAGGAGGACCGGGGGTCTAACCTGACCCCAAACTGGGGTCCCAACTAATCCCTCACCTTGGAGGTACTGACAATGGTTCAGAGGTCCAAGTCTCCAGCCCAACCCTGTCTCCTATCAGTCCCTGAACCCTGCAATCAGTCCCAAGAAGGACCCTGATTACCACCAAAGGGATATGGGCTGATCTCTGCTAAATACACAGATTAGACATATAGGACAGACTGGAGAAAACACAGACTTGCATACCCACTCAAACACAGAAGGAACATAAATGATCTGGGATATTAAACTCTAAGCAAGGTGAGCTTAAAACAACTAAGGAGCTCTTTAACTTAAGTCTATACAGATACAATCCTATCTGTGGTCTGCATGAAGAATTTCACTGGCAACTCCCAACACAGACAACCAGAGATTTAAAGGAAACCAATCAACAAATAATTAATTGCAGCCGGGAGAAAACTGCACCCAGTCCCAGAACTGAGCACAGACAGAATTAACTCCCTAACTGCCAAACACAAAGAAACAGCAACTCAGCTGTGAGAAGTCAGAATGTGCAATCGCGACGATCTTCGTGGCGATGCACACATGACAGGTCCCCTCCGGGGGCTTTTGCCCTCTCAGTTTGGTTCAGCCACTGAGTTTTGTACTTTTGCTTTTTCCAGTTTTTTCAGTGGCTGCTGTTTTGATTTTGTTACACCAGAGAACTAATTTAGGTGGTAGAGGTCGTGTGATCTCAGGTGATTTTGAAATTAGTAGAGTTGGTGCTTTTCAGGGTTTTCTGGGATTGCAGTAAGTACCCTTCCTTTCCTTTTCTATTTAGATAGTTTGGGCCCCAGCGTTTGCTCATACTATTTTCTTTCTGTGTCAGTATTTCCTCTTGTCTAACCGCCATTACATGTTTGGGGGCTTTCTATTATCTTTGGGGTTCTGCTCCGGGGCAGATAGCTTTCCTATTTCTATCTTTAGGTGTAGTTAGTTTCTCAGGCTGTGACGAGGCGTCTAGGACCAACGTAGGAACGCTCCACGGCTGCCTCTAGTTGCGGTGGTTAGTCAGGGTACTGCAATCTCATAGATTCCAACTGCTCTGGTGTATTGCCTTTTTTACCTGCACTCCTCAGCTACCGAAACATAACAGTATCACCGGCCTAAAAATTGAAAATTGTATGGTACTCACAGAAGGGAAAAAATATTGTGAAAGAAAAAAGGTTGTCGGAGTTGTCAGAGATATTTTTCTGTTTGTTGCATTTTTTTTCCCACTGTGTCTCTGGGTGCTGGGGAGGATCTTTTCTCCCAATGGAGTTTGCACAGTTGTCTGGCCGTGTGGATCGGCTTGCCACTGAGGTTCGGAGTATTGCTGCATATCTTGCTAGGTTGCCTGTTGTGGAACCTAGGATCCCCATGCCAGATTTGTTTTTAGGGGATCGAGCTAAGTTTCAGAATTTCAAAAATAATTGTAAATTGTTTTTTGCCTTAAAATCTAAGTCCTCAGGAAATGCAGCGCAGCAGGTTCAAATTATCATCTCTCTCCTGCGCGGCGATCCTCAGGATTGGGCTTTTTCCCTGATACCTGGGGATCCTGTTTTGAGTGATGTTGATGCATTTTTTCAGGCTTTGGGGTTATTGTACGATGAGCCTAATGTCACTGATCAAGCTGAAAAAGCCTTGTTGGCATTAAATCAGGGGCTTGATGACGCTGAGTTATACTGTCAGAGATTCCGTAGGTGGGCAGTCCTGACCAAATGGAATGACGACGCTTTGGCGGCCCTTTTCCGGAAGGGTCTGTCAGATAATGTAAAGGATGTTATGGTGGGATTCCCTGTCCCCTCTGGTCTCAATGATTCTATGTCATTAGCGATTCAAATTGACAGACGTTTGCGTGAGCGGAGAAGTATGCGTGGAATGGTGTTGCCTTGTGAACCAGCTTCTGAACCCATGCAGTGTGATAGAGTGGTGTCTGGGGCACAGCGTCATGAGTTTCGAAAGCGCAATGGGTTATGTTTCTACTGTGGTGATGCCTCTCATGCTATTTCAGTCTGCCCTAAGCGGGGAAGACGTTTTGCACGCTCAGTTGTCTTGGGTAGTGTTCAGACTAAGTTTTTATTAACTGTCACTCTGATATGCTCTCTGTCCTCATTTTCTGCTCAGGCTTTCGTTGATTCTGGAGCAGCTATTAACCTGATGGATTATGATTTTGCTAAACGTTGTGGGTTTCCCTTGATACCCCTACAGAAGTCTATTCCCCTACTGGGGATCGATTCTACCCCTTTGGCTGAGAATAAACCCCAGTTTTCTACTCAGGTGATAATGAGGGTTGAACCTGATCACCAGGAGTGCTGCAAATTTTTGGTTCTATATAATCTGCATGACATTATCGTGCTGGGTTTTCCTTGGTTACAGTCTCATAATCCTGTTTTGGATTGGAAATCTTTGTCTGTAACTAGTTGGGGCTGCCAATGTGTTAATACCAACACTCCTGTTTTTTCTGCCTCCCCCCAGGCTCAGGATGTTCCTGACTTTTTGATTGATTTTTCTGATGTGTTTAGCGAAAGTAAATCTGCATCCTTGCCTCCCCATAGGAGCTATGACTGCGCTATTGAATTAGTGCCAGGTAGTAAATTCCCTAAAGGTCGCCTTTTTAACTTGTCTGTACCTGAACATGACGCTATGCGGTCTTATATCAAGGAATCATTGGAGAAGGGTCATATCAGACCATCCTCTTCACACTTAGGTGCCGGTTTTTTCTTTGTGGCCAAAAAAGATGGTTCATTAAGGCCGTGTATTGATTATCGTCTCTTGAACAATATTACTGTGAAATATCAATACCCGTTACCCTTGATTTCTGATCTGTTTTCCAGGGTGAAAAACGCTACTTGGTTTACCAAGCTTGACCTCAGGGGGGCGTATAACCTTATTCGCATTAAGCACGGGGATGAATGGAAGACGGCATTCAATACCCTGAAGGGCATTTTGAGTACCTAGTGATGCCCTTTGGGCTCACTAATGCTCCTTCCGTCTTCCAGTCCTTCATGAATGACATTTTCAGGGATTTTGTGGACAAATTTCTGATTGTTTATTTGGATGATATCTTGATTTTTTCTAATGACTAGGACTCTCATGTGAAAC
>JARQOD010000005.1:49822253-49863975 GCA_033576555.1 Oophaga sylvatica
GGGAGCCGCCGTGAAGCCTGTGTATAAAAACAAACAAAAAAAATAAGCTACATCACGTTAAATAAGTAAACACCAAAAAAAAAAATAATACTTACTTGCTGACCGCGGCGACGCTCATGCCGATGACCATGGGAGGTCCTTGGAGGAACTCTCCTACGAGACCTGGATTCTGAAGACTAGAAAACATTTAAAAACAAAAAAAATCCAAATTATAAATGACAGTATGTATTGTGTGTGCTGTTATTTTTTTTTGGTTGTTTACATTAGGTGATGATCTGCCTATATAAAAAAATTACACTTGCGCACCCGCACCAGTTATTTCTCCACCCTGACCGTCTGCTTCTGAAAGCCCCTCTTCTTCAGCTTCCTGTGAAGACATAATACATACATATAGTTTGGAAAATAATTTTCTCAACAGTGACCAAAAAAATAATAATTACCTCTGTTCGCCTACGCTGTGGCAGGGGGCTTCCAGAGAAGACATACTTGAACAACTGGGCCTGACTGGGTCCTTCAATTAATCTGTAAGCATAAAGCCTATTAAGCAACAATACAAAAGAGATAACAGCTCAATTGACAATATACTTACATCACACTCAACTTGCGTCTGGATGACTGTCTGTGGCTCACTGTCCTCTGTGGCAGACTGTCCTCAAACTGTTGGTGGCAGACTGTATTACAAGTAATCTGTAAGGATAAAACCATTTTAGCCAATATAAGTTATATACGCTCAAATGACAATATACTTACATCACACTCAACTTGGTTCCGTGAGACTCTCCAGTGGCCGAATGTCCTCTGTCCGACTGTCAAACTGTCCCAACAAATCTGTAAGTATAAAGCAGATTTTAGCCTATATACTGTTATATACGCTAAAATGACAATATACTTACATCACACTCAACTTGGTTCCGTTTAACACTGGCCGACTGTCCTGTCCTTGTCTTCTGTGGCAGACTGTCACACTGAATCTGTAAAAAGGCCAGCAACAATACAAGAGATAACCATTGACAATATACTTATCACTCAACAGCAGACTGTCAACCTGGCACTGTCTCCTCAACTATTACACTGATACCCCCCAGATAATGTTGCATGCACCCCATGGAATTTATACACCTTTGTATACTCCATTTACTTTTTATATACCCCATTGTCTATGTATGCACACCATGTACTTTCTATACCTTAGTATACACCCAATTGACTTTTTATATACCAAATTGTTTATGTATGCACACCATTTACTTTGTATACCTTTGTATACACCCAATTGACTTTTTATATACCACATTGTTTATGTATGCACACCATTTACTTTGTATACCTTTGTATACACCCAATTGACTTTTTATATACCACATTGTTTATGTATGCACACCATTTACTTTGTATACCTTTGTATACACCCAATTGACTTTTTATATACCCCATTGTCTATGTATGCACACCATGTACTTTCTATACCTTTGTAACCCAGTTGTATACCTATGTATACACTACAATACCTTTGCATCACATGACCTTTTTGAAAACCATTTTATGTTTTGAGTAATATTTAAAAAGCAATACACCCCTGTGCATTATAACAATTATAAAAATATATGAAAAAATACTATGGACATTTTTGTTGGAGATTTTTTATTTGTTTTTTTTTTTTTTTTTTTTTAAAGTATGAGCTTTAACACTCTTTATTTAAAAGATTAAATCACAGTAATGTCAAAATAACACTTTATTACACATGCATGCACACACCACACACACACACACTTCAAAAAAATTGTACAGCATGTAAAATGTATTAAAAATGACTATTGTGTTTAAAAAATTTTTAAATGAACAAAACACTATCAAACATGCATGAATACCCACCCACACAAAAATAACACTACATCAAGAAAAGTAATGTTGTTTAAAAAAAAGGAGTTAAAATACATGCTGGCAAAAAAATACATGAATACAATGCATGAAAATCACACACACACACACACACAACACACACACACACACACACACACACACACACACACACACACACACACACACACACACACACACACACACACACACAAAAAAAAAAACACTACAGCATGAAAAGTTAAATGTGTTGCAACTAAAAAAATGTGTTTAAAAAAAAAAATGTAGGACACATACTCAAACATGGCAGCAATCACATATGAAGGCATTATACAGTCTATACTCACACCAAGTGTTTGCAGGATTCAGCTGGGCTATCAGACTTTCAGGCAGGGTCTTGTGGCTTGGGTCTTGTGGCTTGATTCTAGCCTCTGGACTCTTGCTTGCTTGGTCTTCAGGTTTTTAGCTCAGCAGGATCTTCAAGAGCAGGTCTGGTCTTGTCTGGCTGCTAGTCTTCATGTGTGGCAATGAGTCACCTGGCTTGTTTATATTGGTTTTGGCCTGTCTGGAAATGTATCCAACTTGGAGCATGCGCAGTCCAAAAAGGCGGATCCGCCGTGTGTATCCGCCAAATGGCGGATATTGGCGGATCCGCCACTCATTGGCACACATTGTAAAATTTTGGCGGATCCGCCAAAATCCGCCAACATCCGCCATTTCAACGCAGACAAAAAACGTTACATTGTCCGTCCAATCGAGACAGCGGACGTCAAATATTTGGCGGATCCGCCAAAAAGCGGAGTCAGCGGACGACCATCCGCCACGATCCGCCAGTAATATAAGTTTATGGGGAAATTGCGGATCCGCCAAAAGAAAATGGCGGATCCGCCAATTTCAAATTTTGGCGGATTTTGACTGACGTCGCACGACTGAAGTGTGAAAGAGGCCTTAGCGTGACAGCTGCCAATCATAAAAACCCACTATAAATGGTAAATCAAACCCCCTTTATCACCCCCTTAGTTAGGGAAAAATAATAAAATAAAAAAAATGTATTTATTACCATTTTCCCATTAGGGTTAGGGTTAGGGTTGCGGCTAAAGTTAGGGTTAGGGTTGGCGCTAAAGTTAGGATTAGGGTTAGGGTTGGGATTAGGGGTGTGTTAGGGTTAGGTTTGTGGTTAGGGTTGGGACTAGGGTTAGGGGTGTGTTGGGGTTAGGGTTGGAGTTAGAATTGGGGGGTTTCCGCTGTTTAGGCACATCAGGGCTCTCCAAATGTGACATGGCGTCTGATCTCAATTCCAGCCAATTCTGCGTTGAAAAGTCAAACGGTGCTCCTTCACTTCTGAGCTCTGCCATGCGTCCAAACAGTAGTTTATGCCCACATATGGGGTATCAGCGTACTCTGAACCCCAAGCGTTATTGTGCAATTTGTCCTATTTCTTCTGTTACCCTTGGGAAAATAAAAAACTGGGGGCGAAAATATCATTTTTGTAAAAAAAAAAAAATGATTTTTTTGTTTTTACGGCTGTACATTATAAACTTCTGTGAAGCACTTGGGGCTTCATAGCGCTCACCACACATCTAGATAAGTTCCTTGTGGGGTCTATTTTCCAAAATGGGGTCACTTGTTGGGGATTTCCACTGTTTAGGCGCATCAGGGGCTCTCCAAATGCGACATGACGCCCCCAGACCATTCCATCAAAGTCTGCAATCCAAAACGTCACTACTTCCCTTCCGAGCCCCAACGTGTACCCATACAGTAGTTTTTCTCCCACATATTGGGTATCAGCGTACTCAGGACAAATTGGACAACAACTTTTGGGGTCCAATTTCTCCTGTTACCCTTGTGAAAATAAAATATTGGGGCGAAAAAATTATTTTTGCAAAAAAAAAAAAAGATTTTTTATTTTTACGGCTGTGCGTTATAAACTTCTGTGAAGCACTTTGTGGTTCAAAGTGCTCACCACACATCTAGATAAGTTCCTTGTGGGGTCTATTTTCCAAAATGGGGTCACTTGTGAGGGGTTTCCACTGTTTAGGCGCATCAGTGGCTCTCCAAATGCGACATGACGCCCCCAGACCATTCCATCAAAGTCTGCAATCCAAAACGTCACTACTTCCCTTCCGAGCCCTGACGTGCGCCCATACAGTAGTTTTCTCCCACATATTGGGTATCAGCGTACTCAGGACAAATTGGACAACAACTTTTGGGGTCCAATTTCTCCTGTTACCCTTGTGAAAATAAAATATTGGGGGCGAAAAAATCATTTTTGTAAAAAAAAAAGGATTTTTTATTTTTACGGCTGTATGTTATAAACTTCTGTGAAGCACTTCGGGGTTCAAAGTGCTCACCACACATCTACATAAGTTCCTTTTGGGGTCTATTTGCCAAAATGGGGTCACTTGTGGGGGGTTTCCACTGTTTAAGTGCATCAGGGGCTCTCCAAATGCGACATGACGCCCCCAGACCATTCCATCAAAGTCTGCAATCCAAAACGTCACTACTTCCCTTCCGAGCCCCGACGTGTGCCCATACAGTAGTTTTCGCCCACATATTGGGTATCAGCGTACTCAGCACAAATTGGACAACAACTTTTGGGTTTCAATTTCTTCTGTTACCCTTGTGAAAATAAAATATTGGGGGCGAAAAAATCATTTTTGTAAAAAAAAAAAGGATTTTTTATTTTACGGCTGTACGTTATAAACTTTAGTGAAACACCTGGGGGTTCAAAGTTCTCACCACACATCTAGATAAGTTCCATGAGGGTCTAGTTTCCAAAATGGTGTCATTTATGGGGGTTTCCACTGTTTAGGCAGATCAGGAGCTCTCCAAACACGACATGGCGTCCAGCCAATTCTGCGTTGAAAAAGTCACACGGCGCTCCTTCCCTACCAAACTCTGCCATGCACCCAAACAGTGGTTTACTCCCACATATGGGGTATCAGCGCACTCAGGACAAATTGCACAATAACTTTTGGAGTCTTGTTTCCCTTGGAAAAATAAAAATTGGGGTGAAAAGATAATTTTTGTGGAAAAAATATGATTTTTAAATTTTTACGGCTCTACGTTATAAACTTGTGTGAAGCACTTGGGGGTTCAAATTGCTCACAAAAGATCTAGATAAGTTCCTTAGGGGGTCTAGTTTCCCAAATGGGGTCATTTGTGAGAGGTTTCCACTGTTTAGGCACATCAGGGGCTCTCCAAATGCAACATGGCATCCAATCTCAATTCCAGCCAATTTTGGTTGGAAAAAGTCAAATGGTGCTCCTTCCCTTCCGAGCTCTGCCGTGCGCCCAAACAGTGGTTCTCCCCCACATATCGGGTATCAGCGTACTCAGGACAAATTGGACAACAACTTATGTGGTCCAATTTCTCCTGTTACCCTTGGGAAATAAAAAAAATAGTGACTAAAAGATATTTTTTGTGGGAAAAAAATAGGATTTTTTATTTTCATGCCCGGGCATTATAAACTTGTGTGAAGCACTTGGGGGTTCAAAGTGCTCACCAAAGATCTAGATAAGTTCCTTAGGGGGTCTAGCTTCCAAAATGGGGTCACTTGTGGGGGGTTTCCACTGTTTAGGCTCATCTGGGGCACTGCAAATGCAACATGACCCCCATTAACGTCTGCATTCCAAAACGTTACTATTTCCTTTCCAAGCCCTGCCATGCGCCCAAACAGTTTCCCCCCCCCACGTATGGGGTATCAGCGTACTCAGGACAAATTGGACAACAACTTTTGGGGTCCAATTTCCTTGGGAAAATTCAAAAATTTGGGACTAAAAAATCATTTTTGTGGAAAATTGTTGTTTTTTTTTTCACACCCAGGCATTATAAACTTTTGTGAAACACTTGGGGGTTCAAAGTGCTCACAACAGATCTAGAGAAGTACCTTAGGGGGTCTAGTTTCCAAAATGGTGTCACTTGTGGGGGTTTCCACTGTTTAGGCGCATCAGAGGTTCTCCACATGCGACATGGCGTCCAATCTCAATTCCAGCCAATTTTAGTTTGAAAAAGTCAAACGGCGCTCCTTCCCTTACGAGATCTGCATATTGGGTATTGGCGTACTCAGGAGAAATTGCATAACAACCTTATCTGTCCATTTTCTCCTTTTACCCTTGTGAAAATAAAAAAAAAGTTTGTAAAAGATCATTTTTGTGGCTAAAAAGTTAAATATTCATTTTTTCCTTCCACGTTGCTTTAGTTCCTGTGAAGCACCTGAAGGGTTAATAAACTTCTTGAATGTGGTTTTGAGTACCTTGAGGGTGCAGTTTTTAAAATGGTGTCACTTTTGGGTATTTTCTGCCATATAGACCCCTCAAAGTGACTTCAAATGTGAGGTGGTCCCTAAAAAAAATGGCTTTGTAAATTTTGTTGTAAAAATGAGAAATCGCTGGTCAACTTTTAACCCTTATAACTTCCTAACAAAAAAAAATTTTGGTTCCAAAATTGTGCTGATGTAAAGTAGACATGTGGAAAATGTTATTTCTTAACTATTTTGTGTGATATATTTCTCTGTTTTAAGGGAATAAAAATTCTAAGTTTGAAAATTGCAAAATTTTAAAAATTTTCGCCATATTTGTGTTTTTTTCAAAAATAAACGCAAGTTATATCGAAGAAATTTTACTTCTAACGTGAAGTACAATATGTACTGTTGAAGCGTTCCGGAGTTATAACCTCATAAAGAGACAGTGGTCAGAATTGTAAAAATTGGCCCGGTCATTAACGTGCAAACCACCCTTGGGGGTGAAGGGATTAAGATACATCACCAGTGTGATAGTAAATCTCTACGCATTAAGGGAATAGATTGTTTAGATCTAGGGATCCGGGGAGGTGGTATCTCACAGCGTTTAGCCCAGTTAGAAGCCCGTTGGACCTGGACTCTCAATACAGTCCATCCCAACGGTTTAAATGAAAACTTAAGTTTTGCATCATTTCTATAAATCTTTTTTGCCTGCTGTTTTGGGTTCATGTCATTCAAGTGACATCACCATTTCTTTTAACCGCGATGTGTTTTTTCTTTGTTATTATGTTGTTATTTTGCTCATTTTGTTGTTTTTACATATTTTAGGTTTTTTTCATTCATATCCGTTTTTTTGGACTATTAATATGGATGACGCCACTGATCAATCCCATACCATCTGATAACATCAATTGTACATGTTCTTGTCGAGGCCATTTTTGTTGTATATATTTGTATAATTTATACGTGTAATATATGTTGTTATATAGCCTCCTAACTGCTGGGACTAATTATGTACTGTTATTGTTGGTTCACTATATCATGTCTTGTATATATATTTATAGAGCATGTCTGTGATAGATATGATACTCTGACGTAACTAATTTACGCGTATCTATTACATGCAAAACTTACCGTTATACAGCTTCTTAATTTTGGGCACAACGAATATGTCTTTTTGGTACTGTATATATAATGTACATCCATTTTTGGAGTAAGGTTTAGAGATATATACTGTCTGGATTTACACCTATAGTGCCTACATCCATCCTTATACATAGAGACCTATGATAGAATGTGATCTATATTATACTATATAAGGGTTGTTTTGGAGTTCCAACTGTGGCCACCTTTGTGATTATTGGCGATCGGTCCATTTTTAGGGGTTACACTCTTTGTTTTTATATCACTATGCTGCTTAATACGACTTGACCAGTTTATGGCTTATGTCATACCCCATACTAGTGGTGACCGCGGTCCTGTACGCATGTGTGTTGGGCCACTCAGCGATGCTCCGCCCCCTGTGTCTTTGACGCATGGTTGCCATGGGGACTCCCAGGCTTCCGTTAGTTTGACGCAGGCGTGGTACATCGCGTGGTGTCATCGACATAACATGCGTCATTTCCGGTCCGCGGTTTACCACTTCCAGTCCGGCGGTTTTTAAAGCACTCGGTTAATTGTACTAGCACGTCCCCTGACGAAGGACGAGCATCCGAAACGTGCGTTGGGGCACGTATGCACTGACCTGATTCTCCCTGACTGCGCCGGTTACAACACCACGAGAGGTAATATTCGATGCTTTATATCGGCACTCTGCTTACATAGTGGGCAGCATCTTTGGTACACTGGGGCCTAGTTTATTGTAGACTATTCATCAAACATATAGTGTACATTTCCCTAAGAGGTACACTACTGTTTACATCTTTATTTGATTATCTTTTTGTGTGGTGGCGCACTTTTTTATATATGCACTTGCATTTCTACGCAGTGATGCCCCATACTTGCCATGTAAATGTTGCTATGTCTGGCTATAAACTGTGCCCTCAATATTTTTCATACCAATCAGGGAGTTCAGTCTCAAGTGTATTCTATTGGTAGATGTCCTTGTTACACATCATACCCCACTATTTGTCACTGTTTTTTAGTGCACCTGTCCATTTGAGTCATATTTCATGTATTTAATAAAGGATTTTGTTATCTTTCTAAATTTTTGGATCTGTGGTCGTTTTTCTGGTCTTCTGACCAAACCGTTCTCATCCATTGAACTTGTGCGTTTTTGGAGAGTTTCTTCTTGTGTTTCTTAGCATGAAGCCTCCCAGAGCTGCTGTTTTCATGTGAACTGCCTCCCACCCTCATAGATATTTTGCTTGATGATACTCCAAAGGTTCTCTATAGGGTTGAGGTCAGGGGAAGATGGTGGCCACACCATGAGTTTATCTCCTTTTATGCCCATAGCAGCCAATGACTCAGAGGTATTCTTTGCAGCATGAGATGGTGCATTGTCATGCATGAAGATGATTTTGCTCCTGAAGGCACGTTTTTGCTTGTTATACCATGGAAGAAAGTTGTCAGTCAGAAACTCTACATACTTTGCAGAGGTCATTTTCACACCTTCAGGAACCTTAAAGGGCCCTACCAGCTGTTTCCCTATGATTCTGGCACAAAACATGACTCCTCCACCTCCTTGATTACGTCGCAGGCTTGTTGGGACACGGTGGCCATCCACCAACCATCCACTACTCTTTCCATCTGGACCATCCAGGGTTGCTCAACACTCATCAGTAAACAAGACTGTTTGAAAATTAGTCTTCATGTATGTCTGGGCCCGTTTCTGCTTGTGAGCATTGTTTAGGGGTGGCTGAATCGTAGGTTTATGCACCACAGCAAGCCTTTGAAGAATCCCACACCTTGTGGTTCGAGGGACTCCAGAGGCACCAGCAGCTTCAAATATCTGTTTGCTGGTTTGTAATGGCTTTTTAGCAGCTGCTCTCTTAATCCGATGAACTTGCCTGGCAGAAACCTTCCTCATTCTGCCTTTATCAGCATGAACACGTCTGTGTTCAGAATCAGCCACAAATCTCTTAACAGTACGATGATCACGCTTAAGTTTTCGGGAAATATGTAATGTTTTCATCCCTTGTTCAAGGCATTGCACTATTTGATACTTTTCAGCAGCAGAGAGATCCTTTTTCTTTCCCATTTTACTTGAAAACTCTGGCCTGCTTAATAGTGTGGAACATCCAGTTTTCCTTTTATTGGGCTCATATGGCAAACTAATTATCACAGGTATCTGAGATTGATTTCAGTGATCCAAAGAACCCTGAGACACAATACCATCAATGGGTTTCATTTACAAAAAAAAACAAAAAATGCTATGACACTTAAAACCAATTTGCATAATAATTTGGAACATAGTTTATTTCCCATTCTGGTAACCGTGCATTTGTGGAGGAATGATTTTCAAGACAGGAGAGTTTGTTTTAATTATGATAACATGGGCGTGGTGTGTGCGATCAATAGTTTGATGGCATCTCCACCTCTGGTAATCTGGGTTTTTCGGCAGTTGGTTTTGTCTTGTTTGTCCATACATGCTTACGTTACTGCCTTGCATGTGCCAGATGTGAAGAATTCCATTGTTGATTCCCTGTCTCGTTTGCAGTGGGAGCGTTTCCGGTCGCAGGTCCGGAGGCGGAAGAACAGGGTTTGGAGTGCACAGCGGAGCTTTGGAGTGTGGTCTCCAGGCTGCAGAACCTTTGATTGGGCGTCTCTGGGTCCCAGCACGTGGGCCGCTTATCAGTTGGTATGGTGTTCATGGGAGGGTTGGTTGGTGTCATGCATGGGTAGCAGTGCTGGTACAGATCAGTGGGAGCCTTATTATTGTGATTGAGTCGGGGGGCTGCTGAGAGTTGGTCAGCAGCGAAGGTTTTGCGGATCAGTGCAGCATTGACTTTTGGTTTCAAGCTTCGGGGTCAGAGAGACTTGATGAAAACGTTCTTGGTTAGGCAAGCAATTAAAGGGTTTAAGTGAAGGGGTAGTCATGGAGATGGGAGGCACCCGGTTTTGTTTAGCGTGTTGGAACGGTTAGAGGCGAGTATCGAGGAGATTTGCATTTGCAATTTTGAGACTGCACTTTTTCGTCTTGCTTTTTCTCTAGCCTTTTTCAGGGCGTTAAGGGTTGGTGAAATTGTGTCTCCCAGTAAGAGTAGAGGGGGAGGCTTGTTGGCCAGGGACATAGTGCTTATCAAGGGTCGGTTGAAGTTTTGGATCAGGCGTTCGAAAACGGACCAGGAACGGAATGGTAAATGGGTAGTGTTATGTGTGGTGCAAGGATCTTTGAAGTGTTCAGTACCATGTTTACAGTCTTTTAATAATTTTCAGCCTGATCAAAAGGGACCACTATTGTGTCATGAGGATGGCTCTTTTCTATCGAAATTTCAGTTTGTTAAGGTTTTCAGGAAGGGTTTGGCTTTGTTGGGTTTAGATGCATCTCAGTTATTATTATTATTATTATTATTATTAATATTTATTTCTATAGCACCATTGATTCCATGGTGCTGTACATGAGAAGGGGTTACATACAAATTACAGGTATCACTTACAGTAAACAAACTAACAATGACAGACTGATACAGAGGGGAGAGGACCCTGCCCTTTCGGGCTTACATTCTACAGGATTGTGAGGCAGGAGACAGTAGGTCGGGGGGTTGCAGCAGTTCCGGTGTTGGTTGAGGCAATAACTCCGGTAGTGGTGAGGAGGCAGCAGGGTCATTGCAGGCTGTAGGCTTTCCTGAAGAGATGGGTTTTCAGGTTACGTCTGAAGGATCCGAATGAGTTTGATAGTCGGATGTGTTGGGGCAAAGAATTCCAGAGGATGGGGGATATTCGGGAGAAGTCTTGGAGGCGGTTGGGTGAGGAGCGAATAAGTGTGGAGGAGATAAGGATGTCTTGGGAGGATCGGAGATTACGTGAGGGAAGATATCGGGAGATTAGTTCAGAGATATAAGGAGGAGACAGATTATAGATGGCCTTGTAGGTCAGTATTAGTAATTTGAACTGGATACGCTGAGGGAATGGGAGCCAGTGAAGAGATTTGCAGAGGGGAGAAGCGGAGGAGTAGCGAGGAGAGAGGTGAATTAGTCGTGCAGCAGAGTTAAGGATGGACTGGAGAGGTGCGAGGGTGTTAGCAGGGAGGCCAGAGAAAAGGGTGTTGCAGTAGTCGAGGCGGGAGATGATGAGGGCGTGCACAATCATTTTAGTAGATTGAGGGTTGAGGAAAGGACGGATTCTTGAAATATTTTTGAGCTGAAGGCGACAGGAGGTAGAAAGAGCTTGGATGTGCGGTTTGAAGGACAGGGCAGAGTCAAGGGTTACTCTGAGGCAGCGGACTTCTGGTACGGGGGAAAGCGTGATGTCGTTAATTGTGGTAGATAGGTCAGGTAAGGAAGATCTGTGGGATGGGGGAAAGATTATGAGTTCAGATTTGTCCACATTGAGTTTGAGGAAGCGGGAGGAGAAGAAGGAGGATATGGCTGATAGACACTCCGGGATTCTGGATAGCAGAGAAGTGATGTCTGGGCCAGAGAGGTAGATCTGAGTGTCATCAGCGTAAAGGTGGTACTGGAATCCGTGGGACTTTATGAGTTGCCCCAGGCCAAGTGTATAGATTGAGAAGAGTAGGGGTCCTAGAACAGAGCCTTGGGGAACTCCAACAGAGAGAGGGTGGGACAAGGAGGTAGTGTGGGAGTGGGAGACGCTGAATGTGCGGTTGGAAAGGTATGAGGAGATCCAAGATAGGGCGAGGTCTTTGACGCCAAAGGAGGAAAGAATCTGTAGTAGAAGGCAGTGGTCAACTGTGTCAAAAGCAGAGGACAGGTCAAGAAGCAGGAGTATAGAGTATTGTCCGTTTGCTTTGGCTGTAAGTAGGTCATTAGTAATTTTGGTCAGGGCTGTCTCAGTGGAGTGATGGGGGCGGAAACCAGATTGTAGAGTGTCAAAGAGCAAGTTAGAATCTTGCATCTTTGACACTTTGCAGTTTGCATCTCATTCGGATTGGGGCAGCAACGGAGGCTGCGGTTGGTGGTTTGAGCCCTGAAATGGTGCAGCAGATTGGGAGATGGGATTCCAGGCGTTACAGGAGTTGCATTAGACCTCAAGGGGTCGGGGTGTTTCCGTATGATTGAGGGATTTTGTTGTTACTTTGTTTAGGAAAGTTGGTGGTAAGTTGCTTGTGTTTTATTATAGGTCCCACTCCTCTGTTGGTCTGGATCTTGGGCCATTCCTACGTCCATTGGGGAGCAAGGTGTGCGGATGTGAGGCGTGAGGGAAGGCAACTAAGTTTCCACAGCAATGTAGCTGTGATCAGGTGGCTGGATTTCAGAGGGATGGAGTGGAACAGGGTCCTTCTGGAGGTTCATAGTAGCGCTAGGCTTGATTGGCCACCTGATATATTGGTTCTGCACATCGGGGGTAATGACCTGGGGGTTCACCCGTTTCGAGAGCTGGTGAGGGACATTAAGCATGAGTTGTTTAGGTTATGGTTATCTTTTAGTGGGCTGACCGTGGTGTGGTCAGATATTGTTCGTGCGGAAATGCTGGCGGCATGCTAGATCGATTGAGAAGATCAATAAGGCAAGAATAAAAGTTAACCGGGTGGTGTCAAGTTTTGTGGTTAGGAATGTAGGTGTGGCAGTGCGTCATTTTAAGTTGGAGGAAGGGGATGAGGAATTCTTGCTGGCGGATGGGGTACATTTGAATGCTGTGGGCATTCATCTGTGGGCTCTTGGTTTACAGAGCGGTATTGAGAGGGCCATAGCAGTTCGGTGTGGGGTTGTCTTGGGCATGTGAGGTGGTTAAATGCCCTCATTGTGGCGGTTAAAAGGGTCCTTGAAGTTGGTGTTAAATTGGTCTGGGGGATCAGTGGGTATATGGATTCCTCAATTTGTATTATATTATGGTTTTCTGGTCTGGTGATTTTGGGGGGTTTTCGGCTATGGTTGGTCGGATCCCCAGGGTTAAGTGGACAATGGAACCCCTCGGGGTATTGATGCTCCCAAGCTAGTGGGGTAACGGCTGGGAGTAAGTTATGGTCTGTTATTTTGTCCACATTTTCAGTATAGTTAATCACCAGATTTTGTGAGCTTCAAGGACCTTTCCCGTGTTATTTACTTTACCGTTAAATATTTGTATGTTTATAAAGGCTGCTGTGGCCAATTATTATCTGATATATGGTGTCAGCGTCTTTATTTGGGGCCCTGGGTTCGGAGAAGGGATTGTTTAATTTCGAAAAGGTCAGAGACAGTCGGTAGCCCCACCCGAACATCGACAATACTAATGTCATGTTTAAAAAAAAAAAAAGAATTATATGGTACTCACTTTACCGATTCTCCAATGCTCCACTTCCAGCATTTCTTGCTTCCTGATTCCTTCTACTTCTGTGCCAGGGAACAAGTGCCTCACACAGGCTGAAGTTGGCTGCATACTCACATACCTGTCCAATGGGTAAACAGAGTAAATAGACCAGTGGAGGACCCAGGAAGCGACGTAAGAGGAGTTTTTGGGAAGCAGTAAGTTGTGTATACTGTGGAGGTTTATTTTGAGATCTGGGACACTTTTTTGAAAACCTGGGGTTGACGACTCTAAAGCCTCCATCACACTAAGTGAGAACGCTAGCGAGATCGCTGAAGCGTCACCGATTTTGTGACGCAACAGCGACCTAGCCAGCTATCTCGCTTAGTGTGATACGCAGCGACGACCAGCCCCCCTGCTGGGTATCGCTGATCGTCGTCAAATGGCCTGGACCATTTTTTCATCGTTGGTGTCCCGCTGGCCATCGCGCATCGCTATGTGTAACAGTGGGAGACCAATGATCAGCAAGCTCCCAGCGCGGTACAGCAGAAGCTGGGAGCTGGTATCTAGGGTACACATTGGGTAACTAAGCGCCGCGCGGTGCTTAGTTACCCGATGTTTAGCCTGGATACCAACTCCCAGCACTGCACAGCAGAAGCTGGGAGCTGGTATCCAGTGTACACATCGGGTAACTAAGCACCGCGCGGCGCTTAGTTACCCGATGTTTAGCCTGGATACCAGTGTGCTCGCTGGTCCTGATCGCTGGTGAGTCTGCCCTTGTGACAGCTCACCAGCGATCAGCTAACGATGTCCCAGCGATCCCATCCACGTCTGATCGTTGGTGGGATCGCTGGGACATTGAAGATTGTGACGGGACCCTTATTAAGACATATCCCAGTTTCATCAAATAAAGGCTTTGTATCATATTTAAAATCTCTGCTTGGAGCCATCTAATTGTTTATTTGCAGGAGATAAAATCTGGCCTGTATCTGCACTTGTGTGACCATGAAATGACCAGTGCCAATGAATGACAGGTCTCCCTACTGACAGATAAGGACATATTCCCATTGATTGTCCTCAGTGGATTTTGGAACTAGACGTCATTAGATGAATCGCGATGACCATATGGCACAATGTATAGATATTGTAAAGATACTTTGATGACTTTACTTCCGCACTGACCAGATTGTAATTGTGGTATAGGACCTGAAAGGGGAACACAATGTCAGCAGGGAAATAAGCACGCCTGACATTTATAATGGGGAAGCTAATGGGATTCGGAAGATGCCTCTGCCAATTTCGATGGTCATTCATATGGTTGATAATAGAATTTGGTTGGGTCAAACATACTGCACATATGGTGTATTCCTATTCACATGATGTCTTTTGTTTGTGTTATCTGGTCCTACTTGATTTGCTGGTTGTGGTGAGGAACTTCATTGATAATGCACCTTTTCAATATGCCAACAAGAGTAATGCCATAGGAAACAGAATAGGAAACAGAAAAAAATGTGGATGCTACTCTGTTCCCCACATTTTAAAGGGTTCTCCACTTTGAGAGAAAGCCAATTGCATTTTACTCATTGTCCCCGGCTCCAGCCATCACTCTCTGGCGCTGCTCTTGGTGTCCGGTATTGCCCGTGGTGCTTACGTCACACTGATGGTGTGACAGCCAATCAATGAGCATTACATAGATAATTTTGTCTCCATGATATTTTTTCTAACCTAAATACGTCAGCAGTAAAAACCAGTTCAGGCAAAGTGTATACACACAGCAAACAGCCATGAGGGATTCCGGCCATCCTGTCTCTCTATTCAGAAGAAGCAGCAGTTGCATTGAGAACATCATACAGCAGTACTGAGGAGTGTAGCTGTGAATCAAGCACCAGGATGAGATAAAACAATTACTGGAAAATTATAGCACAATCTGTCTATCTGTTTCTCTCTGTTAGTTCCTGCCTCCAATTTCCCCTATTCCTTCTCTATAGACTTCAAAGAGCACTTTACTCTTGGATGACCAGACAGATCATTTTGTCTTGAGCAAGATAGTAATGGCCGGAGCAGAGCCTCCCCCCTCAAGAAAGAGGCGTGGGCGGAGGCCGGCATGACGGGGGTTTGGAGGGGTTACAAAGAGGGAGGAACATTTAAATGAGAGGGGGTGGTGGGGGATTTATAAGGCAGTGATGGGGCCGATCCAGGTGTCAGTTCCTGTCTTGCCCCATCAATAGTACAGCTCACCATGTCAGTGAATGCAGCGCTGGAGCAACTCAGGTCTGCGGCCTTGTCGCAGCCGCCAGGATGGCTGGAAGCGCAGGTTGCGATCCTTGTCCAGGGATCGCCCGGTCAGTCGTCTGGGGCAACGCAGCGGGAGAGGCGTCCAAGGCGGGTGAGGCCTCCTGAGCGACTTTCGCCTGATCAGGCTCCTCGGGCCTCGCGTCGGCGCAGGAGCCCCTCACGGGCCCCTCCAGGCCGGGCGCCGCGCGGCGCTCGTGCCAGCAGGCCTCGGCCTGGGAGAAATCCGCCCAGCCGGCGAGGCCCTGCGGCGGTAACTTCTCCACCGCGTTCTAGTCGGGGGCGGAGCCGTTACGCGCCGGGCGTCTTTTGAGATCTGCGTCCTCGGGAGGTCGCAGTTGCGATCGGCTTGCTCTGCGGCCTGCCTCAGTCAGCAGCGCAAGTGCGTCGGCGGTGGAGCCGTTACGAGCTGGGCGTCTTTTTGGAGCTGCGTCCTCGGGAGGTCGCAGTTGCGATCGGATTGCTGTGCGGCCTGCCTCAGACAGCGATGCAGGTGCGTCAGCGGCTAGTGGATTGGCCGGCTCACCGGGTCAGCAATTTTCCCCCTTGATTGCGGCGGGGTTCCAGGTTCGTCGGGGGGCCGCATGGGCAGTGTTCCTGCACGGCGACCTGCCTCTGTTGACGGCTCCAGAGTTTCGACGGCCGAGGCATCGGTCGGCAGTTCGGGGCAACAGACTTTATCCCCCATAGTGGGTGGGGTTCCAGATGTGGCGGGGGGCCGTCGCTGTGTGGCGAACATGGGGCGGCCTGCCGACACTGCTGTTTCTAGAGCGGAGGCCCCTGATGGTTTTTCGCCGGCCTGCTATACGGCAGGGCCTAGTCAGCTGACCTCGGTGGAGAGCGGGTGGGGATCTCACTCGGGTGTCACTGGGGTGCAGCGGGGGCCATTACCGGGAGCGGCATGGAGGCATCATCGGGTGCTACTGCAACCCAGTCGGCATCCCTACTTGAGGATCAGCGGGCTGGATCCCCAATGGGGTCTAGGCCTTTTTCTCCTGGAGGCCTCGACGGGGTTTCTGGATGTCGGGATCAAATCAGTGGAGTCGTTTTGCCGGATCGCGGCAATGTGGATGCATCTTTGGAGCCAGGTTATCCGGCTGGAGGGCTCACAGCACCCTCGCAGCCCGGTGAGTATAATTCTGTGTCAAGTGTCTGTCATTCGTTTTTGTCTTCTTCACCGGTTGGGGTAGTTCGGTGGGGGGTTGGTAATAGTGTTGGGGGGGCTGCTGAAGGAGCCGGGGTTAGGGATATGTTGGTTGATGTGCGCAATTTGCTGTCATGGTTAGTGAGGGGTTTTGGTTCTCCGTCTCCGGTGTCGGCTTGGGTTGGGTCGCAGGTTGGGGGGCAACTGGTTTCGAGCGGGACGGAGCAGGAGGGGCAGAGTGCCGAGCCTGTGTCTGTGTCGGTGCAGACAGAGAAGGAAAAAGAGTGTCGGGTGCGTTTAGATGACAGGGCTCACGGGGAGGTGTATGTTTGTTTTGAGGGCCCCTTGGGGGCGCATTTGAAGAAAGAGGTGAAAGAGCGTATTTGGAAGGATGAGTATGTTGAAATATTCTCTTATTGCCTTTGGAAAAATTTTATTTGGATAAAAGTAAGAAGGAGGATAGTAAGAAGGAGGAGGAGGAAAAACGGAGGTGGCGTTTAATTCCTCAGACGTTCGTTAATTGGCAACAAGCGTTTGCCATTTTGGCAAGTGTTATCGGGGAAAAAGCTCCGGACAACTGTTCGGCTTTATTTTGCTACTTTGATGCTATAGGGGAGGCATATAGGGTGTATGGGGGGCAGGCTTGGCTGCGGTACGACGAGCAGTTTAGGCAAAGGAAGGCTGTTCGTCCGGCAATTCGTTGGGATCAGAAGGATATTGGTCTGTGGATGAGAGTCATTGCACAGAATAAGTTCGGGCATTCCTTCTCGGGGAACGGGGGGCGCCAGCCAGAGTAGCAGTAACGCAGGGGCAGCGGGAGGAAGTGGTCAGGGCCAGCAGGTGGAAACAAATTTGGGGTGTGTTGGCAGTTTAATGACGGCCAGTGTAAATTTGGGGCAGGGTGCAAATTCAAACATGTTTGCTCCAACTGCAATGGCGCCTCACATGGAGCGGCTAAGTGTTTTAAAAAAGGGAAGCAAAAATCTGGGGGAGGTAATTCACAAGGGAGAGACTCCAGTGAGGCTGGAAAGGATGGTCCCTTATCTAAATAGATATGGGGACAAGGAGAAGGCGGCGTTGTTGTATAATGGTTTTAAGGATGGTTTGATCCCTCGTTTGCTATCCCGCGGGTACTTAGGAATTTGCGTTCGGCTTTATTGCATAAGGAGGTGGTGGGGGAAAAATTGGCAAAAGAAGTTTCGTTGGGTCGAATGGCGGGCCCTTTCTCGTCGCCACCTTTTTCTGATCTAGTGGTTTCCCCGTTGGGCGTTGTTCCAAAGGAGCCGAACAAGTTTCGGCTCATTCAGCATCTTTCTTACCCGCAGGGGAGATCGGTGAACGATGGCATCGATCCTGAAATTTGTTCGGTGGTCTATTCCTCTTTTGATGAGGCTGCGCGGTGGGTGAGGAAGTGCGGTCGAGGGGCCCTTATGGCTAAGACCGACATCGAATCTGCTTTTCGGCTTTTGCCGGTGCATCCAGATAGTTTGAAGCTACTGGGTTGTTTTTGGGAAGGCAGGTTCTTTGTTGACAGGTGTTTACCCATGGGGTGTTCTTTATCATGCTCATATTTTGAAGCGTTCAGTTCCTTTTTAGAGTGGGTGGTGCGAGAGGTGTCCGGTTGTGAATCAGTTATTCATTACTTGGATGATTTCTTGTGTGTGGGCCCGGCAAACTCTTCGCGCTGTCACGGGATTTTGAGAGCTGTTGAGTGGGTGGCGGAGCGTTTTGGGGTTCCTTTGGCGCCTGGTAAGACTGAGGGTCCAGCTACTTGCTTGTGTTTTCTGGGGATAGTCATTGATACGGTGGCATGGGAGTTCAGATTGCCCGAGGAAAAGTTGTTGGCTTTACGGGCTGATGTGGGAAGAGCGCGCCGTTTGAAGAAGTTGTCGTTGCGGGATTTGCAGTCATTGCTAGGGAAGCTGAATTTTGCATGTCGAGTGATGCCGATGGGGCGAGTTTTTTCACGTAGGCTGGCTAGCGCTACGGCAGGGATTAAAGCCCCTCATCACTTCATACGGTTGTCTGGGGAACTTAAGGCGGATTTGGCTGTTTGGGATTCCTTCCTGGAAGGGTATAACGGGTGCTCATTGGTCATGGCTGACGTTGTTGGGAATGACGTGTTGGAGTTGTTTACGGATGCGGCCGGCGGTGTTGGTTTTGGAGCCTATTTCAAGGGTCAGTGGTGCGCGTCTCGCTGGCCTGGGGAGTGGGTGTCTGAGGGTTTGGTGCGCAACATAACATTGTTGGAGATTTTTCCGATTCTTGTGGCAGTGCATTTATGGGGGCAGGAGTTTCGGGATCGTCGGGTGCGGTTCAATTGTGATAACATGGGAGTTGTTTGTGCAATTAATGGGCTTACTGCATCCTCTCCTCCTGTCGTTCGAGTTTTGCAACATTTGGTTTTGCTGTGTTTGGCATTAAATGCGCACGTGACGGCGACGCATGTTCCGGGAGTGAAGAATGATATAGCTGATTCTCTTTTGTGGGATCGTTTTCGCTCATTGGTCCCGGTAGCGGAGTACGAAGGTTTAGCCTGCCCGGAGGAGCTGTGGAAGGTGGTTTATGGTCCGCAGAGTCACTGATTAGGGCGTCGTTGGCCCCAAAAACTTGGGCGGCTTATCAGGCAGTGTGGCTTAATTGGGAGGAGTTTTTATCGAAAATTCCAGTTGTGGAACAGGGGGTGGATCAACAAAAGGCCTTGTTGGCTTGGTTGGGGCAGGGAGCGAGGGAAGGATGGTCTTGTGCTAAAGTATTTCGGGTTTTGGCAGCATTATCTTTTGGTTTCCGTTTGCGTGGGAATTTTGATTTGTCAAAGACCTTTTTGGTGCAGCAGGCGGCAAAAGGTTTTCGGCGAACAAAGGGTCTTGGTGACACAAGGCGCCCGGTATCTTTTGCTTTGTTGGAACGGTTGGGTTTTCTTTTGGATACGTTGTGTTCCTCTCGTTTTGAGGTTTTATTATTCCGTTTGGCCTTTTCGTTGGCATTTTTTGGGGCCTTGCGGGTGGGCGAGCTGGTTTCGTGTAATAAGCAGGGGGTAGGTGGTTTGTTGGCTAAAGACGTGCTATTGACGGCGGGTGGAGTTGAATTTTGGCTGCGTAGGTCTAAAACGGATCAGGAGGGGAAGGGCCGTCGGGTTGTGTTGGGCAGTGTACCGGAGTATTCGATGTGTCCGGTGTTATGCTTGAAGAGTTTTTGGGAATTGGGCCCGGATTGGGGGGCTCATTGTTGTGCCATGCTGATGGCGGTAGCCTGTCTAGGTATCAGTTTAACGCCATTTTCAAGAAGTCCATTCGAGCTTTGGGTTTGGATGAATCTCGTTTTGGGACTCATTCTTTCCGTATTGGTGCTGCGACCGAAGCGGCTGGTAGGGGTTTGGGTGCGTCATCGATTCAGCGTATTGGGGGTTGGAAGTCTAATCGATTTCGGAGTTATATTAGGCCTTAATTCGCGATGTGGGGGTGTTGGCCTTTATGTTGGGGATGTGTGACTATTGGTAATAGTTTTTTGAAGGTGTTCTTTTGGTATGTTTAGCATTGTTTTCTCGTTTCAGGTATCGCCCCCCTGCTGGTTTGGATTTTCGGTCATTCCTTTGTCCACTGGGGAGCTTTGCGAGCTGACGTCAGGACTGATGGTCGGCAATTGGGATTTCCCCGGTCTATGGTGGTGGTGCGATGGCTCGGTTTCCGAGGAATGCAATGGAAGAGGGTTTTGCCTGAAATTCATGGTTGCGCTCGTTTGGACCGTGCTCCTGATATTTTGGTACTCCATGCAGGGGGGAATGATCTTGCGGTGCGACCCTTCCGGGAATTAGTAAAGACATTAAGCAGGATTGCTTGCGGTTATGGGTGTTATATCCGGGGGTCATTTTGGTTTGGTCCGAAATTGTTCCACGCAGGCGTTGGCGGAACATGAGGTCCCTGGCTAAGATTAATAAGGCCAGGATAAAGGTCAATAGGGCTGTGTCTTCTTTCATGGCTCGGAACGGTAACGTGTCTGTGCGGCATTTTGATTTGGAGAAGGGTGAAGGAGATTTTTGGTTGGCTGATGGGGTTCATCTGAATGCCGTTGCTTCGGATATTTGGGCTTTGGGTATTCAAGAAGGTATTGAAAGGGCCATAGCTTTGCGGGTTTAGGGGGTCTCGGGCCATTGAGGTTTCAATGGGGCCCTCGTTGTGGTGGCTCAAGGGGGTGGGGAGAGAGTCCTTGAAGTTGTTGGAAATTGGTTTGTGGGGACTCTGTTTAGGGTCTCCACTATTTGAAGATACGTGGTGGTGATCTGGTGAATGGTGGAAGGGGAGTTCACATGGAGTGGGCGGATCCCCAAGTAATTGGGTGAACAGCACAGCTCAATGGTGGTGCTCCCGAGCCTGTGGGGTAACGGCTGGGAGTAAGAGGTTGGGTGTTGTTCACAGGATACTGTTTCAATTCACCATGATCTTTGTAGCTTCAAGGACTCCTCCCTAATGTTGTTATGGTATATTGTTAATTATTGTTAATATTGTTTGTATTTAAATAAAGGCTGCTGTGGCCATATATATTCCAAAGAATTACTGTCTCTCGTTATTTGGGAGAGGATATCGGGGAGTATCCTGATAATGGGGAAGGGGCTCAGTTTGGGAGTCCTTGGTTCCGTACGAGTAAACAGCTCGACTATACCAACATCAAGTAATGGCCGGAGCAGAGCCTCCCCCCTCAAGAAAGAGGCGTGGGCGGAGGCCGGCATGACGGGGGTTTGGAGGGGTTACAAAGAGGGAGGAACATTTAAATGAGAGGGGGGGGTGGGGGTTTATAAGGCAGTGATGGGGCGGATCCAGGTGTCAGTTCCTGTCTTGCCCCATCAGTAGTCCCGCCCTCCCTCCCTGTTTGATAGGTTGTTTATTTTGTATAATTTTGGGTCATGGCAGCTCAAGGGGTTGGGGAGAGAGTCCTTGAAGTTGTTGGAAATTGGTTTGTGGGGACTCTGTTTAGGGTCTCCACTGTTTGAAGTTACGTGGTGGTGATCTGGTGAATGGTGGAAGGGGAGTTCACATGGAGTGGGCGGATCCCCAAGTAATTGGGTGAACAGCACACCTCAATGGTGGTGCTCCCGAGCCTGTGGGGTAACGGCTGGGAGTAAGAGGTTGGGTGTTGTTCACAGGATATTGTTTCAATTCACCATGATCTTTGTAGCTTCAAGGACTCCTCCCTAATGTTGTTATGGTATATTGTTAATTATTGTTAATATTGTTTGTATTTAAATAAAGGCTGCTGTGGCCATATATATTCCAAAGAATTACTGTCTCTCGTTATTTGGGAGAGGATATCGGGGAGTATCCTGATAATGGGGAAGGGGCTCAGTTTGGGAGTCCTTGGTTCCGTACGAGTAAACAGCTCGACTATACCAACGTCAAGATGGATTTTAGCAGTTTTTCAGTTTCCTGTGTGAAAAAAAGGTATATTTCTCTGATAAGACACATTGCAAAATTTCTTAGATTTGCTTGTACTATTGACTTTTGTAAAGTGTGCTGCCATAGCAATCACTATTTAAAGGGGATGTACGGTCTTGTGATAAAAAACTGCAGTCGCTCTATGTGAGTGTGCAGTGCAGCATTCACCTGTATTGCTGGTGAGAGCGATTTGCATACTTCCGGCCACATTCTGACTTGACAAGTAGGTCTGTCTCTAGATTCATTAGGATGGGCACACCTCTAGACTCTGTCTTCTATGTCTTCACATTTGTGACTCACTTGCAAAATATAAGAGATTTTCCAATTTTAATGAAAGGAAAGCTTAAAGGGGTAGTCCGGTCTTCTGAAAAAAAACCCCAAAAAATGGTCAGGATTCACATGTATTGCTGCCATGAGAGATTTGTATAATTCCGGTCACATTTCTACTAGTCATGCTTTCTGAAGTCAAGAGAATTGATAAAGTATGAGCACGTGTTGATGGCATGTTTCAGCCACGTACTCTCACCGGCAATACCAGTGCATACTGACAGTATACGCACCGCACGCTGTCGGGACTCAGAAGTCTGTGGTCACATAGAGTGACTGCAGACTTTTTACCAGAATACCAGACAACCCCTTCAGGCTTTTCTTTCATAAAACCTGGAAAATCTTTTTCTTATATTTTTCCCAATGAGCCGTGGATGTGAATACATGGAAGACATTATCTTCCGCGTTCTACGGCTAATGTTATATCCCTCTGTCAATGATAGCACGGACACCACTCTGGACTCTAGAGCTGGCAGTGAAAGGGTTACTAGCTGCAGACAATAGGCGGTCTACTCGACATGGCCCGAAACCCCCTGGCTCAACGACAGGATCGTTTCCAAGTTAGGGACTGACCCTGTGATCACATAGGTTAGCCCCCTGCGGCGGAGCTGTGCGGTCATCAGCACTTCAGTGAGCGCTATCATCCGGGGATTACGGGCTAGGAGGCGACACATCAGAACAGTAATGTAGGATGATAGCGGGGCATCAGATACTTTCCTTCTCTCCATTTCCCATGATTACACTTGTCTTTTTTTTTTTCAATTACTCACATTGTCGGCCACCTGCTTTCGTTGGGTTTTGGCACCTTTACTGTGCGCAGGTGTTCATTTAGGTATAACACCTCCCTCTGACAGTAACATGCCAAAATGTTTAGTCATTTCCCTCTCTTGGTTGCATCACACACAAGTACGTCTCTGTTCCTCGGCGACATATGAGCAGGACTTTTATACCCAGTCCATCTGAAATAAGACAGGCATTCATTTGTTTCAGCCCATCTTTGCCAACTCTGTACAAAGATACAGGTATGGGGTAAACATTTGGCATCTATTTATTAATTAATCTGTTGTTGGATAATGTCAGCGTTATCTGGATATAGTTGGCATAAAAAATAACAAAAATGTAGTACTAGTGCCATTTGTGTAGGCCAGAAATCTCCCTCTATTAGCACTATATCATTTTTAGATTCAAGTTTCTGATAAATTTCCTTATTTATTTTAGTAAAGCCCTTGGCAAAAAATAAAGGTAGTGTGAGTAAATGTTGACTTCTTTCAGCTTCCACTAGGGGGAGATAATGAGGTCACGGAATAAACTGAGTTAAAGGGGTAATCCATGACTATTATATTAGTTTACTCTGCGTCTAAGAACTAACAGGCAGGTAGTTACTAACTACCTGCCTGTGTTGCCTGCCACCTATTTATGCCGACATAGAGTGTCACAGACCGCTCCTGCTGGTGATTTTGCAGCTTCCGCTGACATCACTTCATCAGTCTACTGGCTTCTCTTCCTCACTGCTCTGTTGATGGGGTGTGACTGCCGACGTCATGCTGATTGACAGTCGGTACGCTGCCTAACTGTGGGGAGCGGGCTGTCAATCAGCATGACATCAGCAGCCACACCCCATTGACAGAGCATCCCAGAAGAGGAAGAGCTGCTCTGTTGAGGTGAAGCAGCAGAATCTTTGGCATGAACTGTCAGTGACCACTCTGAGCCAGAGCCAGGCAGAACAGACAGGTAGTTAGCCATGCCTGTTAGTTTTTAGGCCCATTATAAAAAATTAAATAGTATTGGACAACCCCTTTAAAGAGGACCTGTCATTACATTAATGACGAATGTTTGACCTTTTTTTATCCCCGCTGCTTCCCTGACTATTCTGTTTTTTATTTTTTTAAATCCATCATATGTTTTCAGGTCCTTTTTATTTAGCGCTACTTGTTTTTTACCAATGGGGCATTGATCACATAGTAATTATGCAAAGCAACCTACGTACGCGCCCCCCCAAAGAATCCTGTGAGCCATACCTCCTTGTAAAGACCATAAAAATTAGCACTAAATAAAGACCCCAGATCACTGGAAACGTAGTGGTTTTTAAAAAAAATAAATATTCAGGGCACCAGCAGTGATAACAAGAGCAAAACTGGACACTTTTATATGTATAAGAAGTCTAAAGTAGTATGTAACCTACACATAGAGGTGGTAGAAGTCAGGTTAGAATGTAACTATTAAAGTGATCACCAGTTATTAGAAGAAGTTGTCCTGTCCTATGGGGACTTTACCAATCATTTGCACATTTTTCAATTGATGGCTCCTTCACGCGTCCCATTTTTTCACGTACGGGTGTCATCAGTTTTTCTTGTATATGGAGAAAAAAAAGGTTCTATTTTCTCTTATATGACAGTCCATGAAAATCGGACTGCACTTGGATTTCTTCCATAGAATCATAGAATGTTATAATTGGAAGGAACCTCCAGGGTCATCGTGTCCTACCCACTGCTCAATGCAGGAGTCACTAAACCATCCCAGACAGATATCTGTCCAGCCTCTGTTTATAGACCTCCATTGAAGGAGACCTCACCACTTCTCATGGAGGCCTGTTACACTCATTGATCACCCTCACTGTCAAAAAGTTTTTTCCATTTTTTAGAATCATAGAATCCTAGAATGGTAGAGTTGGAAGGAACCTCTAGGGTCATCTGGTCCAACCCCCTGCCCAATGCAGGATTCACTAAACCATCTCAGACAGATGTCTGTCCAGCCTCCATGAGTAGACCGATTTTTTCATGGACCCATAGACTTGCATATCCAAATGTAAATGTGATTTTGGAAGTGTTATTTTGAGCAAACTATATGTTAGAAATAGGAACGTCCGAGCAGAGGGGCCACCAAACCTGAGCTTAGCTTAGAGGAGCCCTAGAGTACTCCAATATACTTAGACTGTTAACTCCATACTATGCTTAGTTATGACTCTGGCATCTGATACTTATACACTTTTCACATATGAGGCCCCCAACCCAACACTCAACATGAGGTTTTATAGCATTTTTATAAAGCAAAAAAATTCAAGCAGCATAGCTCTCTCTTTTGAAGTCTTAAAGGGAACTGTCACCAGGTTTTTGCTACCCTATCTAGTAACAGCGTAATGTAAGGACAGACACACTGAATCTAGCAATGTGTCACTTACTGGGCTGCTTGCTGCAGTTTTGATAAAGTCACAGTTTTATTTGCTGCAGATCTACCACTTCTCTAAATGCTGAGTTCTGTATAACCCCGCCCAAACCAGTGATTGGCAGCACTCTTTGTACACTGTGCATAGACAGAAAGCTGCCAGTTAGTGGTGTAGGTGGCATTTTACAGAGCTTATGAATACAGAGGACTACCTGGCAGCAGGATCACTACTCTTCTAGTGGTAATATACTGCTCATAAAACAGTGATTTATTCAAAACTACATCAAGCAACGCCATTAAGTTACACATCACTGGAATCAGGGTCTTTGTCTCTACGTTATACTGCTCTCAGATTAGGTGACAAAAACCTAGTGACAAATTATCTTTTTAGAGGTAGCCTGTCACCAGGTTTTTCCCAGTATGAAGTACCACAAAGAAGGAGAATAGTGAATGCAATATAAAAAAAAGGTTAGTAAGGAGGCTCCGGAACAAGGCCAGAGACGCCCATTGGACCAGACCTTGCCACCTGCGTGTATAATAAAAGCTTTACTTGGGATTTGCAGAAGGGATTGAGAACTTTTTTCTTACAGAATTCTTTTATGCTGTAAAAGATGCCTTAATGGTGGTGGCCGTACTTTATAAGGGGAAAACCTGGTAACAAGAGTTAAAGAGTCTTTTGCTTAGATTGCTCTATAACTCTCATAAACTTCAAGGAAAATGGCCATGGATGGCTAACTCTCCTATATGTAGCTGTGATGTTGAGTTCATTGGTACTGGTTAGAGTTGAGCGAAGTTTTAAAAATTTGGTTCCTATTACGATCATAAAAACAATATTCGCCGAACACAGCCAAACGTCATTGGAGTCAATGGGGTTAGAAATGACCAACTATGTTCGAAACCGATCATCAAACATAAATTCGTCACGAATAGGGTAACACTGTGGCACGAATACGGCAAATTCAGTTTCCCCGACCGATTCCAAATATATTCGCTCAACTTTAGTCTTGGTCCCAGAAGAAGTATGGGCCACCTAACCAACCATCCATACTCCTGGCCTGCCCCCCAAGAAAATGAAGTTCTAGAGCAGGGGTCCCCAACCTGTAGCTCAGGAGCCTCATGTGGTTCGCGGTCCCATGAATTTGGCTCGTGACTGTCTGCCAGCTTGGTGCATTAGGTCCAGGTCTAGCAAGCAGGTATGAAGAGAACATCTCAAAATAGTGAATTTTGTGAGTAGCCCTGCACAGAAGAGCAGATCTGGATGCACATTTACTGGTCTTAGGGGTTTAGAGATGATTTAGGTATGGTACGCTGGAGGATGATACCACCTGTTAGAGGAGGTTCTTGAAGCTGGATGCGACAGTGTGTTGGGAGTCCTTGATGGGAAAATACTTGGGGGTATTGCGGGAACCCCAGGATCTCAGTGTACTGCTTTGGAGTGATTTCTGTGGAAAAGCTTTGGTTATCATTATACCTGTAATGGGGGCTTTGGTTGACACTAGGGGTGGGAGCTGGATGTGGCTCGCGACCCTCTCTCTACGCTGAATGTGGCTCTCAAGGTCAGAAAGGTTGGGGACCACTGTTCTAGAGTATGGGCTCCCTTCTGAAGTGTCCCAAACTCCAGAAAGCATGTCTGACTTTACAGTTGTGCTCCGATGGGACGTGAAGGAGGTCTCCCACATGTCTGTACCTCCACCCCAGTAATTTCCAGGTATATATGTCGTAGTGTGGATGTATAAACCTGAGGTCCTGTGCAAACAGTGACAACGATTGTTCCTTCAGAAACTTTATTGAGCGCTGTTGATTCTATATTAGATCGAGTAAACAAAATTCTAATTTCAACATAACTCGGAACACAGAATTGAGCCCGCAGCATGGCAACATGTTATTAGCTCAGGCTTCCTCAGTGTTCTCACTGTCCCAGCTATTTACCTCTTGCATCCTGCCACAGATGTGTGTGGGCCTCGCTCAGCCGCATCGCATGTCTGACTGCTGAGCAAGAATAGACTCATCTCCACCTCCATGACCCACACTCAGGGACAACTGCTCATTTTATTACAGAAGGGGAAAAGTATCGTTGAGGTCAGGAATTTCCACTTTTTACCAGCTGCAAGTCTTGGGATCTGGCCTCTAAGTTGTCACTTACTTTGCCAACATCAGATACAGAAGTGATTCAACGCAGCTTCTAGTTACTCAATGTCTGATGTTAAGATAGAAAATAAAGAGAAAATACAGAAAAAGTAAATTTCTGTTGTGAACTACCTTCCGCGTCTGTGGAAAGTGACGGGCGTGAGTTAATGTAGCCACAATCTGCATGACGCTATCGATTCCTAGGACTCCGTACATTCACATTCCCAGATGGGCAGTGAGCTCATACTCTGCATTATGCAAAGAGGTCTGATAACATGTGTTATAAAAAGGAGAAAAAAAAACATAAAACACAGCTTTACTAAAAAAAAATACAGTTCCTTTTAAAGGGCCAGTAGAAAGAAAAATGTGATTTGATGAGGTTAGAGTTGAACCACTTATCGTGTAAAGACCTCCTTGGCTTACAGCTTCTACACATGGAAAGCAAACAATTAGGTAACTAAGATTCAGAGAAGTCTTCTGGGATAAATTTTGGAGGATAGACCAAAAGAGGGCAGAGTGGAGTGACTGATGCACTCTTCTAGTACATTATTGGCACACTGGTCCTGGATGTCAATGTCAAGGAGAGAGAATGGTTGGCAGCAGAAACTCTTGGTGGCAGGATAAAAGAAACAGTGAGCAAGTGAGAGAGAAATTAGGAGGACAAAGATGACCTTCATAATAGTAGTCTGTATTCAAGGGCGTAATGATTGTGGTTGCAGAGCGTGCAACTGGACCCGTGTGGCAGAGGGGCCCACCGACGCCAGTGTCTATTTCAGCTGGATGTGCATCTGATGACGAGACCTGTCACACCGCAATAAGCTCCACTGGGCAATCAGAGGACAGCAGCTGACGCCGGGGTGCCAGTCACAGGTGGTAAATTGCAGTGATGTCATGCATCGCCCATAGCAGGCACGCCACATTCAGCTGCAGGCCTCTGTGCTGGTTATAGAAGAGGACGCCATGGGTTGTGGGAGTGGGGAAAGGTGAGAAGAATCATTTATTTTTACATGTGTTAAAGAACAAAGGCAGAACAGGGAGCATTAGTACAGGATGGGCCCAGAAGTCGAGACATTATACCAGGAAGGGGCCCAGGATGGGGGACATATATAACTAGAAGCTGCCAGGATGGTGACATTATATCAGGAAGGGGCCCAAGATGAGGGACCTTATTCCTGGAAGGGGCCCAGAATGGGGGACATTATACCAGGAAGGGACCCAGGATGTGTAATATTATTACTGTACTGGAAGGAGCACAGAATTGGGGACATTATTATCGGAAAAGGCCCAGGATAGGTGACATGAGTACTGGATGACGGACATTATTACACTATGAGGGGGCAACACATTTTTTTATAGGATTTAGAAATCTGCAAGGGCTAATACATCTGACCAACATCTAGGTCCAAATTTTACACTGGAGACCATTGGACTCTAGTTACGATACTGTCTGTATTAAAGTGGAAATCTGCCAAACAGGATCCAAGTAATAAGAAAAGCAAGGGAGACACAAAGCGCAATGGGGTTGTTAGGGCTGGCGGAACGCACAAAATAATTTAAATAATAAGTGCGTTCGCAGCCGGGGTCCACCGTGCAAGCGGAGCCTGCTGCTAGTAGAAATGGCGCGAGAAGCAAACTCTGTTATCCCGCAGAGTCGCCAAAATAAACGCCATAATGCGCTGTGGCAATAAGTGCGAACTCTGTTACTCCACAGAGCCGCATAGAAAGGAGAGCCAGAAGCGCTACATGGCGACGTGTGCGCACTCACTAGACACAACTGAGTGGCAAAGAAAACACGCTAGGGCGCTGTCTAGCATTGAAAGCGAACCCTGTTACGTCACAGAGCCGCTGAGAAAAAGCACTGTGTCCTGTCTGGCTCTCAGGTACACAGTTAAGTGCTACGCGTTCATAAAGCGTGATCATGTGCTAATGTCCTCGCGGGAGTCACCCGCAATCTATGGCGTCTGAACTCCAGACCCTGAATACGGCAATCAAACTCCTCACCGGTTATGCCGGTAATCTAGGGCATCTAGGACACCGACCCTGACCAGCTACCATACCAAACTCCTCACCGATTAAGTCGGTATTCTAGTGGCTTATTTCAGCCGGGTCCCTATCCACACATACACATGACTTTTTTTTTTTTTTTTCCCTCAGATGGGAAGTTCCACAGTCAGATAACCAAAACTATAAGGAACTCGACTCCCAAACAGCGTGTACACTTACATAATGCAGCAGCTGTTCCGATCATCATCGGAAAACCAACTTTATTTACAAGCACAAAAAACACAAAACTAAGACACATTAACAAGATGTTTCCACTTTTTAACTTTCCAAATTCCCTCTGCGTCCTCCTCCCCCCTCTTTCTCTTATCACACACAAAACAAAAATACAATTTTCCCAAAACAATTTTTAAACAATTTTTAACCTCAATCTCCTTCCTCTTAAACACATACACGTTCCTCACATCCCACAACACCTCTTTTATACATGCAAGCATCAACCACAACACTCTCTCCTTTTCTCCACACATACCCAACCCAAACATAAATAACTCAAACGTCAAAAAATTCACATCACACAACTCTTTACACAACGGGCCCAAACCTGAAATCACATTTCTAGCATACTGACAATTCCAAAACAAATGCACCACACTCTCTCTCCCACCACATCCCCTCCTCGGACACATCTCACTCCTCACTAAACCCCGGTTTCTCTGGAAGTCTCTCACCGGTAACACCTCATGCAATGACTGCCACACAATCTCGCTCTGTCTATTTGTCATACCATCCATACGTACCTTCTTCCATACCTTCTGCACATCACTTCCTCTCACCATATAGATACCACATTCCATCTCTCTACACTCAATCATCCTATATACCGCTTTCTTCTCTAACAACCTCACATCCACATCACACAGTTCATACTTCACCAAAAATTTGTAAACCCACACATACCACACAGGCACCTCAAAAGCCACTGGGCACCTTAGATCCTTTTCCCGCCACTTCAAACGGAACAGAAAACTTCCAAACAAATACCTGCACATACATGCACACTTCCCATCCATCCTAATCACACCCAATACAAACACCATAATATTCACGCCAAAAAATACATTCAAATTTGGGAATCCCAGCCCCCCCTTATCCATTCTCTTCATCACAACCTCTCTCCTTGCACGCTCCATACTTGAACGCCAAAAAAATACAAACAAAACCCTATTTAATCTTCTAACACACATATAACCTGGTGGAAAAACCACCGCAACATGCAAAAAAATTGGTAACACCACACTCTTAATAACTAAAATTTTACCAAAAAACGTCAAATCTCTCATCTTCCAAAAATTTAACTTGCGCTCCACTCTCTCTCTCACATCCACCCAACTTTCCTCTCCATCCAACTTCTCTGAAAATTTCACACCCAGCACCTTTATCGGTCCACTCACCACATTCACCCCAATATCATTGCTCAGAGTCCTCCCACCAAAAATCTTACATTCAGTCTTCTCCCAATTCACTTTAAACGCAGACGCTCCACAAAAAACGGATACCAACAATTTTTTTACTAGCCAGACCCTGGCGCTAATATTATGTTAGGGCTGGCGGAACGCACAAAATAATTTAAATAATAAGTGCGTTCGCAGCCCGGGGTCCACCGTGCAAGCGGAGCCTGCTGCTAGTAGAAATGGCGCGAGAAGCAAACTCTATTATCCCGCAGAGTCGCCAAAATAAACGCCGTAATGCGCTGTGACAATAAGTGCGAACTCTGTTACTCCACAGAGCCGCTAGAAGGAAAGCCGCAGCGCTATATGGCGATGTGTGCGCATTCACTAGACACAACTGAGTGGCAAAGAAAACACGCTAGGGCGCTGTCTAGCGTTGAAAGCGAACCCTGTTACGTCACAGAACCGCTGAGAAAAAGTACTGTGTCCTGTCTGGCTCTCAGGTACACAGTTAAGTGCTACGCGTTCATAAAGCGTGATCATGTGCTAATGTCCTCGCGGGAGTCACCCGCAATCTTTGGCGTCTGAACGCCAGACCCTGAATACGGCAATCAAAACTCCTCACCGGTTATGCCGGTAATCTAAGGCATCTAGGACGCCGACCCTGACCAGCTACCATACCAAACTCCTCACCGATTAAGTCGGTATTCTAGTGGCTTATTTCAGCCGGGTCCCTATCCACACATACACATGACCACACTGGCGCATAGCATACAATGATTGATATTAGCGCATGGTGGCCCAGCCATGCTACCCTTTTATAGCAACAGCTACAGGACCTTCCAGGAACAAGGACCAATGAGAAGCTGTTACAAACAAACGTAGCTACATGACCTTCCTGGCGGACCAATAGGAGCCGCTGCAGCACCTGAACATGTGACCCCTGATCTCCAATGAGAGATCTCACTCTGGGCATGCTCAGATGGGAAAACGCAGGACTTTGTCTCAAAGACGACTGCTCCAGCACTGGCTATAATAGAAGATCCAGGAAAGGCAGCAGCAAGTCACTGCACAGTAGAGGAGTGGGCAAGACACCTGGACCGACGTCTCTGCTGAGCAGGCTCCACTGCGGCCAGAGATGAATGGGAGACCGCAGCGGGACGTGTTCGAGACTCCCCTTGTGCAGCAGCGGGAAATCGAACCCTAACAGGGGTCTTATCCGATAGTAAGTTATCACTTTTTTAAGTAGGAAGCTGCTCACCTGGTATTAGGTGGTTAAAGCACATGTAGGAGAGGCTGCCGCAGATACACAGGTCGGTCAACGACCCGACAATACAATGCACTGCAGAAAAGACTTCTTAACTGCTACTACGTCTTGGAAATCTATTATTTGGGCAGCGCGGACTGGAATCCACATCTTTTCTGCAGTGCATTAAACAGGATCCAAGGTAATTTTTTCAGTGCTGCTGGGGTCCTATGCAGTTTCATGACAGTGCAAACAAGAAACAACTGAAAGAGACAGTATTTTGAGGTTTACCAATGATAAGAAGTAGAGATGAGTGAATATGTTCAGAAACGATTGCCAAACATAAATTCAGCATGAATATGGTACATTCGGACTCATGATCAGTAACACGAGCATTTTTCTTAAAATCGTAAAAAGTCAGTAACATTCGGTAAAAGAATAAAAGCCGGCAATTCATGTGCCGCGTATAGTAAAATTACAGAGTGACAGGTTACAATAGAAGAGATAGAATAGATATATACACATAAAATACATAGATTTATAGATGTTAGTGACACACGGATTTATATATGTATGTATATTACATAGATAGATACAAGAAGAGCCGCAATTCAGCAGCCGCGTACTGTAAAATCATAGCAGAAGCCGACAGGATAAAAGAGATGGATTACACACATTAAAAACAAATAGAATAGGTAGATATGTAGATGTCTGTGACAAATACAATTAGTACAGTGTGTAGACACTAAGAAAAAGAAACGATCAACAAAATCCCAAAATATTAAATAGAAAAAACTTTTATTGAAATATCAAACAGGGGAGCTAGAGGGATGACATACAACCAATTTGCACATGTGGGACAAGGACGCACATAGGAAGTCAAAAAGTCATGAATACATAAATGTATATTGATTCTACAACTGACTTAGCGGTATATCATCATAATATGTTAGAGGCAATGACCCAAACATTATAAATGTGGTAGAGCTGTAACTATAGCCCAAAACTGTGTCTTAATGAGAGGCGCAGCAGCGCCGATCAAAGTATATACAATGGATGTAATAGCCAGTGCTTTTACCTGCTATAGGTCAGGAGAGGGTACCTGGTGCGTCCACCCCGACGCGCGTTTCGGCTTATGTGCCTTTTTCGAGGGGTGATGGGAAAGGGGAAGTGAAGGGGTATAAAAAGTCTAAATCCACCAATGAACAACGTTGAAACAAATCACATGATCATCCTCATTGCCGATAACATAAGGTAAACAGATGTTAAGTTTTGATCATAAAGATCAAACTATCCAAACCCAATCCTTGTATCTTCAAAGTATGTCTCACTGAATGCCCCAAGCTATGTGCTGAAGATCGCTGTAGCAAATCTATCACAAGTGCCAAAAAAGTATAATAATAGTACACGGTATAATCACACATCTCTGCTGACGCGCATATCACCAGGGCAACTGAGAACACACCACGGCGTCGGCGTCACGTGCCAAGTGACGTCACAATCATGTGATCAGTCACAATGGCAACAGAGACGCCGAAAGCCGTGGAGCGTGTCAGAGGACCCAGCGCAGGCGCATACCGATGGTGAGTATATTGAATCGCTAAGTAGAGGGCAGTGTGAACAGAGAGAACATACACATATGGTCAAAAACAGGTGCAACAAAAACCAAATATTTGGACAAAAGGTAATGATTGAAATATATGTTATGCACATTTTGAAAGCAAATAGCAGATGGAATATATAAAGGATATATGCATATAAGTATATACAAAATACTAATTAAATATAATGAACACAGTGTAACAGATATCCTTGAAAATCCATCTAGCCAGCGGTGAAGAACAACGATGGAGCAAAGGGATAGATAGTGTAGTCCATGTTGAATGACACTGATTCCATTCAAAACCGTACAGGAGGATCAGATTATCACATTGGATGGATGAAAACTACATAAAATGGTAAAAAGAAAAGAATTAAAACAAAATTAAAAAACACATGCGCAAATATAGAAGATCAGACCTTAGTGATAATACTTTAGAGAAATGGAACAAAACTGATGGCCTCATTTAAGCCTTTTGGATGGACCGTGTCAAGAGACCAGATCCACTTTGTTTCACATTGAGCCAGTCTTTTGTTCAGACCACCACCACGGATGCCAGGGTCAATTAGATCAATGCCTTTGATCCTAAGAAGAGAACTGTCGCACCCGTGGTGTAACTTAAAATGACGTGGTATCGTCCTAAGCGTGGCTATGTCATCATGGCCGGCCGCCGCCTGGATGCCCAAGACATGTTCCCGAGTGCGCACCTTCAATTGGCGGGAAGTCATGCCAATGTAAATTAGTGGACAAGGACATACTGCAAAGTACACTACATAGCGAGAAGTTCAGGAAATATGCTTCAAGATGTTATAAGTCCTGGTACCTGCTGAATTCGTGAAGGTGGCACTCCGGTCAATGTTGGGGCAGGCGACGCACGGGCCACAGGGAAAACAACCACGCCTAGGACCAACATCACCAAAAGCATTATGTTTGGTTTCACATTGATAGTGACTCCGTACTAAATGGTCCCTAAGATTTTTGGACCTCCTAATGGTGATGCTAGGTCTATCAGGGAGAATATGATTTAAGACTGGATCAGTCTGCAGGATGGGCCATGCCTCTGGAGACAGTCCTTCATACGTGAAAACTGAGAGTGATATCTAGTAATGAATCTGACCTCCTGAGATGATTCTTTATTGGCCTTATTGTATAGTAGTGATTGACGGCTAGAATATTTGGCCCGATGGTACGCTCTCTTGATGGAGCGTCTACTATACCCTCTCTCGAGGAATCTGTTGGATAGGTCATGAGCCTGTTTTTCAAATTCACAATCGTTCGAGCAGATTCTGCGGATGCGCAAGAACTGCCCGACCGGAATGGAATTAACCAATGGTTTAGGGTGTGCAGAATTGGTACAGTGTGTGTAGCTTACTGTACATGTATTAAATTAATAAAAGATAATTTTTCTGAAAAAATGGCGTTGGCTTATGCATAATTTTCGTAACTAGCAGAGGGAAAGCCGATGGCTGGGGGCCGATGTTTATAGCCGGGGAAGAGGTAATACCCATGGCGCTTCCAGGCTATTGATATCAGGTCACAACTGTATTCTCAGCATTTACTGGCTATTAAAATGGGGGACACTAAAAAAAATGACGTATGATCCCCGTATAATTAATAACCAGCAATTGCTGTGCAGACAGTTGCGGGCTGACATTAATAGCCTAGGAAGGGGCCATGGATACTGCCCCCCCCGCTAAAAACTTGAGCTCAGCTGCCCCCCAAAAGGCACATCTCTAAGATGTTAATTCTGGCACTTAGCCTCACTCTTCCCACTTGCCCTGTAGCGGTTGCAAGTGCGGTGATAGTTGGGGGGTTGATGTCACCATTGTATTATCAGGTGACATTAAGCCCTGAGGTTAGTAATGGAGAAGAGTCCATAAAATGCCCCATTACTAACCCAATAATTACATTATATGAAAACACAGACACCCAGAAAAAAGTCCTTTATTTGAAAGAAAGACAGACTCCTTTAATAATCTTAATTAAACCATACTTATGAAAAATTCACAGAGAAAAAAGGCAGAGATGTTTAGCTGCCCAGGCCTCCAAACAAATATACTATCAGGGTGCAGCGGACCCAATTAATGATTGCTAAAACACAGGTGCAGCAATACCGATATAACAATCACTCCCAGTCTATCAATCCATGGAGTGGGTGATTGTCTGTTATATTAGTGCACACAAAGATAAAAGATAATATTCTGTATGCGGCATTGTTCACACACAAGGGTATGCCACACTAAACAACATCGCTAACGGGATCGCTAAAAAACGTCACTATTTAGCGATCCCGTTAGCGATGTTGTTGTGTGCGGCATCTACCAGCGACGAGGCCCCTGCTGTGATCTCATTCATCACAGCAATCGTTCCGGACCCTATTTTCGTCGCTGGCGCCCCGCTGGTAAGTATCTAATCGCTGAGTGTGGCACCTTTTTTAGCGATTTAGCGGTACTTTTGTACCGCTAAAGTCGTTAAGGAGATCGCTAACCGCGATAGCGTCCTAACGACATCGCTAAAATAGGTAGCTACTAGCGATATAGAAACAATCCCGCTAGCGATCTCATTAGTATGCGACGCTAACGAGATCGCTAGCGGGATTGTGTAGTGTGACAGTACCTACAGGCAATGCAGAGCATCTGAATAGCAGCCTATTAGTAGCGCACATAAAGGCGGGCTGCTCAGTGCTGCCAAAATGCATCCTGTGTGAACAAGAGGCCACAGTTTACAGAGCCAACTGGGTCCAACTGCACCCTGAAAAATAAATTGCAAAAAAAAAAAATATATTAACCCCTTTATTCCATCTGACGTACTATTCCGTCCATGTGCCCTGGGACTTAATTCCCAAGGACAGAATAGTACGTCACATGCGATCAGCCGCAATCGCGGCCGGGTGTCACTATGTGTCAGGAGCAGTCATGGACCGCTCCGGCACATTAACCCCTGGCACACTGCGATCAAAGATGATCGCAGTGTTCCGGCGGTATAGGGAAGCATCGCGCAGGGAGGGGGCTCCCTGCGTGCTTCCCTAAGACCCTCAGAACAGCGCGATGTGTCGCGCTGTTCCGAGGGACCCTCCTCCCTGCAGGACCCCGGATCCAAGATGGCCGCAGGGTCCTTCCGGGTTCTGCAGGGAGGCGGCTTCCTCAGTGCCTGCTGAGAGCAGGCACTGAGAAGCCTGCAGCAGTGCCAGTGAGATCGCTGGTGTGACAGAGTGCTGTGCACACTGTCAGACCAGCGATCTGACATTATACAGTGATGTCCCACCCTGGGACAAAGTAAAAAAGTTAAAAAAATAAAATAACAAGTGTAAAAAAAAATTCCTAAATAAAGAAGAAGAAAAAAATTCCCTAATAAATTCATTTCTTCATGTAAATAAAAAAACAACAACAGTAAAAGTACACATATTTAGTATTGCCGCGTCCATCACGACCTGCCCTATAAATTTGTCCCACTAGTTAACCCCTTTAGTGAACCCCTTAAAAAAAAAAACAAACAAGGCAAAAAAACAATGATTTATCATCATACCGCCGAACAAAAAGTGGAATAACACGCGATCAAAAAGACGGATATAAATAAACAAGGTACTGATGAAAACGTCATCTTGTCCCGCAAAAAACGAACCACCACACAGCATCATCAACGAAAAAATAAAATAGTTATAACTCGCAGAATAATGCGATGCAAAAATAATTATTTTTTATATATAAACATTTTTATTGTATAAAAGCGCCAAAACATAAAAAATGATATAAATAAGGTATTTCTGTAATCGTACTAACCCGAAGAATAAAACCGCTTTATCAATTTTGCCACACGCGGAACAGTATAAACGCCCCCCCAAAAGAAATTCATGAATTGCTGGTTTTTATTCATTCTGCCTCCCAAAAATCGTAATAAAAAGCGATCAAAAAATGAAATGTGCCCAAAAATTAGACCAATAAAAACATCACCTCGTCCCGCAAAAAATAAGACCTCATATGACTCTGTGGGCCAAAATATGCAAAAATTATAGCTCTCAAAATGTGGTGACGCAAAAACTATTTTTTTGCAATAAAAAGCGTCTTTTAGCGTGACAGCTGCCAACATAAAAACCCACTATAAAGTAAATAAAACCCCCCTTTATCACCCCTTTAGTTAGGGAAAAATAATAAAATTTAAAAAATGTATTTATTTCCATTTTCCCATTAGGGTTAGGGTTAGGGTTGGAGCTAAAGTTAGGGTTAGAGTTGGGGCTAAAGTTAGGGTTAGGGTTAGTGTTGGGATTTGGGTTAGGGGTGTGTTAGGGTTAGGTTTGTGGTTAGGGTTATGATTAGCGTTGGGATTAGGGTTAGGGGTGTGTTAGGGTTAGGGTTGGAGTTAGAATTGGGGGTTTCCACTGTTTAGGCACATCAGGTGCTCTCCAAACGTGACATGGCATCTGATCTCAATTCCAGCCAATTCGGCGTTGAAAAAGTCAAACGGCGCTCCTTCCCTTCTGAGCTCTGCCATGCGCCCAAACAATAGTTTACCCCCACATATGGGGTATCAACGTACTCAGGAAAAATTGCACAATAACTCTTGGGGTCCAATTTCTTCTGTTACCCTTGGGAAAATAAAAAATTGGGGGCGAAAATATCATTTTTGTGGAAAAAAAGATGATTTTTTTATTTTTTATGGCTCTACGTTATAAACTTCTGTGAAGCACTTGGGGGTTCAAAGTTATCACCACACATCTAGATAAGTTCCTTTGGGGGTCTAGTTTCCAAAATGGAGTCACTTGTGGGGGGTTTCTACTGTTTAGGCACATAAGGGGCTCTCCAAACGTGACATGACGCACGCAGACTATTCATCAAAGTCTGCAATGCAAAACGTCACTACTTCCCTTCCGAGCCCCGACGTGTGCCCATACAGCAGTTTTCTCCCACATTAAAGGTATCAGCATACTCAGGACAAATTGAACAACAACTTTTGGGGTACAATTTCTCCTGTTACCCTTGGGAAAATAAAAAACTGGGGACTAAAAGATCATGTTTGTGGAAAAAAAATAGATTTTTTTTATGTTCACGCCTGGGCGGTATAAACTTTTGTGAAGCACTTGTAAGTTCAAAGTGCTCGCCACACATCTAGATAAGTTCCTTTGGGGGTCCAGGTTCCAAAATGGGGTCACTTGTGGGGGGTTTCCACTGTTTAGGCACATTAGGGACTCTGCAAACTGAACATGACATCCATCAAAGTCTGCATTCCAAAATGTAATTACTTCCTTTCCGAGCCCTGCCGTGCGCCAAACAGTATTTTCCCCCCACATATGGGGTATCACCATTCTCAGGACAAATTGGACAACAACTTTTGGGTTCCAATTTCCTTGGGAAAAATCAAAAATTGGGGACTAAAAAATCATTTTTGTGGAATTTTTTTTTTCACATCCAGGCATTATAAACTTTAGAGAAACACTTGGGGGTTCAAAGTACTCACCACAGATCTAGATAAGTTCCTTAGGGGGTCTAGTTTCCAAAATGGTGTCACTTGTGGGGGGTTTCCACTGATTAGGCACATCAGGGGCTCTCCAAACGCGCATGGTGTCCAATCTCAATTCCAGCCAATTTTGGTTTGAAAAAGTCAAACGGCACTCCTTCCCTTCCAAGCCCTGCCGTGCGCCCAGACAGTGGTTTTCCCCCAAATATGGGGTTTCGTCGTACTCAGGAGAAATTGCACATCAACTTTTTCTGTCCATTTTCTTCTTTTACCCTTGGTAAATAAAAAAATTGTTTGTAAAAGATAATTTTTGTGACTAAAAAGTTAAATGTTCATTTTTTCCTTCCAAGTTGCTTCAGCTCCTGTGATGCACCTGAAGGGTTAATAAACTTTTTGAATGTGGTTTTGAGTACCTTAAGAGGTACAGTTTTTAGAATGGTGTTGCTTTTTGGTATTTTTTGCCATATACACCCCTCAAAGTGACTTCAAATGTGAGGTGGTCCCTAAAAAAATGGTTTTGTATAATTTGTTGTAAAAATGAGAAATCGCTGGACAACTTTTAACCCTTATAACTTCGTAACAAAAAAAATTTGGGTTCCAAAATTGTGCCGATACAAAGTAGACATGTGGGAAATGTTATTTAGTAACTATTTTGTGTGACATATTTCTCTGTTTTAAGAGAATAAAAATTAAAAGTTTGAAAATTGCAAAATTTTCCAAATTTTCGCCACATTTCCATTTTTTCATAAATAACAGCAAGTTATAGCAAAGAAATTTTACCAATATCATGAAGTACAATATGTCTTGAGAAAACATCTTAGAATCGCGAAGATCCATTGAAGCGTTTCAGAGTTATAGCCTCATAAAGAGACAGTGGTCAGAATTGTAAAAATTGGCCCGGTCATTAACGTGCAAACCACCCTTGAATGTAAAGGGGTTAAACCATACTTATGACTTCACCTATTCCCCCGATGCCCTTGTCATCTGCAAAAGAGGTAAAAAAAACAAGCAACAATATTCCTCACCTTTCCGCAGAGATGCTTTTAATCCATTTGTCCCACGACGGGTCTAGCTCTGCTACTTCTAGATGGCAAGCTGCATGGTTGCATAATGCAATCATGCAGCCTGTCATCCAGTAGCCAGTAGACACTGAGTACCGTGTGCTCAGTGTCTGCCTGTGAAATGCTGTTCCCTGTCTGAGGACACTGCATGCATGAGAAAGTTCTCCTACTTGCGATGCCTTCAGTAAGGTCCTGGGAGTTCACAGCCAATGAACTTACTTCACATTTCTGATGTCAATGCGAGCGCCGTGGGAAAATTTTCCATGGAGCTCATGCTGATGTCACATAGGTGAAGTGATTTCATTGGCCATGAACTCGCAGGACCTGTCTGACAGCACCACGAGCAGGAGAACTTTCTCTTGCTCGCAGTGCCCTCAAACAGGGAATAGCATTTCACAGGCAGACACTGAGCATGCGGTGCTCAGTGTCTACTGGATGACAGGCTGCATGATCGCACCATTCAACCATGCAGCCTGCCATCTAGATGTAGAAGACCTATATCCATCATGGGACAAATGGATTAAAAGCATCTCTTCGGAAAGGTGAGGAACATTGTTGTTTGGTTTTTACCTGTTTTGCAGATGATGAGGTCATCGGGGAATGGGCGAGGTCATGAGTATTGTTTAATTAAAATCATTAAAGGAGTTTGTGTCTTACTTTCAATTAAAGAACTTTTTCTGGGTATCTGTGTTTTCATACAATGTGACTATGGGGTTAGTAATGGGCCGTCTTATTGACACCTCTCCATTACTAACCTCAGTGCTTGATATCACTTGACAGTACAAAGGTGACATCAACTTCCCCCAACTATCACCCCACTTGCCACTGCTACAGGGCAAGTGGGAAGAGCCGACAAAGCGCCAGAATTAGCACATCTAATAGATGTGCCTTTTCTGGGCAGTTGCAGGCTGCTATTTTTAGGCTGTGTGGGCCAATATCCATGGCCCCTTACCAGCCTGAGAATACCAGCCCCAGCTGTGGACTTTAACA
>JARQOD010000005.1:49864075-49885792 GCA_033576555.1 Oophaga sylvatica
CTCTCCATTATTAATCCAATAGTATGAAAGGGTTAAAAACACAAACACACATTAAGAATAAAGTAATTTAATTAAATAATTAAACACACAGGTTTTCCATCTTTATTACACTCCCAATCCAAGCGAAGCCAAATTTTAAAAAATAAAACATAAAAAGCAAAAGTATCCCATACCTGTCCGCTGTACAGTCAATTCCCACGCCGCAATCCATATCAACGGGTTAAACAGTTTACAAGCGGGAATGGTGCTAAAGTGACCGGGTCGGCTGGAAACCACTGTGGAATGAAGGATAAGTTGTCTACGCAGCCTCCCCGCCTGACCGGAGATGAACTCTGTAGCGCGGGAAAGTTTCTGAACATTTTTGCACGGTGCCGAGTTTACCTCAGGTCAGGCGGGGCCGCTGCGCAGCCTCAGTGACTACCGCTAACGCCACTGTAAGAGGACGAATAAACGTGGGGGTGCCTTTCCTGCTTTGGGTCTGGAACCATAGGGACTGTCACCTATGTTGCAGTGGGAAGCTATTTAGCAAAGGACCGAGGTCTTGTGAGATCTGTTTGGGGAGGGGCCAGAGTGAGCTGCGCTGCACGCGGGAAAACAGAGGTTCAGGGCACAAGGGGGCCTGTGTGAAGAGGTGCGTGTGGGTCTAACAGGAGAGACAGAGGATCCGGGTAGATCAGGCCTGTCAGACATTTCCTTGAGTGAGACACCCGTTGTGGCTAGACGACAGCGTGTCCGCTCCTCATCCATCCTGGCATTACTACCCCAACTGTGACTGACATGTTTGCCACGCTCAGTTAGATGGACGACCGGTCCTGAACCTTGTGATCAGAATCCCAGACATACAGCGGGGCGAGAATTTGTCTCATCAACTCCCTCCACTGGACTAAGTACAGTGCTAGATACCTTTGAGCACAGGAATCTTGCCTTTACCTCAAAGACTGCGATGAGATGACACGTGCCGCTGCTGCTGGCGCCACCGTTGGATTCATGCCTGTCAGAGACTACATCGAGACACTCAGTGCAGCTGTTGTCGTTTCCCACCATTGGAACCCTGCGACACCGCATGCCGGAGGATCATCGTTTGTTAAGTCTTTTACTTTACTTTGAATCACCGTCGTTCCTTACCCCGCCTTTCCAGTCACTCACCCAGTTCTGTCCCATTCCCTGCCATTTCCCTGCATCCTTTTACTCCCTGCATGGAGATCACTGTTTGTGTTAATAAACCTGTTAACTCTTGATCTGCTTCCCGTCCGTGGGGACATCCCGCGTTCCTGTGTTATCTACACCACCCTTGCTTTAACTTGTGCTGTGAGATAGAACAGAATGGTGTAGACTTTTCACTGCAACCCCCTCATGCCAACTTCGAAATGGACAGAATGGAATGCCAAGCTGATCAAAGGAGGCAGTGGGAGGCAAATGTAGGGTACCATGAGAAATTTGTAGTCACTTGTCAAGTCCCAGAGTGGAGGGACACTTAACCTGCAGGAATCTAAGTTCAAGTCAATCTATGTTCGTATTATTTGGACCAATGCAAAAATGATATTCAGAGACAACTATAAAACAATAGGGCAATGTATGGAGCAGAGAAAACCACATTCCGCTCTGCTCATACTCTGTTGTAGAAGCAAACAACATTTCCACTTTGAGGTCCTTTTCTTGTGGTAAGATGTACTTACACAGCATGGGTGATAACTTGTCTTCACACAGCATTCCCTCTTTTACCTTCTCTTTCACAATTTTGCTATTTGGAATGAGTCAGTTTTTTAGGGAAGGGCTGTTTTAAGTGGAGACGTAGATGAGGTGGCACAATGCGGTAATCTGTTTTGGCACATTGATAATGATGGAAAGATGCCCATACCCTCCAGAGTATCCCCACGTACAGATCAAAAATCAGAGTAACCAGGAAACATTCCATACATCTGGTAGAAATAACAAGATGATGGGTCTATATTCTCCATTGTATCAGCCGAGGATTCCTGTGGTTGTTAGGTAAGATCAATTCTACTAAATATGAACATTAGTACATATAAAAATACCCCATAATGGCATACAAGTAGTGCCAAAGGTGGGAGACATAAACCCATATAGTAGAAGCAAGAAACAACACCCGCTCCAAAGCAACATGTATAACAGGAGAAAAGGAAGCAAACAGGTGACAAAAGATAAAAAATATGTATTTTTATTAAGTAAGTACAAAAGAATCAAATGTAGAACAATATACAAAAAAATAATAAAGACTCAAAGCAGAAAAAACCAGAGGCTCCACAGGACAAACACTCCCCCCAAAGAAAACCCCCAATTCCATGTAATGAAAAAAGAGGAGACCTCATATCCTAAAAGTGCCAGTGCATATAAAGATATGGGTGGAATAGGTAAGTATCCTAAGAGACCATCGCCAGTGCGTAGTAGGTATAGATTAGTAAGGTTCACAAAGAACCCATAGATAAAGGAGAGCTTACCAATGCCAATAATCCAAAGGAGGGAGAAGAGTGTCCTGGGCAGGCAGTGTGGACCCCCGACGCGCGTTTCGTGTGCCCTTAAGCACACTTCCTCAAGGGGAATGTACTGATTTCTCCATAGAAGGACCTTTAAGAATACATGTGATCCTGTCACATGATCAATTCTGGCCAATAGCGGTGCATACTGTGGCGCATGCGCACGGTGAATCGCAGGTCCTTGAGACATGCAGGAAGAACGTCAAGTTGATATACATTTTCTGCTTATGTTATATTCATATTGTATATTGTATCATTGGGAGCCTTGTCATATTTATCTCTGTTCATATATTTCCATATTCAGATTATTATACATGTACTCTGGTCATTGTTTTCTCACACACTGTTGGTGTGGTGCGCATGTGCTGTGGCGTTTCGTCGCTCCTTACATGCGGGGAACGTCTCACAGGTGTCCTATGTGTGCGCGCTGTACTTTTGTTCGGCGCGTGCGCACTGGCACCTTGACGTTCTTCCTGCATGTCTCAAGGACCTGCGATTCACCGTGCGCATGCGCCACAGTATGCACCGCTATTGGCCAGAATTGATCATGTGACAGGATCACATGTATTCTTAAAGGTCCTTCTATGGAGAAATCAGTACATTCCCCTTGAGGAAGTGTGCTTAAGGGCACAGAAACGCGCGTCGGGGATCCACACTGCCTGCCCAGGACACTCTTCTCCCTCCTTTGGATTATTGGCATTGGTAAGCTCTCCTTTATCTATGGGTTCTTTGTGAACCTTACTAATCTATACCTACTACGGCACTGGCGATGGTCTCTTAGGATACTTACCTATTCCACCCATATCTTTATATGCACTGGCACTTTTAGGATATGTGGTCTCCTCTTTTTTCATTACATGGAATTGGGGGTTTTCTTTGGGGGGGAGTGTTTGTCCTGTGGAGCCTCTGGTTTTTTCTGCTTTGAGTCTTTATTATTTTTTTGTATATTGTTCTACATTTGATTCTTTTGTACTTACTTAATAAAAATACATATTTTTTATCTATTGTCACCTGTTTGCTTCCTTTTCTCCTGTTATACATGTTGCTTTGGAGCGGGTGTTGTTTCTTGCTTCTACTATTATGCCCCACCTTTGGCACTACTTGTATGCCATTATGGGGTATTTTTATATGTACTAATTTTTCCTGTGTTTTTGCACAGTTTGCCCTATTATCCTATTATGGATTTCAGAGCTCGTGATCAAACATGGCGCGAGTTGATTAATGACTCTTTGCAGGATTACTCAGGCGGGTCTTCTGAGGGTATGAATAAGGACTTGCAGGAAATTTCTAATTTATTCAAGGATCTATTAAGGAAACGTACTCGACTTGGTGGAATCATGAGTTTTTAGACAAATATTTACAGAAAGGTTTGATACCAAGAGGACTTAAAGTCCAGGTTTTCCCATCTTTTCCTATTACTGATGAGACATTTAAAAGCAATTGGGAGGCTACTGCCGACACCTGTTCTAGGGGGTTTATGCAATTACTTAAAGATATGAACTCTAAATCCCTCTCCTCTCTCGAGTTGGAGATGGAGCAATTACAGGTCAAACTTCGTAAAGAAATGAATAGTGATGACCTAAAAAAATTTAACGAAGAAATGGATGTGCTGTCACAGAAATGGGTTAAAGAAATACAAACTACTAAGGCAAAAAAATGTAAAAGAGATGTCGAAGACAAAAAAGGCTCACGTGTTTATAAATGGTATAATACCCATGACAGGTCCAGATCACGTTTCAGGGGATCATCGTATTCTAGATCAAGATCTGCATCCATGAGATCCAATTTCAGGGATGATAATAAATCATCTAAACCTTCACCACCCAATGGACATAACGGATCAGGGAACACCAACAAACGCATGACGAGACAAACTACAAAAAACAGACCAAAGGTATCAACCTCCTCCCAGTCACAGGGAGGTTTACAGGTGCTTAATCTTTCCATGCATGATCTTACTAATGTACAATTGCGGGTCCTCTCTAAGGTCTTTCTTTTTCTCCTACTAATTCATTTAACTATTTTGTAGCCCTGATGGATTTGCACCTATTTGCACGGAAAATGCTTCTACGGACACTTCACAACAAACAGACATCTCCTGAGCCTATGAGTGAATTTGAAAGGGAGGCTCTTCAGAACCTGGAGGATCTCCTTGGCGAACAGAATGACTCTACTCCGAACAGGTTTCCTCCTTCCATTTTACCCAAATCGACGAAGTTTCCCCCCTTGTCCCTCAGCCCGGCTATTGAGATCTTTACTAAATTGGTAAGTGAGGACTTTAAGATGCTGTCCACACGATGACGTTATGACAACCTCACTTTTGAGGAACGCCGAGCTATTACTGAATTACAATCTCTTTCAGATGTGGTTATTAAGCCAGCGGACAAGGGGGGAAACATTGTCATCTGGCCTCATACTAAGTATGAAAGGGAAGCTCTTCGCCAGTTGAGAGACATCAACACATATACGAGACTTACCTCCAGTCCTCTGATTCCGTTCTCCCTTGATTTACAATGCATATTAAATCTGGCTTTTGAGAATTCCATCATTACTAAGCAGGTTTTGGATGATCTTGTTGTGAAGTGCCCTAGGACCCCCACATTTTACTTTTTGCCAAAGGTCCACAAGGATGTCCTTGACCCTCCGGGGCGTCCCATAGTGTCTGGTATTGACGGTCCTTGTGATCGGGTCTGTCAATTTATTGACTTTTACCTCAAACCTTTGGTAGAGACGTTACCATCCTATATACGCGACACTACGGAAGCCCTGGCTCGGATGGATGGCATCCTTGAGGACCCAAGTACACTTTTAGTGACCGCTGATGTTGAGAGTCTGTATGCGTGCATTGAACATTCCCTGGGTCTGGACGCGGTCCGCCTCTTCATGGGGGCATCCGAGATGGACGGCTCTCTGTGTGAGCTAATCTTCGAGCTGCTGCACTTTGTCCTCACACATAATTTTTTTGTGTTTAAAGATCATTTTTACCTACAGAAACGCGGCACAGCCATGGGTGCGGCCTGTGCGCCTTCTACGCCAACCTCTTCTTGGGCTCCTGGGAGAGGTTGGTTTTTGGTGATGGGGGCGTGCCGGGCGTATCCCATGTGCTGTGCTGGCACAGATATATTGATGATATTTTATTTTTGTGGGACGGCACGGTGGAGCAGCTCGGGGATTTTATGGGGACACTGAATCGGAACTCATTTAACATCCGTCTTACACATTCCTATGATTTCCATAGGATTAATTTTCTTGATATTACTTTTGAGGTCGATGAGTGCGGACGCATTCATACGGATATGTATCGTAAACCAACCTCAGTAAAGCTCTGATTCATGCGTCCTCTGCTCACAACCCTTCTACCATCAGAGCCGTCCTGGTCGGACAGTTCTTGCGGGTGAGGCGGATCTGCTCTTCAGACACCAGATTTGAGGCACAAGCCTCCGATTGAACAGCACGTTTCCAGACTCGGGGGTATTCCAATAGGTGCATCAAACGGGGCTACAGGAAAGCTAGGTCCACTCCACGTGACACTTTGTTGTGTCCTAAAAAAACTGAGACATCATCTAGGGATAAGGGACCGCTAAGGTTCATCTCAACTTGTAATCATGCGTGGGAGGACATGAGATCAATTTTAAATAAACATTGGTCTGTTTTGCATACTGAACCTCGTCTTGGTTTGTCTCATGGCGAATTGCCATCTATGACTGCGAGAAGGTCTAATAATCTACGTGACCTTCTCGTTCAAAGCCATTATGTGCCTACTGTTATTCATCCTTTCGGATCCCGTGGCCCAATCCCGTGCGGTCGCTGTCTTGCATGCGCAAATGTCCTGCGCTGCTCTACCTTCCAGTCCTCAGATGGCATGAAAACATTTGATATTCGACATCGTATTTCGTGTAATACATCGAATGTCATTTATTACGCCACTTGTGGCTGTTCAAAAATATTTATAGGCTTAAGATCAAGGGAACTGAGGATAAGGATTAGGGAGCATGTGCGAGACATTTGCGCGCCAAGACGGCGACCGACCCTTTAAATTTAAAAACTATCCCCCGTCATTTCTTTTACCATCATAATTGTGAGCCCTCATCTTTTAAAGTTAGAGGTATTGATGTGATACATTTAGGTATCAGGGGGGTGATTATAAGAAGAGGCTTCTCAAGCCGAAGCTAGATGGATTGTTACCCTTGATACGCTGACCCCTCGGGGTCTAAATGAGACTTTGTCTTTTTCACCTTTCCTATGAGTTTTCTAAATTCTTGTGTGTATTGCACATAATGATTCATGATGGATATATAATATACTCTGCCTTTCTGCTAAATTCTACCCTTGATACCATTTTTTGGTATGTGTGTTTTTTATGTTTTTTATTGTTTTTTATCTTGTTTGTTATTCATTATTTATTTATTTTTCTATTTCTATTTAGTTGGACCTTCTACATTGGCTCTTATTTTCAATGACCATATGAAAATGTCATAAATATACGACGCGTATCCTCCATTGACTTACTTCAGTCCCTTTGGATCTGGATATTATTGTTACTTATAAATTTATTGATTTGGAGGTCTATGTCTGTTGATATACATTTTCTGCTTATGTTATATTCATATTGTATATTGTATCATTGGGAGCCTCGTCATATTTATCTCTGTGTATATATTTCCATATTCAGATTATTACACATGTACTCTGGTCATTGTTTTCTCACACACTGTTGGTGTGGTGCGCATGTGCTGTGGCGTTTCGTCGCTCCTTACATGCGGGGAACGTCTCACAGGTGTCCTCATGGGCGTACCCACCGTGGGGCAGGGGGGGCAGGTGCCCCCCCTAGAAGCAGGGGCACACAATGAAAGACAGCGGAGAGAGCAGCACAATGCCGGCTCCTCTGCCTGTCTGTGTGTGCGCAGTGCACGGAGCTGCTGTCTCACCAGAGGAGCTCCCTCCTTCCTTTCTTCCTGGCGGCAGCAGCTGTAGTTTCACTTTCTGCCATGCAGGCTCTGGTTGTCTCAGCCACACTGGGTCCTAGTGCCCTCTGTGTGCAGACACTGGGCACTTCCTGCTCCTGCCTCAGCCACTGCCTGCAAGCTTCATGGTAAGAGGGGATGGAATTTATTAAATTCATTCTGCTCAGGCATGTCATGGTCACTGTGGGGGAATGTGAGAGGATGGGGGTATTGTGGGGGAGGGGTACAGGGCACTGGGGTGAATGTAAGAGGATGGGGGTATTGTGGGGGCTAGGGCACTGGGGGGGTTAATGTGAGAGAATGGGGGTATGTGGGGGAGGGGTACAGGGCACTGGGTGAATGTAAGAGGATGGGGGTATTGTGGGGGCTAGGGCACTGGGGGGAATGTGAGAGATGGGGTATTGTGGGGGAGGGTACAGGGCACTGGGTGAATGTAAGAGGATGGGGTATTGTGGGGGCTAGGGCACTGGGGGGTAATGTGAGAGGATGGGGTATTGTGGGGGAGGGTACAGGGCACTGGGGTGAATGTAAGAGGATGGGGTATTGTGGGGCTAGGGCACTGGGGGGGGTTAATGTGAGAGGATGGGGTATTTTGGGGGCTAGGGCACTGGGCGGGGTTAATGTGAGAGGATGGGGTATTGTGGGGGCTGAAGTGGGAGGGGAAGGGCACAGAGAGTGAATGTGAGAGGATGGGGTATTGTGGGAGAGGGATACAGGGCATGGTGTAATGTGAGAGGATGGGGATATTGTGGGGGCATAGGCGCACAGGGTTGAATGTGAGAGGATGGGGTATTGTGGGAGAGGGGTACAGGTCACTGGTGGTGAATGTAGAGGATGGGGTATTGTGGGGCTGGCACTGGGGTTAATGTGAGAGAAAGGGGTACTGTGGGGAGGGTGGACAGGCACTGGTGTGAATGTAAGAGGATGGGGGTATTGTGGGGCTAGGGCACTGGGGGTTTACTGTGAGAAGATGGGGGTATTGTGGGGGCTGAAGTGGGAGGGGCAACAGAGCACTGAGGGGTGCATGTGAGAGGATGGGGGTTTGTGGGGTCAGTGGGACAGAACACTAAGGGGTGCATGTGAGACAATGGGCTGTTGGGTGTGGGTGGGGGACAGGGGAGGTAGGGGGCTTTTTTTTACTTGTGAGCTCATTAATACTTTAATAAAGATTAATATTTCAGTATTATTATAACAAGGGCATAGACAGACGGCCGTATAACTCATGCGAGGATCGCACTGCAATCCTCGGACTTGCTGGTACCGCTCCTGACATGAGTGCGACTGCCATGTATAATATATGGTATATACAGCGTAGTGTCGCATACACTGCTGTATTATACAATATACAACAGTTCTAATGCTCCATACCTAATATGCAGGATAATGTACAGTGTATATGATGTAACCTGTATAAGATGCGACATTGGCTTGCCCCCCCCTAGTTTTGATCCTGGGTACGCCCATGGTGTCCTATGTGTGCGCGCTGTACTTTTGTTCGGCGCGTGCGCACTGGCACCTTGACGTTCTTCCTGCATGTCTCAATGACCTGCGATTCACCGTGCGCATGCGCCACAGTATGCACCGCTATTGGCCAGAATTGATCATGTGACAGGATCACATGTATTCTTAAAGGTCCTTCTATGGAGAAATCAGTACATTCCCCTTGAGGAAGTGTGCTTAAGGGCACACGAAACGCACGTCGGGGGTCCACACTGCCTGCCCAGGACACTCTTCTCCCTCCTTTGGATTATTGGCATTGGTAAGCTCTCCTTTATCTATGGGTTCTTTGTGAACCTTACTAATCTATACCTACTACCGCACTGGCGATGGTCTCTTAGGATACTTACCTATTCCACCCATATCTTTATATGCACTGGCACTTTTAGGATATGAGGTCTCCTCTTTTTTCATTACATGGAATTGGGGGTTTTCTTTGGGGGGGAGTGTTTGTCCTGTGGAGCCTCTGTTTTTTTCTGCTTTGAGTCTTTACTATTTTTTTGTATATTGTTCTACATTTGATTCTTTTGTACTTACTTAATAAAAATACATATTTTTTATCTATTGTCACCTGTTTGCTTCCTTTTCTCCTGTTATACATAAATATGAACATTTTAGATCCATCTTCTTCTTGTAGAGTTGTTATAGTTAAATCATTCATCAACAGCTGTATTTAGATCGTACCTCGGGCATGGAAATCCAATGTCACCCCCTATTCACTGGCCTTGGCAAGGGAAAATAATCAAATTTACAAAATATAAGGTATACTTGCATACGAATCAGCCAAATACTCTGCCTTTCTTGCTTAGGCCTCTTTCACACATCCGTCTTTTTGTATCAGGCATGATCCGTCCTATGCCTGAAGGGACGGATCCTGCGCTGAAACAAAAAAACTGATGCAACGGATCCAGTTTTTTGCTGGATCCGACCTGAACTTTTGAACCCATAAAAAGAGGGTTTCTGATGCCCGGAGACACTGGAAAATGTAGTAGTAGTAGTAGTAGTAGTAGTAGTAGTAGTAGCATAGTAGTAGTAGTAGACCTCGATTTCCAGAATCCGGATCACACTTTTGCCGGATTGCACAAAAGTCTGATCCGGTCCCATTGACTTCTATTGTTTCCGGCCGCCTGATGCGCCGCTTCAGGCACATCAGGCAGCTCCGGCAAAAAAAAAAACGTTACATGCTGCGTTGTGTCCGGCCGCCGGAATGTACATTTCCGCCGATCCGGACAAAAACCATACAACGCACTGACATCAGGCGCCATCCGGCGCTAATGATAGTCAATGCAAAAAAAAACGCATCCGGCATTACATTTCGCCGGATGCGGTTGGACAAAAAAATGCCGAGGGGCGCCCGGATGTGTGAAAGAGGCCTAAGTGATCTCCTTTGTTCCCACAAAAGAAAAGTGGGTTCCCCATTATTTCCCATTGGAATGAATGTGTACACTTGGGTGTGTGTGATAGTGGTGGGGTAAGGAGAGACAGCTGTTGGCCAAACAAGCCGTCTTCCGAGTTACAGTTTCATAGCACTTCCGCCACTCTTCTCGTTGGATCATACAAAGGACTGATAATGAATATAAGCAGCTCCCATTGATCATTTAGATATTATTGGAATTAAATTAAGTTTTTTAAATTTGAAATTATAAACATATATGAATTGCAATATAAAAATATATCACATATTTCATTTACAATCTTGTTTTCTTTTTTTGAACAACTAGAGCGTAAGATAAGTTAAAACTAATCCAGATTACATCAATTTTCAGGAAAGATCACAGGAAGGAGACGTCATAACTAGGAAGAAAATGAAAATCTTTATTCTGCTGTGTGATATGTATAATATGTTATATTCAATGCAAATATTAAAATAAATTGTTCTCAACAGAACTATATTTTCTTTTAGGAATGATTTCTAGCACTTTTTGAGCTTTAAGTTGTTTAAGTATTAACACCTTTTTTGGTTTCATGTGTCTTATACTTCTTGGATGTGTCTTAGAGCTAATTCCGACATCAGTTTTTTCCCATACGAGAGAATCGCACCATTTCATCAGTGATTTTTATCAGATTTTAATCTGTCATAAGATTTTCATTAGGATTTGGTCAATTTCCTATCTATCAGTCAGTAAAAAACGGATTGTCATCTGAGTGCTGTCTCAATTTTTCACAGACCCATAAACTTCCATTGATGATTTCGATCTGACACTCAAATTTTGCAGGGACCACTCTGTCCAAGGAAAAAATCTGGCATGTGAACAGGTGCGCGTGCTATTCGTGAAAACCACGGATAAGAATTGTACATGAAAAACTGACTGACTTTTTATTTTTTGGGGGGTTTAAGTTATTTTTGTACTATCATTTTTCCATATGCCTTATAGTGTTCCATTATTATTTTTTCCAAGATGACCTGTCAACTTTCTTCATATGCCTATTGTGGAGACACGGGGGGTCAGCGGGTGCTCTAGTCCGCTGGCTCGGGACTGCATGGACCAAGGATCATCCCACTGAACGCCCTCTGTCATTTTTCCATGGGCATAATACTACTCAGACAACACAGGGTGAGGGTAAAACAGTGTGGCAATACTTTATTGGAGCACAAAACAGGCAAATAACGCATAGAACTGTCCCAGCAAATACCCAAGATAGTGCAAAATTACAGAGTCACACCCATCCACTGCTTCGCCAGCATAAGAGCTGCTGTGACTTCAGAGCTTCCAAGGCTGACGACCCCCACCTGTGGCAAGCATATAGAGGAAGTAATGACAAGCTTAGAAAGCTGACAGTCCATTGAGCTACAAGGCCAGGTGACCAGAGGATCACAACCTGGCTTCTCCAAACATCTCCATGTAGCCAGGTGACTGGTGGGTCCCAATCCTGGCTTTCCCAAATGTATCCATGGGGCTTAGGTGACTGGTGGGTTCAAATCCTGGCTTCCCCAAACATATCCATGGGTTCAGTGATGGTCAATGGAGCAGATCTGTATTCTTTCAACTGGGGCCCATGAGCTGGCATTCCATAAAATGTCAAATGTGTGTCCCTCGAGATGGAGTTATGATGCTCTGGCTGTTGTCCTGTAGAGTGTTCTCAGCTGTGGTTATGTAAAGAGTCTCTGGTTCTTTAGATCTCTGGACCTCTTGTTAAAGAGGCATATCCACCTTACATAGGCAAAATTGTTGTCCTTCAAGCCACCATCCAGAGGTCAAGAGGAATGTGTGATGAGATTAACTCACATTGTCTAAGTATTTAATCAATTTGCATAGTTTTTCCACCTCTTTTTTAAAAGTCAACAAGCCACAGAACCCACACAATTGTTTGTCAAAATATTAAGCAAACATCCATTGTTCAATGATCCTGCATCACTGTCTTGCAAAGACAGCAGACAATAAGCTGCAGGAGATGATATAAGAGGCAAACATCAGACATTTAAAAACATCAAAAATCAACGTTTAAGACTCATATGACAACAGTGTCTGGTTCTTAACCATCTGAAGAACAAATGCACAAAATAAAAAATCAACATAAAGATAATAGTCTATGGCTCCTGGATTACTGAATTTACATATAGATAATCAAGATTAAAAGTTGTGTCATCACACCTATTTTTAAGAATAATTATGTCCCCCATGAAATAACAATTTTGTAGCATTTTTTCTCAAAATACTGTCTGTTTCTTGGCTGTTCTTTCTATACATTTATGAATAAATTGACAACTGGATGTTAGCAGTTATAGAGTACCACACTGTCCAATCAATGCTGAAATTGATATCAAAGTACAGTGGCATCTAAAAGATTGGGCTCCCTAGGGCAAAGTTACTGTTATTGTGAACAGTTAAGCAAGTTGTAGAAGAAATTATTTCTAAAAGGGCTAAAGTTAAGGATGACACGTTTCCTTTGTATTTTAGGCAATATATATATATATTTATATATGTTTACATTTTTTACATATTAAAAATTACAAAAAGGAAAATGGGCTGATACAAAAGTTTGGGCACCCTTGAGATTTGTGTGCTCAGATAACTTTGACCAAGGTATCAAACCTTAAATAGCCTATTAGGGTTATGGCTAGATCACTATCATTATTACGAAAGACCAGGTGATGCAAATTTCCCAGCTTTATAAAAACCCAACTCCTCTAACCTTGTGCCAAAAATAAGCAGTCATGGGTTGTTCTAAGCAGCTGTCTGAAAATGGTGGAGGCCCACAAAGCAGGAGAAGTCTATAAGAAGATTGCAAAGCATTTTAAAGTTGCTTTTTCCTCAGCTTGAAATGTAATTAAGGAATGGCAGTTAAGGTGAAGGTCAAGATGAGGTCTGGAAGACAAAGCAAAATTTCAGTGAGAGCTGATCGTAGGATTGCTAGAGAGGCAAATCAGAACCCCCGCTAGACTGCAAAAGACCAAAAGACCTTTCGAAAGATTTAGTAGACTCTAGAGTTGTGGTACATTGTTCTACTATTCAAAGACACCTGAACAAATATGGCTTTCTTGGGAGAGTCATCAGAAGAAATCTCTCCTGCGTAATCAGTGTCAGAAGTATGCAAAATAACATCTATACAAGCCTGATGCATTTTAAAAAAAAACCTCATGGGGACAGATAAGTTTAAAATAGCACGGTTTTTCCACAATGATCAAATATATATGTGGAGAAAAAAGTGCACAGAATTTCAGGAAAAGAACATCTTGTCAACCATTAATCATGGGAGTGGATTGATTATGCTTTGGGGTTGTGTTGAAGCTACAAATTCTTGAAGCAAATATAACACCAAATCAAAATCCACAATAGACTACCTCAAAAGACGCAAGCTGAAGGTTTTATAATGACCCTCACAGCCCCCTGATCTGGATATCATTGACAATCTGTGGCTAGACCCAAAATACGAGTGCATGCAAGACGACCCAGGGATCTCACAGAACTGAAAGAATTTTCCAAGGAAGAATGGATGACTTTTGACTGCCTACACAAAGCATTTACAAGCTGTGATACTTGCAAAGGGGGTGCTGCTAGGTACTAACCATGCAGACTGCCCACAATTTTGCATCAGCCCACTGTCCTTTTTGTAATTTTGAAAATTTAAAAGATGAATATATATATATTTTTTTTTTGCCTAAAATGCAAATGAAATGTGTTATCTTTAACTTTAGGCCTTTTAGAGATAATTTCACCTTCAACTTCCTTAACTGTTCACAATAACAGTAATTTTGTCCAGGGGTGTCCAAACGTTTACATGCCACTGTATATAAGGACGCACAAGTTTGACAATCAGAATGATAATACCTAATTTTCAATGTATTCATACCTTTCTAGAAAGAATAACAGAGGAAAGGCCCAATTCAGAATTTTATGAGAAAATTTTAGAAAATTGTTATTTAACAGATAGAGTACTACAACTATTTAATAAAATGGACCGGTCAGGAGAATCTAAAATTGGACAATTAAACTCATATGGAGCGTCCGCCAGGGCAGTGGGGATACTCGGTACCGGACCGCTTCTAAAAAGGGCATTGTCACGGCAGCAGTGACCCAGTCCGTGGCCCTGGGCGTCCTTAAAAGGGGTATTTACAAGGGAATACAGTTTATAGTAAAGTGTTCGTGATGCCACCTGTGGTACTCGGCAATAAAAGATATTAGCCCACTTTGCAGATTCAGTCCCCTGGGACAATTGATGCAGCAGAGTTGGTTCAGCCCTCCACAGGCAGGGCTATGTCCCAGGGCAGATGTAGTGTGTTCAACATAGTAACGATGTAGTATTTGGCAAGGGATGTAGCAGTGCTGAGTGGGTGTTGCAGGAAGAACTTGAAAGGACACAGTCAGGTGCAGCTTCCAAAGCTTTACTCACAGTTCTGCAGGTAAAGTGTCCAGGGCACTGGCTAGAGATGGTGCTGGAGTTCCGATAGCCTGGAAACACTTTGGATTCCACCTTGCCAGGAGGGTTTGTAGGCCTTCCTGCTGCGCTCTCTGTTCCTGGCCTCTGCTGCTTATAGCTAAGCTGCGACCCTCTTCTCTGTGTTGTTTTTCCAACCTGTATAGCAGGCAGAGTGAGCCTATCAAGGGTCCCGTCTCTTCTCACTGGCAACCCTGACTCTTGTGTTACTGCTGTGCTGGCAGGTATCAGCGTGAACAGAGGACTTGCAATTCTCTGTTCTCCAGATGCGACTGTCGGGCTTGGAGTCCCAACTGGTCCAGGACTCTGGTGTCCACTTTTATCAGAGCTCTGCTCTGGGTGAGCTGTAACATTCAGCTCCTTTCCCACGAGCTTCTCTCCACATGTCCTCTCTCGTCCCTGTCTCAGACTCACTAACTCCTGCCCAAGCCAGAATGTTCCAAGGAAGCTCCCCTGAAATCAGGTGTTAGAGCTCCCCCCTTCTGGTCTGGAGTAGGAAAAGTGTTGCATGCTGTGTGTTACCTGACAAGGGGTTTCCTCTTTGTTTCCAGGCATGGCGTCACCCCCTGTGAAGAAAGCAACGCCACTGTGGCAACCGGACTCCAGGGGTGCCACACATATATACCAAAATAATTACCTTATTTAATTTTCAAATATTATCACCTTCTGGTCTAAGAGTTTGCGGAAATTCAGCCTAACAACCAAAAATTTACAACACAATGTGTCATGTACCACAAGATTACTCACATATACTGCAGCATACCGGGACGTTCACTACTGTGGGACATCAGAGCGTATATGTGCATCTAGTCCAAGAGCCGCAAGAAAGTTTCAATATCACACTAGACTGCCACATCCTGTTCTTTAAAGCAAAGAAAATGGGTAATGTTTCCTTTATCTTTATTACTTTCTAAACAAAAAAAAGTATTCCGGGATCAGAATAATTCTACTATAAAAGTGTCAATTTTACCTTTTCACCAAAAAATAACAAAGAAGTAAACAAAGTGATGTACTTTAGGGACCCACAGTACTGATGAGACGTAGTCAGAATCAACAAGTAAATATTTACATCCATGTACCTTATAGATGACATCTTCTCTGATTGAGTCTTTTTTCTTCGCCTCCATCTTGTCCAGACACCATGATCACTTTTCACATTCACAGCTCATCTCTTCAGATTCATGCTTCTCTGGTCTTCTGCAGCACATCCCGACACACTGCTCTAATAAATAAGAGTGTTATCAATATGCCATAAAAAAATCAATAAAAAAAATGTATGTAGGATTTGAACTAACGAATGGACCATACATTGTAGTGGCTAACAAATCGGGGATTCATGCTACATGCCACTGCAGCACACCAAACCCAATGAATGAATGAGGTTTGACATGCCATGTGCTTGGTTTGGCGTTTTTTTCAAGACAGCATAAAAGACAGTCATACCATACAGTCTCACCAGGTTTGTCCTGATGAAAAGAAATGTTAAAAAAACTGTCCGTCACATCCAAACATAAACTAAGTGTGAACAGGTGCTTAACCTAGAGTCACCAACTCACATACACTCAAACAAAAAAGGCAGCACTCTGTAGCACTCTCTCTTTAGGATATAGATTTCAGTCTAAAGAGAGGATTCACATTAGGTTCCCATACAGATGAAGACTTTAGTCTAAGCGAGGATTAGCATTAGGTTTAGGTCCTGGAAAGCGAGAAATGCCTTAACGTGGCTTCCAGGTACACATGAATTGGCCAATTTATGCGCTAAGCATTCTCAATTTTTCATATTTCTAATGCAGTAATGCAATTCATTTTTCATATTTCATATTTGCATGCTATGGCGCTACAGAGTGCTGCCTTTTTTGTTTGAGTGTCCTGATAAAGAGGTCCTGAGTTACCTCGAAACGCGTTGACTTTTAAACCTGTTTAAAGAAATATTTTTTATTTTAAGGACTGCGAGTATTCCATCTCAGCAGCGCATAAGTGATACCGCTGTTCGGTTTCCTTTTATATCTCAGGTCAAAAGTGGCCAGATTTTATTTTAGTTTATTCCCGCTGCTACCCTGAGATTTTGCTTTTTTTATTTATTTTTTTTAATTTTCCTTATAGTTCCTGAAATATAGGAATTATTATTTAATGAGCAAAATATGCTAATTTCTATGGTCTTTGCTAAATGGTCGTTGCTCATAGGGTAATTGTGCAGCGCAGCCTAATCACCTACCCTAGAGAATCCTGTAAGCCAACCTCCTTGGTAAAGATGAAGACAACAAAAAATGGCATATTGGGTGCACTGCGTAAGAAGGAATATACCCATGGAACAGTATGGCAGATTTCAAAGTACTTGTTCTCACCCACAAAGCTCTCCACAGTGCAGCACCCCCCTACATCTCCTCCCTCATTTCTATCTATCGGCCTAACCGACTGCTGCGCTCTGCAAACGACTTTCGACTAACCTCTGCACTAATCCGTACCTCCCACTCCCGACTCCAAGACTTCTCCCGCGCTGCGCCAATCCTCTGGAATGCTCTACCCCAAGAAATTAAGACTATCCACAATTTGCATGGTTTCAGGCGCTCCCTCAAAACACATTTGTTCAGAGCGGCCTATCACATTCACTAATCAAAGTCATTCTATGTGTAAGTGTGTGTGTGTAGCCCATTCACTATCTCCATCCATCCCTCACTCCCTCAAGATGGCTGGACCATCATTGTAAATGCACCATTGTATATATACACCTGTACTTTGTATCTCCCCCACCTCATTGTTGATTGTAAGCTCTCACGAGCAGGGGCGTCTTATTTTGCTTTAATTATTTTATTGTTAACATTGTTACTTATGACTTGTGTTTTGAAACTGTTAAACTGTAAAGCGCTGCGGAATATGTTGGCGCTATATAAATAAAGATTATTATTATTATTATTTCAAAACAAAAAAATAAAGACAAAATAAACAAAAAAAAACATAATATTTATGATTTTTGAGCAGCAAGAATAAAATTAAAGCAAACACTGTCCGTTTTTGACCTGCTGATACATCTTCAATGACTATTGATCAGTCTTCACAAACTTCTGAATCTTTGTAATTTATTCCATCACCTTATTTTACTTTCTTATCTCCAAAACTCCATGCTGAAAATACTGTTTTACCTGCCATGTCCATGTACTTAGAGTAGCTGATTTGAGCTGTAGCTGTCTCCAGCATCTATACTCTAGTGTGCGCTTCTTCATTCTCAGGCACTATTTTTAAACACTCTCCTTGTCTGAACATGGATAAGGGAAGCAGAGAAACTCGACCTGGAGTTTGGATTTTCGGAACAGTTATAGGTCAAATCAGCTACTTGAACAAGGCAGTTAAAACAGCACTTACAGTGCAAAGTATAGTAAAAAAGGAATAAGGTAATGGAGTATTTACAAAGAATCAGAACTTTGCAAAGACAGATCAATAATAAAAAAAGTTGAGTTGATCTGTAATACAATTCAAAATAAAAAAAATTACACATCAAAAAATAAAATAAAATACATTTAAATAACATTTAGTGAAAAATAACTGAAACCTAAAAAATTAGTATAGTAGTACTTTGTCTATAAATGTTGTGATTTGTAGAGTAAATTTACCATGAAATTCATACTGCATGATCAATGACGTTAAAAAAAATCCTCCAAAATATACCAGAAATAAAAAAAAGACACTGACCTATGAAAAATAACAATCACTTTTTTTCATAAAAAAATAGCATATATCTTAAAATGAATAAATAAAACACCTTAGTGTTCTTGCAGATGATATGAATTGCCAAGTAATTTTAATATATTATTTATACTTTTTTTTTTACATAGTGAATGGAAGTCGTATCAGTCGTTATTGTCAATTTTTTAACAGAATTTTTACACTCAGCAGGTTACAATGCAGCAGCGTTCGACTACTTCATACATATGTATCTCAATAGCTAAAGTAAGTGATTAGGTTGTCGGTAACCCAAGTTCACAGTAGTGTTTAATATGAGTCTGACAATTCAGCTGGTCCTTACAGAGCAAAAGGAACCCAGGCAGAAATGAGCCTGACTAAGGAAATTGGGGGCTCTCCCTTATGCAAATAGATCTCAAGAATTCAGCAGCTGTGCAGTGTGTTCACATCTGTGCTCTAATGTATCCTCAGTAATTGTCACTTCCCACACTGGGTACACTCATCTCTTTGTTAATAAAGAAGCCTGTGCTGAAGATTTGCATTGGCAAGCAGAGCAGAGTGGCTACCCCCTGCTTCATTGTGGAGTCAATGCTGTTAAATAACTTGGCCCTGTATGCCACTATTGTCCTTTATTGCAACATGTCCATGTGCTTGACAACCTTGAGTAGTAAAGCAGCAGACCACCAGCATTGCAAATAGCAAATGTATTTCTATGTAACTGCAGGTTTTTTTTTTAATTTTTTTAAGTTTTTTTTATACCAACTGTATATATCATTGCAACGATGTGTCACTGTATTTAATGTATCTGTATCCCTTACCTGCAGATGCAGAGATAATCTGCAGGTAAATAGCATTACCTAACTTAAATTGCGGCTACAGGAGAAAATGAACTGTTTTCCTCCTGTGAGCCGCCGGCTTTTAGTCATGGATGTTTGCACGGAGCTGCTACTGTCATCACTCACAGCATTGCTCATTGTAAGCATGGTTGACAGCCTGCTCTGCAGCATATCTGTGCAAAACGAGCAGTCAATGAGAGTGCTGGATGTGTTTACAGCTGCTCATATTATACTGAGTGATGACTGTAATGGCTCCATGTACCGCCCCATGACTGAAAGCCGGCGGCTTCATGGAGGAAACAAGTTCATTTTCTTCTGATAGCTGCACTTTCAATAAGGTGGCCGGGCCAGACTGTAATGATATTTACTTGCAAATTAACCCTATATCTTCAGGTAAATAGCATTTTCAATTGTAACAGGTTCTGTTTAAAGAGGGTCTGAGACAATAATTATGTAATTGTTTAAATCTAGTGTAAACGCAGCTGTTGTCCTGAATCTTGTGCTGTATATTTTTTATTTTGGTTTTTCTCCATTCCTGAGATATAGCCAACTCTTACCTGTATATACATCTAGGCTTTTATGCCAACTGGGTGTGGAGCTGTGGAGTCCAGCTGCGCTCGGATTCACATATCCCAGAAGGGTGCACAAAAGGAATCAACCATGAGAGGTCTCACTATACATACACACACCTTCACCCGTCCCTTAAGACCACCAGAGGGAGCTCTAATAGGACTATAAAAGGAGGGTGAAGGTAAGAAGTTCAGTCAGAGCAGAGCTCAGAGTTCAGTCTAGCTGAGACAAGTGAGTAGTGAGTAGTCTGCAGACAGAGCTGTCAGACAGAGTCGAGTATGCAGAGCAGAGTGGAGTTTGCAGTGAGAGACTCAATAGCTCAGTTAGAGAGCTAGGAGCGTGCCGACGCTTTGAGAGCGGCAGAAGAGGCAGCCCACCAACTGCCAGTGTGTATAATCCTGTGAGGGCCTGAGTAGGCCGAAAGCAAGAGGAGAGTAGTAAAGGGGCAGAGGAGCCTAATCAGCTTAACCCAGCAAGTATATACCGGACGCCGGGTCCGAGACTACGGGGATCTCCACGACCCAGTAGGAGACCACCGGAGTTCCTGGAGGACTACAGGTCCCAGGAGCACCACAGAGCTGATACGTAACCGGGCCAGGAGGACGGAGTCCGGCAAGCAGGACGCTGCAAGCAGGGACTGTGTACTTCAAGAAAAGGTCCAGCCACAAGGTCAGCCAGGTGCAGGACAGAGACTAAGTTAGGCCCAGCTACATGCAGGCCAGGACTTCATTGCAGAGAGGCAAGGAACAAGGAGGCATTAAACCTACTTAGTGGGAGAATCTGGATGTGCACCCTTCACCCTATCTATGGGTTGTACCTGCAACATCTTCAGTAAAGGTACCAAAGAGACTTGTGTGTGTGTGTCCACCTTCTTGTCCCTACCTTGCCGGGTTTCCCTCAGTCCTGCATCCCTACACATCTACCTGCCCTGGAAGGATACAGCCTCACCTGTAGAAGGCCTAACACCTATAGCTGCACAACACCATCCCTTCCAGAGGATCTGCACAGCAGCGCTGCTCCCCCTGACCAGATACTACAGGTGGCGTCATGACTAACTACACAAACATTTATTCCCCTGTAAATATCCCCCTTTTATGCTGAGCGCCCAGGGCCACGGACCTAGCTGTGCTGCCGTGACATCCCCATAGAAGACAATAGGCTCGGATCTGAGTACCCCACTGCTCTGGGAGGGCGGCTCAGAGCCACTTATAAACAGGGCAGAGAGGGCCATACCCCAGGAATAGAGAAGAGCAGGAACAAAGGAAAGACAATGGTGGATTCAAGAGAACTGAGGCATTTACAATAGGTAAAAAAAAAGCATTTTTATTGCAAGTGACAGGTTAAGAACTTCTGTTGAACATTACATCACTTTGTCTTGTGGGGCAACAATGTCATCAGCTCTGTGGCCAAACCCCATCTGAAGTCGGTGTAAGGAAGAGGACCAGGCGGTGAGTACCTCTGAGACGCCGTGTCCGGAACTGCCGAGGCTGCCTCCAGTGTGCAGGGGGGAAGGAAAGAGGAGATGGAAAGAATCCATGACCTGAAAGGAGTGGGCGTGGTAAGTGAGGGGAGGCGGCAGGGTTTAGCTCTGGGAAAGGGAGAAAGTTCCCGCCGAAGGAGAGAGAGAGAGCAGGGACTGGCTGCACGCTTCGGAGTGAGTTGAAGCGCAGAGCAGAGACCCAGGACGGGGTCAGTGAGGACTCCCGGGTACCATTGGGCGCACAGAGAGATGGGCACAAGGTAAATCAGTTCTGTGCAGGTGTTCAGGTACCAGTGGGTGTACCAAGGGACGAGCGCCAA
>JARQOD010000005.1:49885892-49935716 GCA_033576555.1 Oophaga sylvatica
GTCGCCGTTACGTTTTGCTTTTCAGAAGGTCATTGGTCACTTTGATGAGTGCAGTTTCAGTCGAATTTTAGGGTCGGAAGCCGGACTGTGAAGGGTCTAGGAGGGAGTGAGTGGAGAGTAATGGGTGAGGCGGGAGTAGACTAGGCGCTCCAAAAGTTTGGAGATGAAGGGGAGATTGGAGACCGTCTGTAGTTTTTGTGCAGGAAGGGTCAAGAGCGGGTTTCTTTAGTAGTGGAGTAATGATGGAGTGTTTGAAGGAGGATGGGAAAATGCCAGAGGAGAGTGAGAGATTGAAGATTGTAGTTAGGTGAGTTGTGACAACAGGAGAGAGAGACTGGAGGAGATGTGAGGGGATGGGGTCGTAGTGCATGTAGTCGGACGAGAGGAAGAGGAGTCTGGAGACTTCTTCTTCTGTGATGGGATCAATGTGGAAATTGAGCCAGGGGAAATGCAGGGTGGGAGGGGAGTCACAGCACTTGGTGGTTGAGAGCAGATTTCCTGACGGATAGTATCTATTTTTTCTATAAAGTGGGAGGCCAGGTCGTCAGCACAAATGTCTGTGATAGGGGCTTGTGCTTTTGGCCTGAGGAGGGAGTGAAAAGTGTCAAAAAGTTTCTTGGGGTTGTTGGCTAGTGAGGAGATCAGGGTGGTGAATTTAGGTCTGTTTAGCGAGGTGAAGGCTGCATTATAAGTTCTTAACATGAATTTAAAGTGGATGAAGTCTTCTGGTGTGCGGGTTTTTCTCCATAGGCGTTCAGCACTCCTAGAGCATCGCTGGAGAAGGTGAGTTTGCGATGTGAGCCAGGGCTGTTTTACTGTGTGTTTGGAAGTTCTGAGGGTGAGCGGTGCTACTTGGTCAAGGGTGCTTCTAAGAGTGTCATTGTAGTGATGAACAGCCAGATCAGGACAAGAAAAAGAGGAGATTGGGGACAGCGAAGAGTGTGGGGAGTCTGAAAGTGTCTGAGGGTTAATGGCTTGTAGATTTCTGAATGTGTGGTAGGTAGGAGTTCGCTGGGTGGTGGAGGATTTGTGAGCGTGAAGGAGAGAATGTTGTGGTCAGAGAGTGGAAGCGGTGAGTTATTTAGGTGGGAGATTGAACAGAGGCGGACAAAGACCAGGTCAAGGGTGTTCCATCCTTGTGTGTCTCAGAGGTTGAAAGCTGTGAGAGGCCTAGAGAAGTGGTTAGTGATAGAAGCTGAGATGCAGATGTGGAAGTAGGATGTTAATGGGGATGTTGAAGTCTCCAAGGATAAGGGTTGGTAGTTCTGAGGACATGAAGTGCGGCAGCCAGACTGAGAAGTGGTCAAGGAACTGGGTGGATGAGCCTGGGGGCCGATATATGACCGCTACTCTGAGGGAGAGGGGACAAAAGCAAAGCATCAGATCTCATACACCCACTTAGTAGACCTACATCAGTTCTGTGGTCTGGATCCATACTATGGGGCTTATGTTATCTTTTGGAGGATTATGTACCTTTTGTAAAGATAGTCGTGCTCGTCTATACTTAAAAATGGTAGCAAAGACCAAAGGATGCTTTATGGACTGTTATTTTTCCCTATAGAAAAGCTGGCTGAAAGATTGGGTTTGTAAAATTTAACGAGAAGCTTCTAAATGGGGACTGTGCTGTTTTTCATCCATAAATGATAGAGACATCAAAATGTACCATACAGAGCTCACAGGGAACAAACACTACAGAAGCTGGAGACCTACGGAAAAGATATAAGAACAAACACTTTAGTGGTGCAGTGTATAGGCATATGGTATGGTAATTCATGTGATCGGATTGGGGAAATTAGTAGCTGGAAATTCTACATTCAAAGTCACCAGACTTTTTCCTATCAAGTTATAATTTTCAGGATGTCTCTGAGATCATAATGGAGTAATGAAAATGTTCATAAGTCATACCGAGGAAAATGAAATTCCCAGTTTCAATTAAAGGTGTACATGTAGCTGATACAGGTGTGGAATTAGGGTGATTACTTGCATCTCATCTAGGCAATATCCTTCCGCACCCCCAGGTCACCTCGTATGATTAGCTGCACCTGTGCTCCATGTAAGAGTGAAATTCTCATTTACAGCTCTGCAACCTGATTAGTTTCTTTCCAGGATCACAGAGAAAATGACCTTTTAGTCAATTAACTCTTGGCCTTTCTAGTGAGAGTGCTAGACCGGGGTGTCACATGAGATGAAGTGGTCAGCTGTACTTATAGTCCCTCGGGACTTCTCGCAATGCTATGAAGATGGTCAGCTGTTAATGAGCCTCAGGTGATAATAACATTTCTTAGCTTACAGAATCAAGCCCATGATTTACAGAAATTTATATATATTATATATTATATATATATATATATATATATATATATATATATATCATTACAAATTGGCATAATAGAACCAGATGAACTGGCCTATGTGTTATACTTTTACACACGGTATGTTTTCTGGTATAAAAGAGTCACAAATTAAGCATAACTGAAGAATATTGTGCAATATTTTTGCTTTTTCTGCTGCTCACACCACTTTTCAAAGAAGTGGATCTGACAAATGTACTATAGTTTGCACCAGATAGTAGTTTTAATCATAGCATAAATTTGTATCAGTCCGCGGCTGACGTAAAATTGAGCTTCTAAAGCACTCACCGCATGAGATGCACCAAACATCTGAATATTAGGTGCGTCTTAGTCAAGCATGCTTTTTATTAAGAGTGGAGTAAAAAAACATCATCTTAGTATCTTAGCCCCAGAGTGGTTGAAAGGTGCGGCTCAAAACTAAATATCATCTTGTTTAATATATCACCTAAGGGCTCCTTCAGACATTCATCTTTTGCATACGAATGCTGTCCACGTTTTCAGGGATAGCACTTGTATGTCTAATTGTGAATAGGGTCATTCACAAGTCCGTGATTTTTTTTTCGCGGAGCAGGTAGTCCGCGCAAAATTGTGCAGACTTGTCCGATTTTGATCCGAGTGTCAGATCAATGTTGGCAATTCAAGTCTATGGGTCTATGAAAAATGCGGCTGGAAAGACTATTTCAAGGACTAATAGAAGGTGGAGAAACTTTTTTTGGTTTTCTTTCACGTAAGAGAAAATCTGATGAAACTCAAGCCAAACTGTTATAAACTCTTATAAAACTGATGACCGAAATTACTGATGAAACTGTTGATTTTTCTCATACGTGAAAAAAACTGACTTGTGAATGAGGCCTTAACCATTCCTTGAACTGAATCTTAAACTGGGACATGTCTATCCACCTTTTTTGTTTTTTTCCTCTGCCTCTATTCTCAAAGGCTGGCCAAACATCTCAAGAATTTGACCTTTTACATTGACACAGCAAAAATCTTACTGTTATTTTATTCATTACAGTCTGAACTACTGCAAATCTCTACTAATTGATCTTCCTCTTGCAAAAGGCTCCCCTCTCCAATATATCCTGGATGTAGCAGCCAGGGTAAATATTTCTGTCTGGCTGCTACACTGATGCCTCCAGCCTGTGCCAGTCATTGCACTAGTTAACCATCCACCACAAAATACAACATAAACTTATCACTAGCTCCCACAAAGCTGTCCACAGTGCTGCACCACTCTACATATCCTCTCTCTTCCTTGTCTACCACCCTACCAGTGCTCTTTGTTCTGCTAATGATCATAAACTAATACAAAGCTCTCAATCCTGTCTCCAAATCTTTTCTTGTGCTGCTCCAGTTCCCTGGGAAATATTACCCCAGACAATCCGGTTAATTCTCAGTTTCCACAGTTTTAAACATATTCTTAAAACACATCTCCTTAGACTGGCTTATCACCTCACCTCACAAACTGTTCTCTGTCCTCCTTTCCTAAGGTTTCCTCAGAGTCTGCTCCCATCTACCATCTTCTTCCACACCTTCCATGATCTCAGTAGAACTTTCTATCTGTATTAAATCAGATATTTTTTCAGAATTTATTCTGACTGGGATCACATCATGCAGTTTTATTTGAATGCCCCTATTCGATATAATGATGGCTAGATCTTACACGTCAAGCACTTTTTACCTTTTGTGTCGTCTCCATTTCCTCATAGTTTATAAGCTTGTGATCAGGGCCCTCTCTCTTCTTGGTAATTGCCAAAATATGTGTTATTCTAATGTCTTATAGAGTTTTTATGTGTCCCCTCTAATATACAGTATAAGTGCTGTGGAATATGTTGGTGCTATAGAAATAAAATTATTATTATTACTTATTATAAAAACTTCCATATCAAGCAATATAAAATTATCTTTACTTATTCTTGACTACTTAAGTGTAACCTTTTGCCGGTTATCTTTATATTATAGAAAATTGAATTGCAGAGCTTTTCATATCTTATGGACGTTTACGATTACAGATTAAGGCTACTTTCACACATCAGGCTTTTTGAATCAGGCGCCATCCGGCCTTTTTTTTGAACACCGGATGCGGCGAACGGACACGCCGGATCCGGTGGGTTTAACATTAAAAAGATATAGCGCCGGATTGCGCCGCATGTACCTGCATTCTGTCCGCTTTCTTCTGGATGCGGTGTCTGGTTTGTTTCCGGCGTCTAGAAAAGACGCATTTTGAAACTTTTTTTTTGTCCGGCCAAAACGCCGGAAGGGCCGGATCCGGTGCTTCCGGCCTTTGTGTGCAATGGAAGTCTATGAGCGCCGCATTGCGCCGCATCGCGCCGCATCCGGCAGAAACCTGATCCGGTGGCCTGATCCGTTTTTTTTGTCTGGGAATGTTAATTAGCCCAGACAGAAGCAAACAGATATATACCACGCCTGTGGGACACTCTGCCACATGCAATTAAAGCAGCAAGAGAGACACGTCATCAATTTTTCTCAGGATTTTGGAGCCACCACCACAACCTGCAAAATGGAATCTGGGGACCAACAAGATGTGGGAGCAGAGGAGACGGGAGAAAATAGCAGACGGTAAATATCACCCACCCCATGATACTATGCGTGTATTTTATGTATTTGCATTGTTGCATACTTTATGGGTTGTGCTCAATACAATGTGGATATTACTCTATTGTGTTTTGGTATATTTTTAAATATATTGTTTGTATTGCTTTATTATGTTTTGTCGTATTTTTATATACATTGTTGGCATTGCTATATTGTGTTTTTTCGTATTTTTATATACATTGTTGGTATTGCTGTATGATGGTTTAAAAAAACTTGAATATTTTGTGGGTAGTGCTATGTTATTTATTGGCGTATTTAAATGAGCTTGCTTGTCCACAGTTGTACTTTTTTTTCTAGTAATAAAAGGCAACATAGGGATTACTAGCAGTGCAATAAAAATTGGTCAAAAACTTGTGTGTGCTTATTCCATTCAATTGCATATTTCTGTGTAGCTTTGTGGGTAATGTTTAATGCAATGTGGGTATTGCTATATTATTATTTTCTTTACTTATATGCTATGTGTGTTTTGCTTAAACAAATGTGTGTTTTGCTAAATTGTGCTTTTGTATACTTTAATAATTTGTGGGTAGTGCTATGTTATTTATTGGCGTACTTAAATGAGCTTGCTTGTCCACAGTTGTACTTTTTGTTTTCTAGTAATAAAAGGCAACGTAGGGATTACTAGCAGTGCAATAAAAATTGGTCAAAAAACTTGTGTGTGCTTATTCCATTCAATTGCATATTTCTGTGTAGCTTTGTGTGTAATGTTTATGCAATGTGGGTATTATAATCTATGTGGCTAGTGCTTAAATAAATGTGGGTTTTGCAATATTGATTTTTGGGGTACTTGTATACAAATTGGGTATTGATATATACTGTGTTTGGCACAGTACTATACAATGTGCCAAAAGATATATCCTTTTTGAATTGATGTATACTAGTTGTGTATAGGTATATACTGTGTTTGCATACTTCTTTATTATGGTAATTTATATATAGTGTTGCCAATTTTCTCTATTATGTTGTTATTGCTGTATGCTAGGAGGGTTGTGCTATGCAGTGAAAATATCCTAATTAATCATGATTTGATTTGCTCAATGTATCATGTATATAATGATTGTGTCCATGTATTAAATTGAATTCTATTTTTTCCACAGCAGAGGACATCAGAGGCAGCAGGCTGCGACTGCATCAGCACAAAATGTGAGAGCTGGAGGACAGCATCGTGCCCGGGCGCGCATCTAGCAGACGGTAAATATCTCAAACCAAATAACCGCAAACAGAACTTTTGTCTTTCAGACCGGTCCATGGTTTGAGCCATTTTTTTTTTCTCCTTTTTGTTATTTTTGTTACACTGCAGAGTACAGCATAGGAGGCCGCGGTCAGTGACACCACCACCACAACCTGAGGCAGAAGAAGAACAGGCGCCATCCAGGAGACGGTAAATATCTCAAACCAAATAACCGCAAACAGAACTTTTGTCTTTCAGACCGGTCCATGGTTTGAGCCTTTTTTTTTTTTCTTTTTCTTTTTTTTGTTACACTGCAGAGTACAGCATAGGAGGCCACGGTCAGTGACACCACCACCACAACCTGAGGCAGAAGAAGAACAGGCGCCATCCAGGAGACGGTAAATATCTCAAACCAAATAACCGCAAACAGAACTTTTGTCTTTCAGACCGGTCCATGGTTTGAGCCTTTTTTTTTTCTCCTTTTTCTTTTTTTTGTTACACTGCAGAGTACAGCATAGGAGGCCGCGGTCAGTTACACCACCACCACAACCTGAGGCTGAAGAAGAGGAACAGGCGGCATCCAGGAGACGGTAAATATCTCAAACCAAATAACTGCAAACAGAACTTTTGTCTTTCAGACCGGTCCATGGTTTGAGCCTTTTTTTTTTCTCCTTTTTCTTTTTTTTGTTACACTGCAGAGTACAGCATAGGAGGCTGCGGTCAGTTACACCACCACCACAACCTGAGGCTGAAGAAGAGGAACAGGCGGCATCCAGGAGACGGTAAATATCTCAAACCAAATAACCGCAAACAGAACTTTTGTCTTTCAGACCGGTCCATGGTTTGAGCCATTTTTTTTTTCTCCTTTTTGTTATTTTTGTTACACTGCAGAGTACAGCATAGGAGGCCGCGGTCAGTGACACCACCACCACAACCTGAGGCAGAAGAAGAACAGGCGCCATCCAGGAGACGGTAAATATCTCAAACCAAATAACCGCAAACAGAACTTTTGTCTTTCAGACCGGTTCATGGTTTGAGCCTTTTTTTTTTTCTTTTTCTTCTTTTTGTTACACTGCAGAGTACAGCATAGGAGGCCACGGTCAGTGACACCACCACCACAACCTGAGGCAGAAGAAGAACAGGCGCCATCCAGGAGACGGTAAATATCTCAAACCAAATAGCCGCAAACAGAACTTTTGTCTTTCAGACCGGTCCATGGTTTGAGCCTTTTTTTTTTTCTTTTTCTTTTTTTGTTACACTGCAGAGTACAGCATAGGAGGCCACGGTCAGTGACACCACCACCACAACCTGAGGCAGAAGAAGAACAGGCGCCATCCAGGAGACGGTAAATATCTCAAACCAAATAACCGCAAACAGAACTTTTGTCTTTCAGACCGGTCCATGGTTTGAGCCTTTTTTTTTTCTCCTTTTTCTTTTTTTTGTTACACTGCAGAGTACAGCATAGGAGGCCGCGGTCAGTTACACCACCACCACAACCTGAGGCTGAAGAAGAGGAACAGGCGGCATCCAGGAGACGGTAAATATCTCAAACCAAATAACTGCAAACAGAACTTTTGTCTTTCAGACCGGTCCATGGTTTGAGCCTTTTTTTTTTCTCCTTTTTCTTTTTTTTGTTACACTGCAGAGTACAGCATAGGAGGCTGCGGTCAGTTACACCACCACCACAACCTGAGGCTGAAGAAGAGGAACAGGCGGCATCCAGGAGACGGTAAATATCTCAAACCAAATAACCGCAAACAGAACTTTTGTCTTTCAGACCGGTCCATGGTTTGAGCCATTTTTTTTTTCTCCTTTTTGTTATTTTTGTTACACTGCAGAGTACAGCATAGGAGGCCGCGGTCAGTGACATCACCACCACAACCTGAGGCAGAAGAAGAACAGGCGCCATCCAGGAGACGGTAAATATCTCAAACCAAATAACCGCAAACAAGATTTTTTTTTCTTTCAGCACGGGGCATGATTGTGTCTATGTATTAATTTATTTTATTCTACTCTTTAATGCACAACAGACGAGCATCTCTGATAGAAATTGAGTATGGCCGGCAGGACAGTAGTTCTTCTGGGAGCCCTCCCACTCATCGGCAGCGTTTAGCGGTATTTTTGAAAAAAGAAGTTTCCAAAATCATAATTTTTTTTTTTGATTATTTAAAACAATGCATTTTTTTATTTTCTTTTCATACAGGAATCTGAACAAGAGGAGCTCCCAGAAGAAGGACGTGGTGGACAGATACCTGGAGTGGGCTCGCAATTCGTAAGTTTCCTGCATCCATCATTACAACACAACATCTCACTACACAACGCATCCTAAAAAATAAAAAAAAAAAATAAAAGAAAAATTAAATTTTTTTTTAAAATTTTTGGCAGTCTTCCGCACCTGTGGCTTCAAGAGGTCAAACCAGTGCCTCCCAGAGTCGACCTGAAGAATGCGGCGGTCTTCCATCTGTAAGTATAATTTTTTTTTTTTTTTTAGTTTTAAAAAATTTTTTTTAATAATTTTATTAATTAAAATTTTTTATTTTAAATTTTTTTTAAAGGCTTCACAGCGTGCTCCCGACTCAGACGGAGAGGAGGGGATCGACATCGATCTATTGATAGATCTGATTAGAGAGCGGGAGCCGCTGTGGAACATGGGGGACCGCCGCCATTCTGATCAGATAGTGACACGTCGGCTCTGGGATGAAGTTTGTTCCCTACTTGTTGCATACTGGGAGGACCTCGAAGCTCGGTCACAGTCTAAAATGCGTAAGTATATACAGTTCAGTAGGGATGCTGGATTTAAACCTGTGTTTCCACAACTCCACTCCTCTTGAACCCCAAGAGGTAATGTTTTCAGGATTTCATTAGGTCCAACACTATGTAAATACTGAAAATATTACCCATGGGTGACATGAGGACTGTAGTTTGTATAAAACACATATGTATTATACTAACCAATTTGTGCTATCTCGTTTCAGGGGAGAGAATTGTGAAGCGGTGGCGGTCTATCAGGGATCGCTTCAAGAAAGAGTTCAACAAAGAAATGCGGGCCCCGAGTGGTTCTTCAGGACGCCAGAGTAAATATAAATATGCAAGAGCTCTGGCGTTCTTGCGTGAAACGATGGTCACCAGAAGGTAAATATTAAAAAATACATGTATTTATAATTTTTTTTTCACAGCCAGGGCCATTGAAATACACTTTATTAATTGTATCTTTTATCTTTATTCCACAGCACGGTGAGCAGCACTCGGGTGCCCGCAGAGTTGGGCCCTACTGAGGCGATCCCTGAGGAGACCGGCACCGAGGGACACTTTGACCGCCCCGACCCATCTGCACCCACACGTGAGCCCTCTTTCCCCTCAACCAGCACTGCAGCAGCGTGGCCGAGTGCATTGCATGAGTCTGCTGGTCAACAGATAGATTTTCCTTTACCCCACCCTTCTGCCCCTGCCACCTCTAGTACAGCTGCGGGTACTGGGCGGCAACGGCAGAGGGGTCAGGAAAGTAACTATGCGCCCGAGTTCTTACACATGAACGCATCTTTCCAGAACTGCCTTAAGTTGCTATCTGAGCAAGTTACCGCAGGTGTTAATCAGATAACCTCACTAGTTGGTGAGGTGAAGACACTTCTGGAAACTGTCGTTCAGAGTAAGAGGATCCCCAAACCACAGTTTTTTTCGGTCAGTTGCGGAGCGCATAGATCCGCTATCTGCTGACCAGCAGATGTTTGTGATGCACACGTGCCACGCTGCTCTAGTGCAGGTTGTCTCCCATCCTCCTCCATCCACCCCAGTTGTTCCTCCACCTCCACCCCCTCCAGTCATCGTGCCTCCTCCCCCTCCTATTCATTATCAGCCACCTCAACAGTTCCAGCAACCTCCCCACTATCACCAACCTCCCCAGTACCAGCCACCTTCCCAAATTCAGCCACCTTCCCAAATTCAGCCACCTTCCCAAATTCAGCCACCTTCCCACCTTCAGCCACCTCAACACCTTCAGCCACATCACCAACTCCAGTCCCCTCAACAACTCCTGTCACCTATTCAATACCAACAACCTCCCCAGTACCAGCCACCTACCCCGTACCAACAAACTACCCCGTACCACACTCCCACATCTTACCAATCTCCTTCCCTCTACCAATTCCCTACCATATCACCTGCTCCTCCAGTACCTGCCCCACCCTGCACCCCCACCCATCACCGAATCTGCCTCCAACTTGTCCTCCCATTCTTTAACCCTTTCCACCCCTTCACCTCTTATTAATGTTCCTTCCCCACCAGCATCCCAGTCCTCTCTACACACTCCCACGGTCGAAGTGTCCCACAGCCCCTCCAATAGTATGTCCACCACACACTACACAACCTTGTAATGTTCTGTTTTTTTGGTTTTAAAAAAAAATACGAGTCATTTGATGCAAAACAAAAATTTTATGAAAGATATTTTTCAAGTAAACTTGAACAAACTTGTTAAAATTTTTTCAATAAATGTTGAATTGGTTGATTCAATTTTTTGTCTGTCATTTCTTTAAAATATTACATGTTATGTAAGGTTACATGTGTAATAAAGATTAAGAACAGTAGCAATATGTGGGGACAAACACAAACATAACAATTTATTAAACACGCTCATCCTGCCAGTCTACCTGTCCTTCGGCTGAAATAAAGTACTGGGCAAATCTGTCCCTCATCCTCGAAACAGCAACAGAACTTCTATAAGTATTATTATGGTAATCGTGTAAAGTTGTTTGTCGATGGTGGTCCTCAATGGTCAATTGTTCTTTGGAGATCACAACATTGTGGAGTACCACACAGGCTTTTATTCTTCGTCAACAGTGTCCGTTTTCAAATTGATGGCTGTCATTAGCACCCGCCACTTTGCAGTAAGTATTCCAAATGTACACTCCACCATTCTTCGGGCTCTAGTCAGCCGGTAATTGAAAATACGTTTGCTATGGTTCAGTCCTCTGCTGGCATATGGTTTCAGTAAATGTTCTGAGAGCTGGAAAGCCTCATCACCAACACACACATATGGCATAGGTGGGCCTGTGGTTTGAGGCAGCGGCCTAGGGGCTGGGAAATGGAATGTGTTGCCATAGAGTCGACGTCCCATTGCTGAAATTTTGAATACTTGAGAATCGTTCGATCGACCATATGCCCCTATATCGACTGCAATGAACCTATATTCGGCATCGGCGATGGCCATCAACACAACGGAGAAATATTTTTTATAGTTAAAATATTGTGATCCACTTCCTGATGGCTTCACAATTCTGACATGTTTGCCATCAATTGCTCCAAGACAATTTGGAAATTGGCAGATATTTTGGAATTTATCTGCTATTTCCATCCACCGCTGTGTGGTAGGTTCAGGCATATATTCTGAGACCAAACAGTCCCAGAGTGCACGGCATGTGTGCTTTATTATCCCAGATATGGTAGAGATGTCAAGGTAAAATATAATTTTCTATCTTATATTTAATACATATGTGTTTTGCTATTTTTAACCTTTATAAAAATATGTTTATATGTACTTTGTTTACTTTGATATGTCAAGATAAACACAAAGTTTTCCTTGAATATGTATTATTCAGATTGAAACTTATTCTAAGATGACGTCAGTACCACTAGTCTGTCTCCAAGAAATTCACTGATGACTGCCCCACCTTTGGGAACTGAGGATTGCAACAGCAAGTCTGCCTGGATACAAGACCTATGGAATGTGAACCAATAGAAATGGCCAGATGCTAGATATGTCCATATATGGACATATATAGCTTACCTCCCCGCCCCCATCCACCCTTTACTCCACCCTGACATCCTGTGTAGATAATCCCATGCTTGCAGAAATAAAGATCAGTACTTGCTGAGATTGGTGCCTGGATACAGCCCTCTAAGCATGCTCTGAAGTTTGAACCAGCCTATTGTCTGACTCATTCTTTAAACGGTTAACCCATGCTTATAATCTAATCTGGAGTGACTGGAGGACGAGTGTTTGTCGTTTCGACCCCGACAGAGATTCCCAAACGAAATTGGAAATGGAGTGAGGAGAGTGATTCTCCACTTGCAAGGAATCTAAAAAAAAAAAAAAAAAAACATATCAATGCTCAGAACTCAGGTACAAAAATTTTAAAAGTCAAACAGAATTAATCACTACACACATAGTATAAAACAATACAGACATAGTTTACAAGTATCCCAAAAAAGAACATAGCACTACCCACCAACTATTAAAAGTACGCCAAAACAGAATAGAGCAATAGCCACATTAAATTACATTACACCAAAAAATAAGATAGCACTACCCACAAACTATTAAAAGTACGCCAAAACATAACATGGCACTACCCACAAATTATTCAAGCATGCCAAAACAGAATACAGCAATACCCACATAGCATAAAAGTTAGCAAAAAAATAATATAACAATAACCACATTGTATTAAACATTACCCACAAAGATACACATAAATATGCAATTGAATGAAATAAGCACACACAAGTTTTTGACCATTTTTTATTGCACTGGTAGTAATCCTTCTGTTGCCTTTTAGTCCTAGAATAAAAAACAACAATACAAGTGTGTGCAAGCAAGCACATTCAAAAATAATAGCTTACCTTATTGTCACCATGAGACGCTCCGACGGAGAAATCGAATACCGGCAGTACGTGTCACATCTCCTGATCTTGTCTTCAATCCTCTCCACCAACATGTCAAAGGTTGCCTTCTTCATACGAAGATAAGAAAAAAATTTATGTGGATTCTCTCTTAGCTCCATATTGAGTGTGCAATAGACTCCACGGGTTAGTCGCTGTGCCGTGATGGGATGGATCCACATACGACGGCGGCGCTGTCGCTGACGCTTTAGGCGCTGCTCGATCCTTCTCTCCTTCTCCATAACGATAAAACGCAAGCGATTCGCCTCCGCTGTGAAATCCACGAGATTCCGGAAAATATTACCAATAATCGCCTCCATCTTCATCAGTCACTTGCTCTTTCTCAAAAATGCTCCTCTACAACCTGTCAAAGATGTTCTGTAGGAACACTGTATATATAGGATTTACAATAGCCAATCAGATTTTGAAATGAAAGGGGCGTGATTGAAAACCGGATCCGTCGTAATCCGTCCAAAAACGGATGAAACTGATGCGCCGGATCAGGTTTTCTGCCTGATCCGCAAAACGTATCAGGCAGAAAAACGGATCCGGCGTATCAGGTTTTTTATTTCATTGCTGCATCCGGCGCTCCGGCGCGACGCCGGACCGCGCCTGATTCAAAAAGCCTGATGTGTGAAAGTAGCCTAAGAGGAGGAGCTGTTACAGATGAGCTGATCTGGTGAGATTCAGATTCACGATTCAGTCATAATAAGTCCATCCACCTGGTCCGTCAAGAGTCACTCTCATTTCATCAATCCATAGAATCTGTCTTCAGATATTTTTTGGCCCGGTCTTGAAGTTTCCCACTTTTGTGTCTTGTTCAGTGGTGGTCGGGTTTCACCCTTCCTTACCTCGGCGATGTCTCTGACGATTGAACAACTTTTTCTTCTGGGTTCTCCAGGGGTCTCAGTTCTGGAATATTACAGCACTGGAGGATAATGATGACTTCCTGGTCACTTCTAGTTTGATTCTTCTCAAATCTTTGGCAATTAATGTGCATCTTTTTTTCTCTATACGTTTTTTGCTATCCTGTTGACTATTTACAACAAAACTCTTGATGTTTCTGAGATCGCACACCAAAATCTGAGTAATTTCCAGAGTGCTGCTCCCTCTGTAAAACTCATAGCAATTTTTGACTTTTCAGAGTATATTGAATCTCTTTTTTGGCCCATTTTTGCATGAGGAAAACAAGCTGCCTAATAATTCTGCACACCTTGATAAAGGGAGCTGATATCCTTAGGCCTCTTCCTCCCTCATTACACAAATACATATCACCTGATCCACTACATCCAATAAGAATTCACATTTTTACAGCTCGGAGTTGGAAAATCTGCATAAAAATGATAATCTGGTCACTTGCCTAATATTTGCACTCAGTGTAAGTTAGCACATTCATGCATCCAATAAAAACTGTGCAATACTCCAGTTTTCCTTTAGGGGTGCTGCAGGGAAAGTGTTAACCCTTTTAACACAAAAAGCTGGTCTAAAGCAGGCAATCCTCTTAAGGGTTACAAATGGACCCATGGTTGTCTAATGCCCCACTGGTCCCCAAGCAGTCTTCTAGTTCTCTCTTGACAGTCATATAGAATACCATGGCGGCAGCCGATCAATGGCCTCTAATTAGCTGCTGTAGTCACTTGAAGCATAGGGGATGCCAGCAGTGACATTGAAGAATGGTGGGATTCAGTAATTTTTTTTTAACTTTAAGACCATCTTGGGACCTTTTGAAAAATAAAATATGCAAAATATTGTAGTCGAAAACCCCATTAAAATCTTACAGTAGCGTTTTCTTTCTTGACTGTTATACAGTTAAAAACTGTCTTCTAATATGTTAAAAAAAAGATTGGAAAGATGTATTCCTTCCATTTTAGGTAACAGGTATAATTTTTTATGCAAACACTGGCGTCCCACAGTTTTAATTTATATTAGGACAGGAAAAATCTAACCTTTCGCTCTGTTAGGAATTAAGAATGTGAAGCTTTGATTACAAGTTGTCTGGTAAATTCCAGACTGGAGCTGTGATAAATTAGGTACCTGGAGAATCTTACTGTGTCTTTTTCATTAAGTTACATAGCTGTCTGCATATGTTTACTAACATATCCGAGACCGAGCTGGTTGACAATCAAACTTCCCGAAGATGTGTGACTAATGAGAAGAGAGAATACAGCGAAGACTATTTTATAGTAAAAATCCAAAATATGTTTATTATAATTCCTACTTTTAGAGGAGAACATACATATATAAACACACACAGACCTTTAAAACTATTTATAAATGCGTCATAAAAAATCCCGCTTGTGTCTTCCAAAAACAGACCAGTATCTGTGAAGCTACAGTAGAACCTACTTGTTTGAAATTTGTCTTTCTGCAAAAACTGATATTCTTTTCTTTTTTACTTTAGACCTTTTTTAACTTTTTTCTTTAAGTTTAACCAACATAATACTACCACACAGTACCAAGATAATTCAGCCAATTAAAGTCCACATAAGACATAAAATAATATACAGTCTCTGACAAACACTGCTTTAAAGAACCCACATATTTGTAGATTGTGAGCCCTCGCTGTCAGGGTCCTCTCCTCCTGTACCAGTCGTGACTTGTATTGTTTAAGATTACTGTACTTGTATTTATTATGTATACCCTCCTCACATGTAAAGCGCCATGGAATAAATGGTACTATAATAATAATATTACCATGTACTTCACATACACTGCTGCACAAATTATCTGTTGCATCCATATGTATGCTCGCCTTTTTCAGGTGACATTGGGTGACAGTGCATCAGCTGTGTTTAATATTCTTGGCAGGGAGCTTGGGAGTTAACTCCTGAACCTAGTAATTTTATTATTTTGCTTCTATGAGTCTTGGGCAGGCTTCATTATTTATTTGCTGATCATTTTGATTGTTTTGACCTTTGCCTGATGATTCTGATTTGTTTTCAGACTTCTCAGGATTTGACCCAGCTTATACAACTCTTCTCTGCCAGCTTGCTCCACCGGCAAGAATCAGCACCTTGGAACAAACCCATGGGGGCTATGTGGGTCTAGATCCCTAAACAGGAGTTAAAGGATGGAAGCCAGGGTTCTTCTCCAACCTACTAGATCATAGAATCATAGAATCATAGAATGGTAGAGTTGGAAGGGACCTCCTGGGCCTTCTGGTCCAACCCCCTGCTCAAAGCAGGATTCTCTAAATCATCCCAGACAGATGTCTATCCAGCCTCTGTTTGAAGACTTCCATTGAAGGAGAACTCACCACCTTTTGTGGCAGCCTGTTCCACTCATTGATCACCCTAACTGTCAAAAAGTTTTTTCTAATATCCAATCTGTGTCTCCTCCCATTCAGTTTCATCCCATTGCTTCTAGTCTTTCCTTGTGCAAATGAGAATAAAGATGATCCTTCTACAATGTGACAGCCCTTGAGATATTTGTAGACAGCTATTAAGTCTCCTCTCAGTCTTCTTTTTTGCAAGCTAAACATTCCCAAATCCTGCAACCGTTCCTCATAGGACATGGTTTGCAGACCGGTAAGATGATATAACTTACACAAAGCCTGTCAATGAAAGCCATATTAAAAGCTGCCAGGCTATCATGAAAGGAGCAACTTAAAATTATCTTTCTCACAGAGAGATTCAGATTCAAACTCTTACAAAGTCAATATACAACCATTCACTTACCCTTACAGAATGGCCAGGGATAAACATGAAGCTTAAAACTCATCTACAGAGAGCTTTTTTGGGGTGTTTTCTCTTCAATAATGAAGAGTACCGTCTGTCTCGCTGAGTGGGATGTCCTTCAGGCAAAGTGGGAGAAGTACTGGTTCTCCTTAAAGAGAGTAGCTGAGTATGGAGCCTTTAGCTGGCCATATACATTAGACTTATGTCGCTCAAACCCACGGATATCGATAGCTTCAGCCAATGGTCTAATGTGTATGGGGGCAAATTATGGTCGGGAGTGATGCTGATCAGGCTTGTCCGATTTCAGATTGCTGATTGTAGCATTTCTCTGAGATAAGCCGCCATCCAAGATGTCAGTTGGTGACTTTCTCATATAGAACACAGGAGAGTACGAGCCAAATGAGTGTTCTTGTGTACGGGAGAATCGGCAGAGATATCTGTCAGTTGTCAATCCTTTGGCCGACAGCGATCTAATGTGTATGACAAGACCTACAGACAGACAACATTCCTTGCTGTACATTGACTGACAAACATCCTGAAATGAACGGCCTATAGATACGTTTCTGACTTTGCCTTTATTCCTGATCATTTTGCAAGACTTGTTAAAGGGTCTCACATTCCTTTCCAGGATGGATGACTGCATCATTTATTGATTGATTGATCATTTGTCTTTAATTATTTATCATTGATTCGTTCTGATTGATTGTTCATCATTAATGCATTATCATTGATTGGTTATTCATCCTTGATTACTTATCACTGATGGCTTATGATTAATTTGTTAGTTATATCAGTGATTGGTTATTAATCCCTGGTTGATCATTTATTGTTAATTGATTTGTTCTTCACCATTGATTTATTGGTTATTTATAATTTATTAGTTATGGTTGGTCATTCATCATTAATTGATCATTGATTGGTTATTCACCTTTGATTAATTGGTTATCACTGATTCATTATATTGGTTATGGTGTTGTTGTTTTTTTAGCAATAATTGATTTTCATTAGTTATTTACTATTGATTCTTTATTCATCCCTGATTAATCATTTATCATTTTACCACTGATTGGTTATGACTGGTTAATCAGTAATGATTGATTTTCATTGGTTATTTACTACCGATTGGTTATTCATCCCTGATTGATCAGTCATCATTAATTGATTATTGATTAGTTATTCATCCTTAGTTGATTATCATTGATAGCTATGATTGCTTATTCGTCACTAATTAAATGGTCATTTATCATTGATTGATTGATTGATTGATTGTATATCATTAGTAATGATTGTTTATTCATCAATAATGAAATAATATTTATTGGTTATTTATCATTGATTAAAAAGGAAAAAAAACTGACCACCACCTCCTAACAGAATAAAGCAAGTGTGTACAAGTGCAAGCTGCTGTGAATGCATAACATACAAACGAAAGAAAAATGTTAAAATGTGCAAACATTGAATATACGAAATTTGGAAGGCATTACTGCTATACAGAATATACTTATAAAATGAAGGTACTTAGCGCATAAATTGGCCAATTCATGAGACCCACCAGTCACAACAAGGCGCATATTTTTTTGATGGGATCCTAAACGTATTATGTCTGAAGCATGCCTTTCCAGGGCTAAAAACCTATACATTTAAAGGGTAGTTGGACCCAACACTAAATAAAAACTGCTTTAGGCTGATGGGAGGAGCTAAGCCACATATGGAGGCAGTACCACAAACAACAGTATGCTACAAAAAAGAAACAAAAACTGACCAGTACCCTCAAAGAGAATGAAAATAGTGCGTACAGGTGCAGGCTGCAATGACTGCATAAAATGCAAACAACCTTTTCCCATCAGCCTGTTTTTAATTAGTGTTCAATCCTACTTGTGCTTAAATTTGTTGGCTTTTAGCCCAGTAAAGTCATGTTTGATGGTTTAGGGTCCTATCAATGACGTTATGTGGCTGGTGGGCTCTCATGAATTGGCCATTTTGCTCTCTAAGTATGTTGTTTTTTATAAGTATATTCTATATAGGGGTAATAAAGTCCATATTTCATACATTCAATGTTTGCATGCATCTTAGCACTTACAGAGGCTGATGTATTCTTTACATTGTATACTATACAGGCGTCACAGCTTGCACCTGTTCGCAGTTGCTTTATTCTATTAGAAGGTACTGGTCAGTCTTTAATTAGTGCTGGATCCTACCTGCTCTAGATATGTGTAGTCTTTTAGCCCTGGAGAGGCATTTTTGATAAATATTAAGTTTAGGGTCCTACCAGAGATAGGTACAACTTGCCGTGGCCGTTGGGCTCTCAAGATTTGGCCAATTTATGCACTAAGTACCTTCAATACTCTTCATATTTCATATATTCAACACTTGTCATTATTAGTTACTCACCATTCTTTGATTTGCGTCTTCATTGCTTCATGTGCCAGTGATAATCTTATTTTAACAGATTACTAAGCACGACGATATAACGCAACACGCCCTTTTTGAATTCGTGCTCCGTGTGAATACAGTCTGAGCCGTCAGACTACGTGTAGCGACGATAACCATCGCAACAGATTATCATTCTGATATAAGGAAAGATCATCCTTTCCCTCGGCCTCTTCGCTAGTTAACAAACCGCACGACACAACACCGCGGAGAAACAGGTGGAAAGAAAATAATTACTGTAATAAATATCACAAAGTGACAGCTTTTTCTTTTTTCCCCTCCTTACGTTAATAATCTTTTCAGTGGCTGTGTCACACTTAGCGGTCACCAAATGTGTTAATTCTGCAGAGGAGGACTCGGAGCAGGTTACCATCACAGATGATCAAACAGATGAAACATATTCACTTATTCTGGCAGCACCGCGGTGATGTCAAATGTGTGTAAACCTACGCTTAAAATATGTGTATTTTGGCTCCAGACATTGTGTACTTGTTTTTCTCCGAGTATCCCTGCTATGCAATTAAAAACTGCGCCACAGTTGGTTCCCAGTTTATGACGTCTGCTTGATAAATAGCTTCTTCTTGCATCTTGATGGTTCATTATTTCGATCTTAACGCAGTGCACCAGGCTATCAAGTGAAATCCTAAGCTAACACCAACTCTGCTTCTTGCAAACTTTTGTCTGACATCGTTTACGACTTTTTTTTTTTTTCAAATTTTTTTTCGCAGCTGCCGAATTCATATTTTGGGGAAAATGAAATACCGTTTCATACATTACGGTGAGCATTTTGTAAGTAGCAGAGGCTGTTTGTTACGACATAGTCATAAAGATATTTTTTTTTTGTCTCGTATTAAATCTTCTGTTGCTTGATGATTTAACCAAACTATCGGATCTGGCATTAAATGTAGGAAGCGGTGCATACCTCTAAGAATGATTTAAATATGCGTGTTTTCCATTATTACTTGTAATAGAACATCTGCTGAAACAGAACAGCCTGTGGCCCTCCAGGACTCGCAAAGCAAGATAGAAATATCTCACTTGTTTTTTTTTTTTCTTTTTTTTTTCATTGGTAAACAAATGTTAAGGCAATATGTGCTGTTTTTTTTATTTCACTTAAATTGCCAAGAAAGAGATTCAATAAAAAAAATAGTTTTTAAAAGTCGAGCTTAGTAGAATGAACTTTTTGCCGTTTATTACGGTATGAAGAAATAAAGATTTATAGGGTTAATCCCGATATTGAGCAAGGGACATTTAGGCCCATCTAGGAGAAATTATTCTTGTATGTCTTAAAGGGGTTGATCAGTACTAGGACAACCCCTTCTTAAACAATATGGTCGGCCCCAATAAAATAATAAAGCCTATACTCACCTACTGTGACAGATCCGTTCCTGCGGTGTCAGCATTCGCTTTTCCCGGGGCTGTGATGTGGGGTTGTGAGAGCCCGGCACCCAATCAGCGCTGGCGTCACTGACTCCGCCTTCGTACAAATTGAACATGAAGAGGAAGTCATGGATCAGCTGTAGCCCGGACTTCCTCTTCATGTTCAGTTTGTCCGAAGGCGGAGACAGTGACGCCAGCGCTGATTAGGTGCCGGGCATCATGTGTTATTCCACCACATCACATCCCCGGGGAGAGCGAGTGAAGTTACCACTGGAAGGTTGCCACCATGGGAGGTGAATATAGGCTTTATTATTTTATCAGGGAAGAACATTTGGTTTAAAAAGGAGTTGACATAGTAGTCAACACCTTTAATTTGTTAATTAAAGGTGTCCACATGCAAAGGCAAAGTCAGCCTAGTTCAATTGGTTGACTCTCTACTATGTACGGGACATGAAAAGAAAAAATGTTGGATTGATTGCAGATATGAGTCGAGCCTACTGAACCTTGCACCCTCCCATGAGGAACATCTTTCATGGCTGCCTAGCTTTTATCATTTGGATTATGTATATGGGGTGTGCTGATCCTTCCTTAACCGATGATGTCTAAGGAAAGAAGGATTGGGCATTGGGCATGTTGATTTTCATCATACCCAATCATTTGCTCTCATAGGAGAGAAGCCCACTCCCATCAGTATCTGGCAGCAGCTTAGTCCCCTCTCTCTGTTGAGATCACATACTAAGGACCTATAAAAACGAATGGGTAAGTGGCATCTGATCAAAAGCAAAACAAGCATGTTTTGATTTTTTTGACCTCATTGAGTAACATTAGCCAAAGTGCAATCCGATGTTTTGACGCATCGCACTTGGACTGAAACTACGGTCGTCTGTACAAGCCCATAGGCACAAAATATCACCAGCACCACCTGGGACCTCATTTTGACTCGTTTCCTCTGCAATTCTTAAGAATGGCCTCAACTTTAGTTTTTGACTAGGGATGTAAAGTAACATTTGTATGGTCCCGAATCCTGATCCATAGGCTGTTTTGTGAATAAAGATAGAGAGGTATTTTGTGATCACCAAAAAGTGGTCATCACAAATGATGGTGTGTCTTCTGGACCTCCTGGGAAATGTTGATAATTTGTTAGGTCCTGGGCTCCTTGCTTGGTCTTCTGGTGGGAAAGTTGATAACCAGCTTTTATTTCTTCCATAGGGAATCTGTAGACAAAAAACTCAATTTGCATTGATCCTAGTTTTTGCAGCAAAACATGGTGATTCTACCAGGCCTCTGTCAGGCAAACATAGTAGGGTCTGAGACGCTGATATTCTACACATTTTTGTTGGTTGTAATATAACTCAATAGAAAACAAGATTTAATTTTACATCATTAAACCAAATGTAATATTTATTTTTTGTTGAATGAAACTCACAATTTTTTGCTGTTTTCTCCTGTTTTCCGTATGTTGATGTCAACTGGTTTCTTGTAGACACTTGTGTGTCTTTTTCTAATTCTATGCATTGAAGGAGTTAAACGTCCACCTGTTTTTATTTCTCCTACCTCACGTGCTCAATGCTTCATGGTCATTTTTAATTGGTTTGCCACCTGCTATACGAATGTTGTTCAGAGAACTTATTTTCGTCTACGATTAAGAACACACATCGAAACGCGTCAGGTTTAGTTCTCTTTTTCCATGTGCTGTTTTTTAATGAATTCTTTTTACTAATAAAGGTATTTTTTTATCCATCTCATTTTTCCACCTTATCGTGCTGGATATTTTTCCTCCTTTTTCCTGCATACCTTGATGCCGTACAGGATCCGTGCACATATGCCTTGGTGAGCCTTCTTTTCCTTTTGCATCTCCCTAATATAAAATTATATTACAGTCAGAAGTATGCAGGGAAAATAGAAAGAATATAAAGCACTGAAATAGAGAACCTCTAACAAACGATAGTTGCCGGAGTTTGATCATTGGAAGATATTAGCTGAAGGAATATTTGGAAACAGAGAACTGAGATACGAATATATTTAGTGCCAATGTAAGCCACACAGGGTGCCAAAAATAACATGCTAAACTATGAGTTATGCTATGTATAGAAAAAAAACTTTTATTTTTCTGCCATGAAAAACATGCTAATCCGTCATTCGAAATACCAAATATAATAATACATAAGCGTTCCATCTCATGCCAAATATATTGGATGGATGTAAAGGGTTAATGGCAGATTTAATAGTTCCATGTTAAAAAGTAAGTTTAAGACCTCATTCTCCCATCTATGTTTAACCATGTACCTGAAAAAATGGTACCGGTATCATCAGTGTTTTGGGTCAGTTTGTCATCAGTGTATGGTTCGTGTGTCCAATTTTGGCATCAGTGTTTTTGATCAGTGTGCTATCAGTGTGTCATCAGTGTTGGGTCATTGTGTCCATTTTTACCATCAGTGTTTTGGATCCGTTTGTGTTCAGTGTACTGTCCTGGTGTCCATTTTCAGTGTGTCATCAGTGTTGTCTTTCATCAGTGTTTGCTGTCCTTGTGTCCATTTTGGCATCAGTGTGTCATCAGTGTCGTCCTTGTGTCCTTTTCATCAGTGTGTCATCAGTGTACGTCCTTGTGTCCGTTTTTACCATCAGTGTGTCGTTAGTGTACTGGTCCTTGTGTCCATTTTTACCATCAGTTGTGTCATCAGTGTACGTCCTTGTGTCCATTTTTACCATCAGTGTGTCATCATATACGTCCTTGTGTCAATTTTTACCATCAGTGTGTCATCAGTGTAGTCCTTGTGTCCATTTTTGCCATCAGTGTGTCATCAGTGTACATCCTTGTGTCCATTTTTACCATCAGTTGTGTCATCAGTGTACTGTCTTTGTGTCCATTTTTACCATCATGTGTCATCAGTGTATGGTCCTGTGTCCATTTTTACCATCAGTGTGTCATCAGTGTACGGTCCTTGTGTCCTTCTTTACCATCAGGTCATCAGCGTACGGTCCTTGTGTCCTTCTTTACCATCAGTGTGTCATCAGTGTATGGTCTGTGTGTCCATTTTTACCATCAGTGTGTCATCAGTGTACGGTCCTTGTGTCCTTCTTTACCATCAGTGTGTCATCAGTGTACTGTCTTTGTGTCCGTTTTTACCATCAGTGTGTCATCAGTGTACGGTCCGTGTGTCCATTTTTCCATCATGTGTCATCAGTGTACGGTCCTTGTGTCCTTCTTTACCATCAGTGTGTCATCAGTGTACGGTCCTTGTGTCCTTTTTACCATCAGTCATCAGGTACGTCTTGTGTCCTTCTTTACCATCAGTGTGTCATCAGTGTACTGTCTTTGTGTCCGTTTTTACCATCAGTGTGTCTCAGTGTACGGTCCGTGTGTCCATTTTGCCATCAGTGTGTCATCAGTGTACGGTCTGTTCCTCTTTACCATCAGTGTGTCATCAGTGTACGGTACCATCCTTGTGTCCTTTTTTACCATCGTCATCAGTGTTATTACAGATGGATAAAGATATAAATTACAAAGCTTATCCCATTCTTTGCAATGATAAATGTGGACAGCACACGGACTGTACACTGACACCATCTGTTTGCTTTGTGTTTTTTCATGGACACATACAGAAAATACAGTGATACTGAAAAAAATGGGCATGTGAACAACCCCATAGACTGTAATGGGTGCATGTTGCATCCTTGAATACACTGATAGAACTTGCATGTTAAACACAGAATGAGGCCTAAGAGATATCTTATCTGATATAATAATGAAAAATAAATTATTTATTCAGACCTTGTTTAGCTAAGACCCCATCACACACAACGATCTTGCTAGCGAGATCGCTGCTGAGTCATTAGTTTTGTGACGCAACAGCGATCTCCCCAGCGATATCGCTGTGTGACACTGATCAGCGACCGGTCCCCCTGCAGGGTATCGCTGATCGTTGTCCAAAGACCAGGACATTTTTTTGATCGCTGGTCTCCCGCTGGCCAGCACGCATCGCTGGGTGTGGCAGGCAGGAGACCAGCGATCAGCTGGTAACCAAGGTACACATCGGGTTTCCAGGCGCCGGGCTGTGCCTGGAAACCCGATGTGTACGTTGGATACCAGCGCGCTGCTGCATGGGAGCTGGTAACCAACGTACACATCGGGTTTCCAGGCGCCGCGCAGCGCCTGGAAACCCGATGTGTACCTTGGTTACCAGCTCCCTGCACCAGCGGGCTGGTATCCAACGTACACTGCGGGTAACTAAGCGACGTTACCCGCAGTGTCGCTGTCCTGATCGCTGCCTGAGCTGCCTGTTTGGCAGCTCACCAGCGATCATATAGCGACACACCGGCGATCCTGACAAGTGCAGATCGTTGTCGGGATCGCTGGTGTGTCGCTATGTGTGACGGGGCCCTAAGATTCCCTCTGCACCATTATCACACCTTGATGCATAGGTAATAACCAAACATTGTGCCACCGTGGCTTCCTTGACCCAACGGTGTAGAGATTTGCATCGTATTTCACACGGTGCATTGCAAAGGATGAAATCTGTAGTGAAAACATGCAGCATAAAATATCACCCTGCAGATGTAAGGCTAAGTGCACACGTTCAGGAATATTTGCGTTTTTTTCGCGTTTTTTCGCGGGAAAAAATGCGTCAAAAACGCATGTATTAAGCATCCTATCATTTAGAATGAATTCCGCAATTTCTGTGCACATGGTCGTTTTTTTCCGCGAAAAAAACGCATCGCGGAAAATCTAGCAACATGTCCATTAATTTTGCGGAATTCTAGCGTTTTTCCCGCTATATTATTGACCTAGAAAGTTCAGGAAAAAAATTGCGGTAAAACGCGTCAAATCCGCGCAAAAACGCACCAAAAACGCGCAAAATCCGCGCAAAAAAAGCGCGTTTTTGCCGCGAAAAAAGTCCGATTTTGCTCAGGAATATTCTGCAAACGTGTGCACTTAGCCTAAAACTTGCTTAGATCACATGCTGATTTTTTTCCTGCAGCTAGTGGATGAGATTTTGTAAATTCCTATCCAAATTGCTGATATTAAATTACTAACTGTAGAAACTAAACAGTGTGGGTATGTTATGGTTCAAAATCCATGCAAAGAAAACTCTGTATGAACATGGCCTAAGGTGCCGTACACACTGTGCCATACACATAGGCCTACCCTTGAGTGGAAAAAAATTGTGAATCCAAGCAAAGTCCATGATACATCTCTGCCAAATCTGCAGTTAGGTGTAGTTTTATTGAGGATCATGAGGCAGGTTTGCTGTGTTTTTCACTTGACATATTGCAAATTCTGTAGAATAAAATAAGTTGCGTTTTTAAAGGGAACTTGTCATGTCCTCAAATGCCATTAACCTGCAGATATGGGGTTAATCTGCAGATTAATAGCGTTGTAAGGCTGCGCAGCCGCCACGCTGAATGCCCAACTACAGGTAAAAATTTTACATTATTCCTCCTGGCAGCCTCCAGCTTTCAGTCATAGAGGTGCTGCCGACAGGTTTCAGTCACCCCTCATTTCAGAGTGAGTGGCATCTGTAACCACGTCCTGGTGACAACTGCATCTGTGCTGAGCCGGCTGTCAGTCAGTGCCGGGCATGGGTACAGCCGCTGCTCACTATGTACTGAGCGATGACTGAAGCTGTGCCGGCCGCACCTCTATGACTGAAAGCCGGAGGCTGGCAGGAGAAATAAAGTTAATTTCCTCTCTGAAAGTAAATTTTATTTTGGACAGCTTTATTTTACTCCACCACATCTCAATCTCAAATCAGCATGTGATGTGAATAAGTAATTAGTACTGATGGCAATGTGGGTGGAAGGGGTTTAAAAAAAAAAAGGACCTGACGGGTTTTCTTTCATTTTTTTTACATTATTTTTTACAGAAGATATATTTAGAATTATAATACCTATTTTTTCCTTTTTTTAATGGATGCAATATTTGCATTTGTACATTATATACAAGTTCAGGGGCTAAAGTAATATTTTACTGCTGGAACTGAAGTTAACGTTCAAGGAAAATTATATTTAGCTCACGTCCATCTATAAACTTTTATGTCTTGACAGTTCAAAGGGCACAGTATGAGGCAGCGTGATGCCCATTTTCCAGCACACACCTGCTCTTCTGAGCCACCTCGGCTAATGAATGGTTACTGATAACAATCCCCTGGGTGCTGTGCGGATCTGCACCTGTGTACCTACTCACCTCTAAGGCCTAATTAGGTAATTAGCAGTTCCCCAGAACGAAGATAGCAGACAATGAACAGGTCAGGCAGCAAAGATGTATCAAGGAGTCGGCAAAGGATCAGCCTGTAGGAGGATTACATTAAAGGTCTGATTATGTCAACTCTCCGAGGCTCTCAGCTGCAAAAACTTGTTCAAAAACACCATGTGAATTGCAGAAAGAGTATCATTTTCTTTTATCCTTATCATACACTCGCCAAGATTCATAATCACTGGGGAAAAAGAAATGTCAAGATAAGCATAATGATAGCAATAGTTCAGATCATCTCTATGGGTTACTCCCGACTATGAAGATTATGTGATTTTCTGCATGAAATCTGATTAAAAAAAACCCAGTTCTGAAATGATCATGTGGATTTTGCTTTCAGCATGGAGTCTGCTTTAAATTGTATTCGGTGTTTTATGGAAAACAGAAAGTTTTAAAAGACAAGATCAAAACGTAAAAAGGGATAGAGGCAAAAAGCTAAAAAAGAGTGCCGTACATTAATCCAGTACAGGAAAGAGATACCACTACACGAATCAGGAATACACCATCAAGTGGTGTTGTAGCTTGATTGCCAGTTCACGGGTCAAGTAATGTGTATTAGTATCTCAGTACTAATGCCCCCTGAATGCCACATTAAAGAAATCATACCCCTGAGAGCCCGCTAAAACACATAATGCCTGGTGAGTGTCCCCATTGGAAAGTGTTGATGCCCCTTAAAGCACAGGAGTGGGCCAATAATCTAAGTTCCTTACCCTAGTCCTATACTTACAGTGAGAAGCAAAAGGCGAACAATGTTTTGTACTTTTGACTTTCAGGCTCCATATCTCACAATCCACTTCTGCTTCGAACGTGAGACTGCCATCATTTTATAGACAACCATCTTGCCTATCTCATGCATAAATTTGACTTGCAGCTATTTAGCATATGATTGGTTATGCAGATTCTTGTCATGTCACTGCATTTTTAATGTTTTGGGCGTAAAAAAATAAATTTAAATTTTTATATTTTTTAACTCCACCTTTGGTTTTCAACACTGCCTTCATCCTTCTGGGCTTACTCTCGATCAACTTCAAACATGTCTCTAATGAAATCTGATCCCAGGTCTCTTCTACACATTCTCCAAGTTGGTGCATACTGGTCAACTCACTTGGCTATGTATACAGATTTTGTTCAACTGTAACCACATGTGCTCGATTGGGTTGAGGTCTGGATGCTGTGGGGCCAATCCAGCACCTCTACTTCATTGTCTTTGAACCATTTATTTGCCAATCTCGATGTATGTTTTTGGGTTGTTGTCTTGCTGTATTACTATGTCGTCCTTTCATACCCATAGCACTTGAATGTACGAAGTAACTCATCTTGTAGGATATTCCCATTTAGCTCAGCATTAAAACCACCAACATTCCTGGTCAAGTATCCAACATCCAACGCCTTTGGCTGTGAAACAACCCTATATCATCAGGCTTCCTCCTCCGAACTTGACAGTTCCTTCAATTTCTCAATCCATTGGCCCCTAGTCACAAACTACTGGAAACCAACTGGAGCAGCAAGGATAAAAAGTGAGGATGTCTTCTGGTAAGTATAAGAGTAGGGGCAGGGAACTTAGATTAGTAGCACCACTCCAGTGACAAAATAAAAAATGTTGAAGTGGTGCTTTAAAAAGTAAGGAATGTCCACTTGCATGCCACCCCTACAAAAAAATAAAGTTTATACTCACATAATTTGAATGGCTAGATCCTTCTCTTGGTTAAATATGTAAGAGGTGTGGACTAAACTGTCGCGTTCCTACCCCTGAAGACACCAATTACGTTGTAATGTGTATTATGTTGTGCATATTTTGTATATATTGTGTCGTGTTATGGAGCAATCTTGGTAATATAATGTAGGACATGGTGTACATCATAGGTTAAGACATAGGTTAGGGCTTAGGACATAAGATAGGTAGTTAGATAAGTGACATTACGCTAAGGACAGAGTTTTACTTTGTACTCCCTATACCTTGTATATACAATTTGCCAAGTTAATGTTCAGTAAAGACTCTATGTTTGAAGGCAGTCTTCTTTATTGAACTGTGGAATCTATGCTCCTGGCCAGCCAACATCAGCAGCTAAAGGCAGCCAGCACAGGTGCAAGGCCCTCACGACACCAACACCCAGCCAGGACCTACTCTAAATATGTATATACAAATACACATGTATGAGAAACAAACAAGAATTGGAGCTGCTAACACTGGATGAGAGATATGATGTCATAGGCATCAGTGAAACTTGGTGGGATGATACACATGATTGGAATACAAACCTTGAAAGCTACAACTTTTTTATTAAAAATAGCATTAACAAGAAGCAAGGAGGTGTTGCATTGTATGTTAGGAAAACGTATATCTCTACAGAGATCCAAGCTTCATAGACTGGTAGCTCTGTAGAAACTGTTTGGGTGAGAATTCAAGTAGAGAGGAACAGAAGGCATATTATTGTAGGTGTGTACTATAGGTAACCTGGACAGACTGAGGATATAGATGAACTCTTTTTACATCAGGTGTCTGTTCTCAAGAAAGTACTGCATAGAAATCATGGGATAATTTAACTATACAAATATTTGTTGGGAATCTCACTCTGGCTAAAGTAATGGGCCCAGAAAATTTGTATCTTCTCATGAATTTTGGATTGCAAAAGGAGGAAGTCCAGAGAGGACTCAGACTTTAAATTTGGACTTTAGAAAGACAGATTTTAAAGGACTCAGAAAGAGTGTAGGAAAGGTCCAATGACTAGATGTTCTAAAGGTCAAAAATGTCCAAGAAGGATGGGAGATGTTGCTAAATAAAGTTCTTACTGCACAATCAGTAACAGTCCCAAAAAGAAGGAAGAATTGGAAGTATTTAAAGAGATCAAAGTGGATGAAAAAATAAATGTATATCAAATGGAAAGAGGGAGAACAGGAGAACATCTAGAGTTAGAAGCGCTAAAGCCAGTTATTAAGTAAGGCTTGCAAGTGAGACCAAAAACAGTAAAAAAATATTTTGGAGGTATGTCAAAAGCAAAAGAAAAGTCAAAGATGCTATAGGATTTTTACAGAATGAAAATCGTGAAGTGGACAAAAATAATGTTGCGAAGGCCAAACTTTTAAATTCCTATTTTGCATCTGTGTTCTCTAAGAAAACAATTGCAACATCAACTGATCTTCACTGTGCCATCGAAGAAATAAAATAATCCACAATATCTATAAACAGAGATGGTGAGGGAACACTTTAATGTAAAAGAATTTAAATCTCCTGGTCCAGATGAATTACATCCTAGGGTACTGAAAGAGTTAGCAGAGGAAATTGCAAAACCACTAGCCAGAATCTTTGAAAAATCCTGGAGAACAGGAGAAGTCCCAGAAGATTGGAGAAGGGCAAATGTTGTCGCTATCTTCAAAAAGGAAATGTAGAAACTGGGAGATAAGAGACACAAATAGGGTTTTAACTGATAACAATACAGAAAAAACAGAAATTGGGTCTGCTCACCTGATGAAGTTGCACCCAAGGCCGGTGTCAGCACCCGGCATACCGGGCACACCGGCGCCCGTTAGCGGATGAGAGTGGTACCAGCGCCGTCACTGGACCCCCCCGCTTGCTCAGGGCCCCGGCAGCAACCGACGCAATACTTACTTCTCCCTGTGCCTCCGCTGCCGCAGCTCCGGGCTCCAGGGGGCGCCTGCAGGGCGCCGGCGCTTCCTTTCACAGCAGCGCCGCTGAATGACATCATCATTCATCGGCCGGCTGTGGCAGAGAGAGCTCGGATGCCGGACAGGTGAGATGTGAGGTATCTGTGTATGTGAGAGAGTGCTGCGGTGCTGTCTGTGTGTGGTGCTGTATGTGTGATGGTGGTGGGGGGGAGGCAGTAATGTTGGTGAGGAGCCAGGGCCCGGAGGCAATGATGATGATGATGGGGAGGCGATGATGATGGGGAGGCGAAGATGATGGGGAGGCGATGATGATGGGGAGGCGATGATGATGGGGAGGTGATGATGATGGGGAGGCGATGATGATGGGGAGGCTAAGATGATGGGGAGTCGATGATGATGGGCAGGGCCGGCGTCAGCACCCGGCATACCCGGGCAAGTACCGGGGCCCTGAGCAGGCGGGGGGCCCACTCGCCGTCAGGCACACCGGTGCCCGTTAGTGGATGAGAGTGGTACCAGCGCCGCCACTGGGCCTCCCGCTTGCTCAGAGCCCCGGCAGCAGCCGGCGCAATATTTACCTCTCCCCGTGCCTCCGCTGCTGCAGCTCCGGGCTCCAGGGGGTGCCTGCAGGGCGCCGGCGCTTCCTCTCACAGCAGCGCTGCTGAATGACGTCATCATTCAGCAGCTGGCTGTGGCAGAGAGAGCGCGGACGCCGGACAGGTGAGATGTGAGGTGTGTGAGTGTGTGTGTATGTGAGAGAGTGCTGCGATGCTGTCTGTGTGTGGTGCTGTATGTGTGATGGTGGTGGGGGGAGGCAGTAATGGTGGTGAGTAGGGTTGAGCGATACTTTCCGATATCAAGAAGTATCGGATCGGAATGGGTATCGCCGATACCCCAAAAGTATCGGCGATACCCGATTCCGATACCGGAAATCCAATGCAAGTCTATGGGACAGAAATATCGTAACTAAAAAAAACTCTTTCTTTCCTTGTAAACACTAAATATACACACATAGAATACATATATATATATATATATATATACATGTCATTGTGACATATTATATATATATATATATATATACATATATTTATAGTTTATACACTTCTACATAGTAAAATAGCCTCTGATTCAATTGCCGGGTAAAGCCGGCTTTTGTGAAAAGACAGAAGCACCCGACATGAAATGACACTTGGTTTACATAGAGTTAACCATGTCTTTTCATGTAGTTTGATATCTGATTTGCACAAACAATTACATGAGTGTATGTGTGCAAAATTTCACACCTGTAGGGGTTAATTAAAGGTGTAAATTCGTTGTAAAAAAACGGACTTTTTTGCTACGAATTTACACCTTTAATTAACCCCTACAGGTGTGAAATTTTGCACACATACACTCATGTAATTGTTAGTAAAAACAATAGATCAAACAACTTGAAATGACATGGTTAACTCTATGTAAACCATGTGTCATTTCATGTCGGGTTCTGCATTTTCACAAAAGCCGGCAATTGAATTAGCGGCTATTATACTATGTAGAAGTGTATGAACTATAAATATATATATATATATGTGTCACAAATTCAATGACATGTATATATATATATATATGAGGTGTAAAATTGTTGAAAAAAAATGCATGGGCTCCCGCCCTATTTTCGCAACCAGACAGACAATGCCAGCAAGTGGGGGCAGATAATAATAGCTCAGAGAGGGACCATTATTTTTGCCCCCCCCCTGGCTACTAACATCTGCCCCCAGACACCCCAGAAAAGACAAATCTATAATTAGATTCGCCCTTTCTGGCACTTTGCCCGTCTATTCCCATTGCCCTGTAGCGGTGGCGAATGGGTTAATATGGGGTTAAAGCCACCTTGCTATTGAAAGGTGACCTTAAGCCAGGTTAATAATTGAGAGCTGTCAATTAGACAACTATCAATTATTAATCCTATTGCATGAAATAAAAATAAAACACACACTTTAATTAAAAATCATTTTAATGAAATAAAGACACATGTTTTTGACCATCTTTTATTTTACTGCAAAAACCATTTCCTGTAATAAAAATAAAATAAAAAAGCAAAATTATTCTTACCTATCCCATGCACAGTCAGGTCCCACGGTGTAATCCATCAGAAAGGGTCAATGTTTACTGCAGGGACCGCAGATAATGCTTCAGCCTCACAGTAAACCCCCGAATGAATGAGCTCCTCTCCTGGCTGACAGGAGAGGAAGTGGAAAGCTTAATTGATTGCTTTCCACTTTCACTTCAGGTCAGCCAGGGACACAATCAGTGACGTCAGAGGGAACTGATTAACAAAAATAGGGGTTCCCTTCGAAAAAAAAATGGTGTGGGGTCCCCCCTATTTTTGTTAACCAGCCTGATGAAGCAGACTGCTGAGGCATGGTATTTAAGGCTGTTAAGGAGCCAATATCCATGGACCTTGCCAGCAGCGTCGGACTGGAGTACCTTGGGCCCACCAGAGAAAAATTATTCTTGGGGCCCACCATCATACTTCCCAACCTTTGAAGAAGGGAAAGAGGGACAAAGGCTGTGGCACGCTGTGCCTGCTGCAGCAAATTTTAGGCCATGCCATGTTGCACCACAGACTGTCCAAGAGTTGGTGGATGCTTTAGTCCAGGTGTGGGAGGAGATCCCTCAGGAGACCATCCGTCGCGCTCATCAGGAGCATGCCCAGAAGTTGTAGGGAGGTCATACAGCATACCTCCCAAATTTTGAAGACAGGAAAGAGGGTTAAAGGCTGCGGCGCACACAGCGCGCCGCTGCAAATTTTAGGCAACGCCCCGACCACACCCATTTCACAACTAATCACACCCATATCCTCGCCCCAAGCGTACCCATTTAGCACTGCTGATCACACTGACTGGTAATGAGGGCACAGTGGCTGGTACTGAGGAAAAGAAAGAAAGAGCAGCGAGAGAGAAAGAACAAACAGAGAAAGAAAGAGAGGAAAGAAAGAAAAGAGAGAAAGAAAGAACAGAGAGAAAAAAGAACAGAGAGCGAGAAAGAAAGAACAGAGAGCGAGAAAGACTAGAGAGAGAAAGAAAGACTAGAGAGAGAGCCAGAGGCGTAGCTAGGGTTTTGGTTTAGTGGGGGCGAAACTTCTGAGTGGGCCCCTAATCAGAGAACCTCAGCAAATGACCGCGCTGTTGCCAAAAATAATCTATATATAAAAGACCAATATTGATATTACCGCCATATGGTGTGTGGTAAATAATACCAGTCCTACAGAACATATAAGAGATTACAGCACAGGTACAGATAATGACTTACCGCTGATGTTCTTTCTAATGGAATTGTTCAATTTTCATGTCTTTTCCATCTGGCCCAACCGACATGATGACTTCTCCAGCCAGGACTCGACTGCAGAGATTACAACAAAGACACATTTCACTTCTCATATTTTCAGCACTGTCACGGTCACCAATTGGACTATTCTCAACCTGCACAAACTCCTCATCCTGCTGATACCCCAATACTGAGCCGCTGCTGCCATATGTGTCCCTATTTCTGCACCTGATACCCCAATACTGAGCCGCTGCTGCCATATGTGTCCCTATTTCTGCACCTGATACCCCAATACTGAGCCGCTGCTGCCATATGTGTCCCTATTACTGCACCTGATACCCCAATACTGAGCTGCTGCTGCCGTATGTGTCCCTATTACTGCACCTGCTGTGTGGTTCTGTGTGACCTCTAAATTCTAAAGCACCCCTCTAGAATATAGTAATGCCGGGTGAAAGTGCCCTAGAAAAGTGCCCACATTTTGTCCCCTAGACTGTAATAATGCCCTGTGTGCCCCTTTGACAGTCACAGTAACCCGAGTTCCCCTATAACAATAAGTGTCCACTTTACATTTAATAATGTCCCAAGTCTCCCCCTGTACATCTCCCCTATACACAGAATAATGCCCCTCACTGGATATATACTGACCCCTTAATGTCCCCAAACTATTTAATGGGTCCAACACTGTATGATGGCCCCTAGATAACATCCATACAGCATAATACACCAGATAGTCCTCAATATAGTATAAAGCACCCCCATAGGCAGCCTCTATATTATAATAAACCCCCATAGGCAGAGTCTATAATATAATGCACCACCATAGGCAGCCGCTATATTATAATGCACCGCCATAGGCAGCCTCTGTAGTATAATGCATCCCATAGGAAGTCTCTGTAGTATAATGCACCCCAATATGGAGCCTCTGTAGTATAATGCACCCCCCATATACAGCCTCTGTAGTATAATGCACCCCCATTTAAAAAAAAAAAAAATACTCACCTCCCGGCTCCTGTGCTGCTCACTGTTCTCCCTCTCAGCGTCTGACAGTGGGCGCGATGACGTCACCTGCCGGCGCCCGCTGTCAGACGCTGAGATGCCGATACAGCTGGATGCCGATACAGCTGACCCTCCGATGATGGGTGGGGGGCCCACTGCTGGCAACGGGCCCCCCCACCGCCTGTTCAGGCCCCATAGCTTCCGGGCGGCAGAGCAGGGAGAGCGATTCTCCCTGCTCTGCCGCAGAATGTAACTTTCTTTTATTACTCTCTCATTCCTGCGACGCCATCGACCTCCTGTAAAAAAAGGAAAAAAACAAACCAACAGTATACCACCTGTCCGACGCAGTCCATAGTAACGAGTGTCCCACGACTATCCAGCTCTGCTACATCGGAATGCCAGGCAGAGCCTGACATCCCGACGCAGCACAGCTGATTACCTGCTTCCCCGGCGGTGACGTCATCGGACTGACTGCTTTACGGCCGGGATTACCCAGCAGTCACTGCAGTTATCACGAGAAACTGCATGTGACCGCCAGGGAGAAGAGGTTGGCGGCCATCAAAGCAGTCCAGGACGAGACCACCGGAGATCTTCTGCCGGGTAAGTGCCGCTGACTCCTGACAGACCCGACCGACGGACACTGACAGTGACAGGACAATTACGATTCCGGTATCCGATATGACGAAAATATCGGTACTCGGAATCGGAATTCCGATACAGCGAATATCGGCCGATACCCGATATTTGCAGTATCGGAATGCTCAACACTAGTGGTGAGGAGTCGGGGCCCGGAGGCAATGATGATGATGATGGGTAGGCGATGATGATGGGAGACGATGATGATGGGGAGGCAATGATGATGGGGAGGCGATGATGATGGGGAGGCAAAGATGATGGGGAGGCAAAGATGATGGGGAGGCGATGATGATGGGGAGGCGAAGATGATGGGGAGGCGAAGATGATGGGGAGGCGAAGATGATGGGGAGTCGATGATGATGGGGAGGCGATGATGATGGGGAGGCAATGATGATGATGGGGAGTCTTTCCACAGCGCTCTTTCCTGAGCCGTAACAGTGCAGAATGCAGCACAGTGCAGAGGAGAGCTCCATATTTTGTATGGAGCATTATATGGGGACCAGTATCCTGTATGGAGCATTATTTGGGGTCCAATATTCTTTATGGAGCATTATATTTGGCCCATAATACTGTATGGAGGACTATGTGGTGCCCATAATATTGTATGGAGGACGGTACTGTCCAGTCTGTACTGTGCGCTGTGAGGATTTGGCGGTTTCTGAGCTATTGTAGAATTTACAATAGATTTCACTCATGTAATGGAAGAAGTGAAATCTTTGGCATTGTACTATACCCATAGTTCTCTGCCGTATCTGTCATCATGAATCGTGGTCTGTGTTAAAGGGGCCCACTGAGACTCTTTCGCCCGGGGCCCATTAAAACCTGGAGCCGGCCCTGGTTGCACCTAAGCAACATGTGTATCACATAATAACAATAACAGGTAAAACCTCTACATAATGTAGGTAACAGAGGATCAACTGTTCACAATTTGTGATGTGACAGCTTCCCTCCTTCCCATTCTTTATTAATGACTTTTACCCAGATTCGTGTGTATCCATCCGGAAAAGTTCTCCTCTATAACGCAATAAAGCAGTTTTTGGTGCAAATTAGACTTTCATCGGAGTTTGATCAGAGATTGGTCTGAGTGTCATCAGATGTAAAGAAAAAAGGTCCCTTCACCTTCTCCTATGTGACAGTCTGTGAAAATCAGACTCCAATCAGATGACATCCAAGTGCAGCCTGATTTTTTTCACGAACTCATAGACTTGCATTGTACATTTTGGTCTGGCACTCAGATGAAAATCAGACATGTCTTTGCGATTTTGCACAGACAACTCGACATTTGAATGGTTCAATAGACTATAAATGGGAAGAGTGCTATCTGTGAAAAACAGATAGCACTGGTATGTGTGAAACGGACTTCTAGATAAGGCATTAGTCTGAGTTTAGTCTACTGCATTCTATACCTGTATAGAAAAGGAGGTATGAGTCTAACTTTAGGCTTATTGGCCATTGTGAAATCTGTAAGATTCCTGATTTTTTTTAATATAAATAATGATCTGGAAAATGTAAAAAAAAAACCATTCAAAATATAGCATTATAAACTATTTCTGATGACACAGTCCTTTTATTGTTCACATTGCCACAGTGGCTCATCCAGGTATATTTATTAGCACTATAAATTGGGCGTGGAAAGTATTTAGACCCCTTTAAATTTTTCACTCTTTGTTTCATTGCAGCCATTTGCTAAATTCAAAAAAGTTAATTTTTTTCTCATTAATGTACACTCTGCTCCCCATCTTGATTGAAAAAAGAAGAGAAATGTAGAAATTTTTGCAAATTTATTCAAAAAACATGAACTATCACATGGTCATAAGTACTCAGACCCTTTGCTCAGTATTGAGTAGAAGCACCTTTTGAGCTAGTACAGCCATGAGTCTTCTTGGGAATGATGAAACAAGTTTTTCACCCCTGGATTTGGGGATCCTCTGCCATTCTTCCTTGCAGATCTTCTCCAGTTCCGTCAGGTTGGATGGTGAACATTGGTGGACAGCCATTTTCAGGTCTCTCCAGAGATGCTCAATTGGATTTAGGTCAGGGCTCTGGCTGGGCCAGTCAAGAATGGTCACGGTTGTTCTGAAGCCACTCCTTTGTTATTTTAGCTGTGTGCTTGGGGTCATTGTCTTGTTGGAAGGTGAACCTTCAGCCAAGTCTGAGGTCCAGAGCACTCTGGAAGAGGTTTTCATCCAGGATATCTCTGTACTTGGCCGCATTCATGCTTCCATCAATTGCAACCAGTCATCCTGTCCCTGCGGCTGAAAACCCCCCCGTAGCATGATGCTGCCACCACCATGTTTCACTGTTGGGATTGTATTGGGCAGGTGATGAGCAGTGCCTGGTTTTCTCCACACATACCGCTTAGAATTATCACCAAAAAGTTCTATCTTCGTCTCATCAGACCAGAGAATCTTAATTCTCATAATCTGGGAGTCATTCATGTGTTTTTTAGCAAACTCTATGTGGGCTTTCATATGTCTTGCACTGAGGAGAGGCTTCAGCCATAAAGGCCTGACTGGTGGAGGGCTGCAGTGATAGTGGAACTTTCTCCCATCTCCCTACTGCATCTGTGGAGCTCAGCCACAGTGATCTTGGGGTTCTTCTTTACCTCTCTCACCAAGCCTTTTCTCCCATGATTGCTCAGTTTGGCTGGAAGGCCAGGTCTAGGAAGACTTATTGTGGCCCCTAACTTCTTCCATTTAAGGATTATGGAGGCCACTGTGCTCTTAGGAACCTTGATTACTGCAGAAATTTTTTTTAACCTTGGCCAGCTCTGTGCCTTGCCACAATTCTGTCTCTGAGCTCCTTGGCCAGTTCCTTTGACCTGATGATTCTCATTTGGTCTGACATGCATTGTTAGCTATAAGTTCTTATATAGACAGGTGTGTGCCTTTACAAATCAAGTCCTGTGACTTAAATATGAGTGTCTGAACAAAGGTTCTGAATACTTATGACCATGTGATATTTCAGTTTTTCTTTTTTAATAAATTTGCAGATACCAGGAGGCAGGCCAGTACACCAGGAGAAGTGGAAGGGGCAGTAGGAGGGCAACAACCCAGCAGCAGGACCGCTACCTCCTCCTTTGTGCAAGGAGGGACAGGAGGAGCAGTGCCAGAGCTCTACAAAATGACCTCCAGGAGGCCACTAACATCCCTGTTTCTGCTCAAACTGTCAGCAATAGACTCCATGAGGGTGGTATGTGGGCGCGACATCCACAAGTGGGTGTTGCCCAACATCGTGCAGGGCGATTGGCATTTGGCAGAGAACACCAAGATTGGCAGATTCAACATTGGCACGTTGTGCTCTTCATGGAAGAGAGCAGGTTCACACTGAGCACATGTGACAGACGAGACAGAGTCTGGAGACGCTGTGGAGAATGTTCTGCTGCCTGCTTCATCCTTCAGCATGACCAGTTTGGTAGTGACTCAGTAATGGTGTGGGGAGGCATTTCTTTGGAGGGCAGCACAGATCCTCATTGACTGGCCAGCCAGTTCTCCAGACCTGAATCCAATCAAGCACATCTGAGACATCATGTCTTGTTACATCAACCATTGTATGGAGGTTATTCAGGCACGTGTGGGGCCAAACACACTACTGAGCATCATTTCCTTCCATTTCCACTGAAGTTGGATCAGCCTGTAATTTGATTTTCCTCTTTGATTTTGAGTATGATTCCAAATTCAGACCTCCATAGGATATTCATCTGCATTCCACTATGTAATGAATAAAGATTTGCAACTGGAATATTTCATTCATATCTAGGATGTGATATTTTAGTGTTTCCTTTACTTTTTTGAACAGTGTGTATAAAGTGAACTTTTGAGTCACATAGTGCAGAGGAGAAACAGTAAAGTCACCTTTAACATGCAGGTGTACAGTATACAGCATACATCTGTATGTTAAAGGTAAATACCATAAAGACAAGATATGCAGCCGGTATGGAGCTGGAGAATAAGACCCAGCAATAGTTGGTCCCATTCCTTTTGCTACTGGCGAGAACCTGCTCACTACTATGCTATGAATTTGTCAAAGTGTCATGGAAAGGCTAAGTTCACACAAGTGTATAAAACAATTGTCCAACTTTCATCCAGAAAAAATAGGTAATTTTCATCCCTATTCTCTTCCATATGCAATCCATATGGCATGTTTATACAAAAACTGGTGCATATTGAGATTTTTTTCACGTACCTTGGGTCCTTGTGAAAAAAATGCACCTCTGAACAGTTCAATTGAATAACATTGGCCAGAGTGATGTCATTTTTTTCACAGACAGCACTCAGGCAGAAAATACTATAGTCTGAACTTAGTCAAAGGGTGAGTAGTAAGAATCAAACCCTGTGCCCTTCCATCCTGGGTGGCAATACCCAGCGCTATATCTTTATCGGCAGTGCACTATATTGGTGGTTTGTATCTACAATGAATCTCTCTTGTGTCTATGATGTACACTTTAGAATATCCTAAATTTCTAATTTTATTAACTAAAATAATCCAATAAAATGAATGAGAAATATTTTATAGGTTTAACAGGTATAAAAATAGCTGAATTAAATGAAATGTGAGAGAAACCACTGCTGCGATTTCCTGTTAGTTGTGCATGGTGCACAGTTTTGTTATTACAAGCAGTTTTGTTCCTGTTAGATTTTTTTATATTCTTTTTTTTTTAATTAATGCTGTGTTATGTGTGAGTTTCACTCGTTATTTTTTTTTCTGCTTTCTTCCGTTTGGAATGGAAACATATGTCTTACCCACCTGAGCTGACCCTGTTTACAACGAAATATGTATGTGAATTCACAGTGTAAAAATGATTTTTTCTAAGAATGTCTCAATTATTTTTATCCTACCTACGTTCAAATGTTTAGATAATCCATAAGTGATAGTTGGACTTCTCCTTGGTTCCTTTTTGATGCTTCCCAAACACTATGAAATAGATCTGATTTTAATGACTTGCGGTGATGTAGGATAACAGCCCCCCCCCCGGTCACACAGATCCAACCAGTTACCACCTTGTCAAAGAAACGCAACTCCACTGCCTCCAATCGGCAGGACAATTATGCAATTGAATGACAAGTCATGCACAAGGCCGTGGCTGCTTACACTACAAGGCCTGGTATTGGGAACTCACAGTGAGCATATGTGTCGACCCGCCACCACAATTGTGGGTTACCAGGGCAATGGGGTACTCAGAGCCGAGCCCGTAGAAGTCTATGGGGATTTTGTCACAGGTAGCTGTGGCTCGGTCTGTGGCCCTGGCGGTCTGGCGTATGTTGGGGGAATATTTACAGGGGATTGATTTATATACAGTTCGTGACGCCACCTGTAGTATTCTGGTAATTTGTACCAGCGCTGCTGTAGATCTCTGAGGGGATGGTGAGGCAGCTAGATGTCGGGTCCCCTACAGGTGGGACTGGTCCCTCAAAGTCTATGGGATTTGTGAAGTCGGGTGCAGATAAAGAACACAGTCTCACACGGTCAGCGTCTTTCCATACCTTTACTTGTAAGATGTTCAGGCAGGTCCCAGGGAGGCTGATCCAAGGAGAGTGTATCTTGAGACAGCAGCTGGACAAGTTAGGGGCCTCCTTTACTTCCAATACAACGAGTACAACCAGCCTGAAGCGTAGTTCCCTCAAAATCTCCAGCTAATCTATAGCTGTACCTGCCCAGTCAGCTTTGTGTTAGGAGCCTTCCTGCGAAGAAGCTGAATTCATATCTTGTCGTGCACTGACTCAAAGTCTTCACTTCCCCTGACCCCAGTTACGTACTGACTATAAGGGGCTTGTTTGCCGCGACCTAAGGTCCGGTAAATTCCTGGTTTTCTTACCACTATGCTTGTAACAGTAGTGATCCTTCGGTCCCCAGTGACCGGTAGCAATGTGCAGGACTTCTTCAATCCGTAAGCACTATTCCAATAATCCACTGTGCCTTTCGCCTTGTCCACGCTGGTAACATAAGCACTCACACTAGCCAAGGGTCGAGTAGTCACTTCTTTCTTTTCCCTCACTTCAAAGTTAGCTACAGATGCTCAGTTATCAATAGGCAGGAGCACGTCTCTGAACCTTATACCGTCCTTTAGACAGGATGCTGAAGACTTTCTGCACTAAACTTCTTCTTTCCTTCCAGTGTATGCTGATGAGGTACAGCTCTGACTAGGCTAAGGTGAATTACAACACCTATACTAGACTCCACTTTCCAAAGCTGGTGACAGAGCAATCTGGACTGCTTCTCCCTCCAGACGTCCTCTCACTCTCAAGTCAGGAACTAAACTCCAGACGTCTTCACTGTCCGAAGACAGGAACTAGACTGACTAAATCACTCCAACACATACCTTGACCACTCCCTCAAGAGTAAACTCCACTACCCTAAGGGTGTGTCTAGTGTGTGTTGAGTGAATGGATATTTAGCATTAAACTGCTGTCTCGCCACACACTCTCCAGGGTACTGCGTGTGCCTAACACCAGGGCTACACATTCCCCCATGGTAAAAGACAGCACTCCCGGGCTGTAAAATACAAAAGAGACATTTTGTTTATGCAATAAACATTAAACAATAACTTCTTCCCATCCGGGAGGTGAGAATATCTTGAACGTTGCGAACAATAACATTTTACATATAGAAATACAAAAGTATCAAATAGCATTCAATAAATACTTGTGAAGGACCCGCACCAAACCTTCAACGTGGGTCCTGGGTGGGCTGCAGGACATCCGATTGCAGACCTCACTCAGTGCCACACCACACGGGTTTTGTTTTCAGAGGTAGTTGTACTGGTTTATGTAAAACCAAGATAGGCACCGAAGCGCAACTATTTACAAGTAAGTTCTGGGTTGGCATAGTCCTCAACCTCAAAGTCCAATGTAAAACCAAAGACATATTATATCAAATCACATAATACGAAAGTGCAACTTTTCTGGTTACTGTCTACCATTTACCCAGCCGGGCATTCTACAGTTAGAAATATATATATTCACTATATAATTTGTGCAAAACTTTATAAAACATTTCAAACTTTTTTACTTTTGGTAGACCCGATAGGGATCTCACCACTTTTTCTTTACTATTTATTCATTTTCTGCAAATACACTTTCCAATACACTTTCCACCCCGGGGGCTGGAACAATGCAATGGGCCCTAGATCCCAGGACTAGCAAATCATGTGCTGCGATTAGGGTCTGGGTCGCCACAGTTCTGGTGCGAACCTCTAGGGGCGCAACGGGTACATTTTCTTCACGTGACACCGATTGCGTTTCAATCACAGTTAGCGATATGGACCGCGTCATGGATTGCGATTGAGACTGGGTCGCATGCTGCGATGAAGATATGACTTTCCTTTGCGATGAACTCTGGGTCGCTAGTTGCGATGAATTTGCAGGGGGCGATGCTGGGGCACGGCCGGATTCTGCTTGAGCTGGAGACGGGGACGCTGCGGTAATGGTGACGGTACCTGCGTCTGGGACGGGGTCACGGACGACGGTGACGTTAAGGGCATACCATCCCTTCATTCCCCAGTGCCGCGTATATGTGACGATATCTCCATTTGCTAAGTCCCTCCCGGGATGGCCTTGCGGCAGGTGGGATTCTACGTCACGCCTGCTGACAAAGACCCCTGGGTAGAGGCCCGGTTCACGGATAAAGCCCCAGCCCTTCCGGAGCTGGAACTCAGTCACACACCCCTGCCGCCGCGGTTCCCTCAGGGTACCTTTATCTCTCCGGACACTCTCTTTGTCTGCGATCAGCTCTGCGTATTGTCGCTGACGGTTCCGCTGAGTTTCCCGCTCTTCCTCCTGCTGGCGTTTCTTCTTCTCCTCACGACTCTGCCATTCCTGTTCCCACTGGGCGGTATAGGCGACGTCATCCAGGCGCGCCATTTCGTCCCAGTCCACATCTGGTAGTGACGGACAGGCCCCCTCCGGTGTCCCTGCCGGGGACCGATCATCTGCTGCGGCCTCTTGGCCGGGCGGGCGTTCCGGGATTGGCTGTACCTCCTCAACCTCCTTCGCTTCCACCGCTTCACCGGTGGGATCGGGATCGGTACTTTCGGGGGCAGCCTCCGGTTGCTCCTTCGCCTTGGGCAGCAGACTCTTCGGTATCTGGAATCGTGGGGGGTCGTTGAGGGGAGAGATCACCGTGTCCCACAGCCTCCGCTGTTCCAGGGTACGCCGGCGTCTCTCGATTTCTTCAAATCCAGGTTGGTGCTGGACCATCTTCTTCAGGCGTGCATTTTCTTCTCGAATCTCTAGCAACGCCTGCTGCAGGTGCAGGACCACGGATAACTCCGATGCTGGTGGCAGCTTGGCTGGGGCACGGGGCCTGCCTTCCTCCGCTTCCCTGCTCGGCTGCACACGTCCTGCTTCCATGATGTTCCAGAAGATTCTCTCTTCTTTCTGCGGAGACATCCGGTCTCTTCCGTGGAGGTGGGGTTTGCGTCTCCTCCTCCTCGCAGGGAAGGTGAAGAGGAGGCGGACCTCCTTTGCTGTTGGGCAGGATCGCATGTTGTAATAGCACTTTGAGAGGGCAGGCATTTTCTTCGCGCCACTGGGGGGTAGACGCCCACGAAGGTACGCCCACCTTCTTCTCCAGCGCCTGAGGGCGCGAATATGGCGACAAAAATGGCGATTTTGGCGCCAAAAGTGCAAACAGTCCTTTTTCACAAAAACAACTCCTTAGGCACACAGGGCTCGCAATTCTGCGAGTTTCGCATCCTGTTCGTGACGCCAAAGTTTTTGTGTCGACCCGCCACCACAATTGTGGGTTACCAGGGCAATGGGGTACTCAGAGCCGAGCCCGTAGAAGTCTATGGGGATTTTGTCACAGGTAGCTGTGGCTCGGTCTGTGGCCCTGGCGGTCTGGCGTATGTTGGGGGAATATTTACAGGGGATTGATTTATATACAGTTCGTGACGCCACCTGTAGTATTCTGGTAATTTGTACCAGCGCTGCTGTAGATCTCTGAGGGGATGGTGAGGCAGCTAGATGTCGGGTCCCCTACAGGTGGGACTGGTCCCTCAAAGTCTATGGGATTTGTGAAGTCGGGTGCAGATAAAGAACACAGTCTCACACGGTCAGCGTCTTTCCATACCTTTACTTGTAAGATGTTCAGGCAGGTCCCAGGGAGGCTGATCCAAGGAGAGTGTATCTTGAGACAGCAGCTGGACAAGTTAGGGCCTCCTTTACTTCCAATACAACGAGTACAACCAGCCTGAAGCGTAGTTCCCTCAAAATCTCCAGCTAATCTATAGCTGTACCTGCCCAGTCAGCTTTGTGTTAGGAGCCTTCCTGCGAAGAAGCTGAATTCTTATCTTGTCGTGCACTGACTCAAAGTCTTCACTTCCCCTGACCCCAGTTACGTACTGACTATAAGGGGCTTGTTTGCCGCGACCTAAGGTCCGGTAAATTCCTGGTTTTCTTACCACTATGCTTGTAACAGTAGTGATCCTTCGGTCCCAGTGACCGGTAGCAATGTGCAGGACTTCTTCAATCCGTAAGCACTATTCCAATAATCCACTGTGCCTTTCGCCTTGTCCACGCTGGTAACATAAGCACTCACACTAGCCAAGGGTCGAGTAGTCACTTCTTTCTTTTCCCTCACTTCAAAGTTAGCTACAGATGCTCAGTTATCAATAGGCAGGAGCACGTCTCTGAACCTTATACCGTCCTTTAGACAGGATGCTGAAGACTTTCTGCACTAAACTTCTTCTTTCCTTCCAGTGTATGCTGATGAGGTACAGCTCTGACTAGGCTAAGGTGAATTACAACACCTATACTAGACTCCACTTTCCAAAGCTGGTGACAGAGCAATCTGGACTGCTTCCTCCCTCCAGACGTCCTCTCACTCTCAAGTCAGGAACTAAACTCCAGACGTCTTCACTGTCCGAAGACAGGAACTAGACTGACTAAATCACTCCAACACATACCTTGACCACTCCCTCAAGAGTAAACTCCACTACCCTAAGGGTGTGTCTATGTGTGTTGAGTGAATGGATATTTAGCATTAAACTGCTGTCTCGCCACACACTCTCCAGGGTACTGCGTGTGCCTAACACCAGGGCTACACATTCCCCCATGGTAAAAGACAGCACTCCCGGGCTGTAAAATACAAAAGAGACATTTTGTTTATGCAATAAACATTAAACAATAACTTCTTCCCATCCGGGAGGTGAGAATATCTTGAACGTTGCGAACAATAACATTTTACATATAGAAATACAAAAGTATCAAATAGCATTTAATAAATACTTGTGAAGGACCCGCACCAAACCTTCAACGTGGGTCCTGGGTGGGCTGCAGGACATCCGATTGCAGACCTCACTCAGTGCCACACCACACGGGTTTTGTTTTCAGAGGTAGTTGTACTGGTTTATGTAAAACCAAGATAGGGCACCGAAGCGCAACTATTTACAAGTAAGTTCTGGGTTGGCATAGTCCTCAACCTCAAAGTCCAATGTAAAACCAAAGACATATTATATCAAATCACAAAATACGAAAGTGCAACTTTTCTGGTTACTGTCTACCATTTACCCAGCCGGGCATTCTACAGTTAGAAATATATATATTCACTATATAATTTGTGCAAAACTTTATAAAACATTTCAAACTTTTTTACTTTTGGTAGACCCGATAGGGATCTCACCACTTTTTCTTTACTATTTATTCATTTTCTGCAAATACACTTTCCAATACACTTTCCACCCCGGGGGCTGGAACAATGCAATGGGCCCTAGATCCCAGGACTAGCAAATCATGTGCTGCGATTAGGGTCTGGGTCGCCACAGTTCTGGTGCGAACCTCTAGGGGCGCAACGGGTACATTTTCTTCACGTGACACCGATTGCGTTTCAATCACAGTTAGCGATATGGACCGCGTCATGGATTGCGATTGAGACTGGGTCGCATGCTGCGATGAAGATATGACTTTCCTTTGCGATGAACTCTGGGTCGCTAGTTGCGATGAATTTGCAGGGGGCGATGCTGGGGCACGGCCGGATTCTGCTTGAGCTGGAGACGGGGACGCTGCGGTAATGGTGACGGTACCTGCGTCTGGGACGGGGTCACGGACGACGGTGACGTTAAGGGCATACCATCCCTTCATTCCCCAGTGCCGCGTATATGTGACGATATCTCCATTTGCTAAGTCCCTCCCGGGATGGCCTTGCGGCAGGTGGGATTCTACGTCACGCCTGCTGACAAAGACCCCTGGGTAGAGGCCCGGTTCACGGATAAAGCCCCAGCCCTTCCGGAGCTGGAACTCAGTCACACACCCTGCCGCCGCGGTTCCCTCAGGGTACCTTTATCTCTCCGGACACTCTCTTTGTCCGCGATCAGCTCTGCGTATTGTCGCTGACGGTTCCGCTGAGTTTCCCGCTCTTCCTCCTGCTGGCGTTTCTTCTTCTCCTCACGACTCTGCCATTCCTGTTCCCACTGGGCGGTATAGGCGACGTCATCCAGGCGCGCCATTTCGTCCCAGTCCACATCTGGTAGTGACGGACAGGACCCCTCCGGTGTCCCTGCCGGGGACCGATCATCTGCTGCGGCCTCTTGGCCGGGCGGGCGTTCCGGGATTGGCTGTACCTCCTCAACCTCCTTCGCTTCCACCGCTTCACCGGTGGGATCGGGATCGGTACTTTCGGGGGCAGCCTCCGGTTGCTCCTTCGCCTTGGGCAGCAGACTCTTCGGTATCTGGAATCGTGGGGGGTCGTTGAGGGGAGAGATCACCGTGTCCCACAGCCTCCGCTGTTCCAGGGTACGCCGGCGTCTCTCGATTTCTTCAAATCCAGGTTGGTGCTGGACCATCTTCTTCAGGCGTGCATTTTCTTCTCGAATCTCTAGCAACGCCTGCTGCAGGTGCAGGACCACGGATAACTCCGATGCTGGTGGCAGCTTGGCTGGGGCACGGGGCCTGCCTTCCTCCGCTTCCCTGCTCGGCTGCACACGTCCTGCTTCCATGATGTTCCAGAAGATTCTCTCTTCTTTCTGCGGAGACATCCGGTCTCTTCCGTGGAGGTGGGGTTTGCGTCTCCTCCTCCTCGCAGGGAAGGTGAAGAGGAGGCGGACCTCCTTTGCTGTTGGGCAGGATCGCATGTTGTAATAGCACTTTGAGAGGGCAGGCATTTTCTTCGCGCCACTGGGGGGTAGACGCCCACGAAGGTACGCCCACCTTCTTCTCCAGCGCCTGAGGGCGCGAATATGGCGACAAAAATGGCGATTTTGGCGCCAAAAGTGCAAACAGTCCTTTTTCACAAAAACAACTCCTTAGGCACACAGGGCTCGCAATTCTGCGAGTTTCGCATCCTGTTCGTGACGCCAAAGTTTTTGTGTCGACCCGCCACCACAATTGTGGGTTACCAGGGCAATGGGGTACTCAGAGCCGAGCCCGTAGAAGTCTATGGGGATTTTGTCACAGGTAGCTGTGGCTCGGTCTGTGGCCCTGGCGGTCTGGCGTATGTTGGGGGAATATTTACAGGGGATTGATTTATATACAGTTCGTGACGCCACCTGTAGTATTCTGGTAATTTGTACCAGCGCTGCTGTAGATCTCTGAGGGGATGGTGAGGCAGCTAGATGTCGGGTCCCTACAGGTGGGACTGGTCCCTCAAAGTCTATGGGATTTGTGAAGTCGGGTGCAGATAAAGAACACAGTCTCACACGGTCAGCGTCTTTCCATACCTTTACTTGTAAGATGTTCAGGCAGGTCCCAGGGAGGCTGATCCAAGGAGAGTGTATCTTGAGACAGCAGCTGGACAAGTTAGGGGCCTCCTTTACTTCCAATTACAACGAGTACAACCAGCCTGAAGCGTAGTTCCCTCAAAATCTCCAGCTAATCTATAGCTGTACCTGCCCAGTCAGCTTTGTGTTAGGAGCCTTCCTGCGAAGAAGCTGAATTCTTATCTTGTCGGCACTGACTCAAAGTCTTCACTTCCCCTGACCCCAGTTACGTACTGACTATAAGGGGCTTTTGCCGCGACCTAAGGTCCGGTAAATTCCTGGTTTTCTTACCACTATGCTTGTAACAGTAGTGATCCTTCGGTCCCCAGTGACGGTAGCAATGTGCAGGACTTCTTCAATACGTAAGCACTATTCCAATAATCCACTGTGCCTTTCGCCTTGTCCACGCTTGTAACATAAGCACTCACACTAGCCAAGGGTCGAGTAGTCACTTCTTTCTTTTCCCTCACTTCAAAGTTAGCTACAGATGCTCAGTTATCAATAGGCAGGAGCACGTCTCTGAACCTTATACCGTCCTTTAGACAGGATGCTGAAGACTTTCTGCACTAAACTTCTTCTTTCCTTCCAGTGTATGCTGATGAGGTACAGCTTGACTAGGCTAAGGTGAATTACAACACCTATACTAGACTCCACTTTCCAAAGCTGGTGACAGAGCAATCTGGACTGCTTCCTCCTCCAGACGTCCTCTCACTCTCAAGTCAGGAACTAAACTCCAGACGTCTTCACTGTCCGAAGACAGGAACTAGACTGACTAAATCACTCCAACACATACCTTGACCACTCCCTCAAGAGTAAACTCCACAACCCTAAGGGTGTGTCTAGTGTGTGTTGAGTGAATGGATATTTAGCATTAAACTGCTGTCTCGCCACACACTCTCCAGGGTACTGCGTGTGCCTAACACGGGCTAACACATTATGATACATACACATCAAACAGATGGAATATACACTGCTCAAAAAAAATAAAGGAACACTCAAATAACACATCCTAGATCTGAATGAATGAAATATTCTCATTGAATACTTTGTTCTGTACATATTTGAATGTGCTGTCAACATAATCGCACAAAAATCATCAAAAGAAATCAAATTTCCAGCCCAAAGTCCAGATTCCAATTGGGGTTCAGGTTCAAGTTCAGGTACAGTTCTGGTAGTTGAACCAAACTTTGAATAAAGTTTGGGTCAGGAACCAGAACACGAAATTCCACAGGTCAGCTCATCACTGTTTATAAAGCATTGCAAAGCTCGTGAATTTGCAATGCTTTATCACAGCGATCAGACTGCTAAAAGTGAAAGTCCCATAAGGGACTAAAGGGTATGCCACACTAAGCGAGATCGCTAGCGAGATCGCTACTGCGTCACCATTTATGACGCAGTAGCATTCTCGTTAGCGACTTAGCTGTGTGTGACATGTTAGCCAGGGCCGCAGCTATAATGAGGCGAGTTGAACCTTTTGTCTCAGGCGGCGGCAGCTAGAGGGCGGCAGAGCGGAAATCATAACACGTGGTGTGGTGCTGGCCGGCTCTCCTTAACCCTCACACAGTCACATCTGACCCCCTCCAGCTGTCCCCCTCTGGACACTATATATCCCATAGTGAGACGAGCCGCCACGCCCCCATGCACCCATTCCTTGCCTTTACAGCTCAGCCTGTCACAGCTGTCAATGGACGCTGCTATGCTGAACTCTTCTGTGCCCACAGGACCTGTGATGAGGTCACAGGAGGGGAGGAGTCAGGGGTCACATGATCAGTGTCCTCGTTGTGTGCAGGACTGCTGTGATGGTTGTCATGGTGCTGGATAACTGAGGGTAAGTTTTGTATGTGAGGTCGGGATGGGTTTACAGTGTGGATGTAGCAGAGCTGTAGTGTGTACAACTTGGATGTAGCAGAGTCGTGTGTGTATGAGGTGTACTGAGCGGAGCCATGTGTGTACGAGGTGTACGGAGCGGAGCCGTGTGTACGAGGTGTATGGAGCAGAGCTGTGTGTGCCCGGGGGATGTAGCAGTGCTGTAATGTGTACAGGTG
>JARQOD010000005.1:49935816-49957333 GCA_033576555.1 Oophaga sylvatica
GGTAGCTGAGGAGTGCAGGTAAAAAAGGCAATACACCAGAGCAGTTGGAATCTATGAGATTGCAGTACCCTGACTAACCACCACAACTAGAGGCAGCCGTGGAGCGTTCCTACGTTGGTCCTAGACGCCTCGTCACAGCCTGAGAAACTAACTACACCTAAAGATAGAAAGAGGAAAGCTATCTGCCCCGGAGCAGAACCCCAAAGAACATAGAAAGCCCCCAAACATGTAATGGCGGTTAGACAAGAAGAAATACTGACACAGACAGAAAATAGTATGAGCAAACGTTGGGCCCAAACTACCTAAATAGAAAAGGATAGGAAGGGCACTTACTGCAATCCCAAAAAACCCTGAAAAGCACCAACTCTACTAATTTCAAAAACACCTGAGATCACACGACCTCTATCACCTAAATTAGTTCTCTGGTGTAACAAAATCAAAACAGCAGCCACTGAAAAAACTGGAAAAAGCAAATGTACAAACATCAGTGGCTGAACTAAGCTGAGAGGTCAAGAGCCCCCGGAGGGGACCCTGACGGCCCCCATAGAAGTGCAGGACAAAATGCAAAAATCAAGCACAAAAACAAAAAGAAGAAAATGTCTTATCTGTTAGCAGGAGATGCAGACACGACACAGCAGGCTACAAAGGAAACAGGAATCAAGGATTGAGACCAGAACAATTGATCACCGGCAACCCTGATGGGAAGGCGACTCCCTTATATAAGACCAGTCAGTAACACCTGATTCCCAATCCTCACAATCTTCACTGGACAGTCCAGTACCGCTTGTAACCACCAGAGGGAGCCTCTGCTCAGAACTCATTTCAAGTCCATTCACAACAGTACCCCCCCTTGAGGAGGGGTCACCGAACCCTCACTTGAGCAACCAGGTCGGTCAGGATGAGTTCTATGATACGCACGGATGAGTCTCCTAGCATGGATGTCCGAAGCAAACACCCAAGAATTGTCTTCCTGACCATAACCTCTCCACTTAACCAAATACTGGAGTTTCCGTCTAGAAAAACGAGAATTCAATATTTTCTCAACCACAAACTCCATATTGCCCTCAACCAGAACAGGGTCAGGAGGCAAAGCAGTAGGAACCACTGGCTCAACAAACCTCTTCAACAAGGACTTGTGGAACACGTTATGGATTTTAAATGTCCCTGGAAGAAGCAAACGAAAAGAAACAGGATTAAGAATCTCCATGATCTTATAAGGTCCAATGAACCTAGGCTTAAATTTAGGAGATGCCACTCTCATAGGAATATTTTTGAGGACAACCAGACCAAGTCCCCCACTTTAAACCGAGGACCATCAGTCCTATGCCGGTTAGCAAACCACTGGGCCCTCTCCTGAGAGAGGAACAACCTCTCCACTACCTGGTCCCAAATCTGTTGCATACGCTCCACAACAGAGTCAACACCTGGACAGACAGAAGCCTCCGTCTGTCCCGAAGAAAATCGAGGGTGAAACCCAGAATTACAGAAAAATGGAGACATCAAACTGGCAGAGCTAGCCCTATTATAAAGAGCAAACTCAGCCAAAGGCAAAAAAGAGACCCAGTCATCCTGATCAGCAGACACAAAGCATCTTAGATAAGTCTCCAATGTCTGGTTTGTTCTCTCAGTTTGACCATTGGTCTGAGGATGAAACGCCGAGGAGAAAGACAATTGAACACCAAGTTTAGAACAAAAGGTCCTCCAAAATCTGGAAACAAACTGGACTCCTCTGTCAGACACAATGTTCTCAGGAATGCCGTGTAAACGAACCACGTGCTGAAGGAACAAAGGCACCAATTCAGAGGAGGAAGGCAACTTAGGTAATGGCACAAGATGTATCATCTTGGAAAACCTATCACAAATCACCCAGATGACGGTCATTCTCTGAGAAACAGGGAGGTCGGAAATGAAATCCATAGAGATATGGGTCCATGGTCTCTTGGGCACAGGCAATGGCATCAACAAACCACTAGAGCGAGAGCAAGGCTTGGAGCGAGAGCAAGTCCCGCAGGACTGCACAAATTCCCTGACATCACGAGACAAGGTAGGCCACCAAAAGGACCGACTAACCAAGTCTCTGGTACCAAAAATTCCGGGATGACCGGCCAACGCGGAACAATGAATCTCAGACATCACACTCTTTTTCCACTGGTCCGGGAAAAACAATTTCCCAACAGGGCAGCGCTCGGGCCTATCCTCCTGACACCCCTCCAGAGCCAGTCTCAAATTGGGCGAGATGGTGGAAAGAACTACACCTTCTTTCAAAATAACAGAAGGATCAGATAACTCAGGAGAGTCCGCAAGGAAACTCCTCGAGAGGGCATCCGCCTTAACATTCTTAGTGCCAGGAAGAAAGGAAACCACAAAATTAAAACGTGTGAAAAACAAGGCCCACCTGGCCTGTCTAGGATTAAGTCGCTTGGCAGATTCCAGATAAACCAGATTCTTATGGTCCGTAAGGACCACCACCTGATGTTTGGCTCCCTCCAGCCAATGTCTCCACTCTTCAAAAGCCCACTTCATGGCCAATAACTCCCGATTACCCACGTCATAATTACGTTCAGTAGGAGAAAATTTTCGAGAGAAAAAGGCACAAGGGTTACTTTTAGAGGTCTCTGGATCTCTTTGGGACAAAACGGCACCTGCCCCAATTTCAGAGGCATCAACCTCCACCTGAAATGGCAGAGAAACATCAGCTGCCGTAGAACAGGAGCAGAAGTGAATCTCTGCTTAAGTTCCTGAAATGCAGAGACTGCCTCAGGAGGCCAATTCACCACATCAGAACCCTTTTTGGTCAAATCAGTTAATGGTTTAACAATAACCGAGAAATTACCAATAAATTTACGATAAAAATTGGCAAAACCCAAAAATCTTTGAAGAGCCTTTAATGAAGTAGGTTGGACCCAATCACAGATGGCCTGAACCTTGACCGGGTCCATTTCAATAACAGATGGGGACAAAATGAATCCCAAAAATGAGATCCTCTGTACGCCAAAAAGACACTTTGATCCCTTCACATACAGAGCATTCTCTCTCAAAATCTGGAATACAGTTCGAACATGTTTCACATGAGAGTCCCAGTCATTGGAAAAAATCAAGATATCATCCAAATAAACAATCAGAAATTTATCCACAAAATCCCTGAAAATGTCATTCATGAAGGACTGGAAGACAGAAGGAGCATTAGTGAGCCCAAAGGGCATCACAAGGTACTCAAAATGCCCCTCAGGGTATTAAATGCCGTCTTCCATTCATCCCCGTGCTTAATGCGAATAAGGTTATATGCCCCCCTGAGGTCAAGCTTGGTAAACCAAGTAGCGTTTTTCACCCTGGAAAACAGGTCAGAAATCAAGGGTAACGGGTATTGATATTTCACAGTAATATTGTTCAAAAGACGATAATCAATACACGGCCTTAATGAACCACCCTTTTTGGCCACAAAGAAAAAAACCGGCACCTAAGGGTGAAGAGGATGGTCTGATAAGACCCTTCTCCAATGACTCCTTGATATAAGACCGCATAGCGTCATGTTCAGGTACAGACAAGTTAAAAAGGCGACCTTTAGGGAATTTACTACCAGGCACTAATTCAATAGCGCAGTCATAGCTCCTATGGGGAGGCAAGGATTCAGATTTACTTTCGCTAAACACATCAGAAAAATCAATCAAAAAGTCAGGAACATCCTGAGCCTGGGGGGAGGCAGAAAAAACAGGAGTGTTAGTATTAACACATTGGCAGCCCCAGCTGGTTACAGACACAGATTTCCAATCCAAAACAGGATTATGAGACTGTAACCAAGGGAAACCCAGCACGATAATGTCATGCAGATTATACAGAACCAAAAATTTGCAGCTCTCCTGATGATCAGGTTCAACCCTCATTATCACCTGAGTAGAGAACTGAGGTTTATTCTCAGCCAAAGGGGTAGAATCGATCCCCAGTATGGGAATAGACTTCTGTAGGGGTATCAAGGGAAACCCACAACGTTTAGCAAAATCAAAATCCATCAGGTTAATAGCTGCTCCCGAATCAACGAAAGCCTGAGCAGAAAATGAGGACAGAGAGCATATCAGAGTAACAGTTAATAAAAACTTAGTCTGAACACTACCCAAGACAACTGAGCGTGCAAAACGTCTTCCCCGCTTAGGGCAGACTGAAATAGCATGAGAGGCATCACCACAGTAGAAACATAACCCATTGCGCTTTCGAAACTCATGACGCTGTGCCCCAGAAACCACTCTATCACACTGCATGGATTCAGAAGCAGGTTCACAAGGCAACACTATTCCACGCATACTTCTCCGCTCATGCAAACGTCTGTCAATTTGAATCGCTAATGACATAGAATCATTGAGACCAGAGGGACAGGGAATCCCACCATAACATCCTTTACATTATCTGACAGACCCTTCCGAAAAAGGGCTGCCAAAGCGTCGTCATTCCATTTGGTCAGGACTGCCCACCTACGGAATCTCTGACAGTATAACTCAGCGTCATCAAGCCCCTGATTTAATGCCAACAAGGCTTTTTCAGCTTGATCAGTGACATTAGGCTCATCGTACAATAACCCCAAGGCCTGAAAAAATGCATCAACATCACACAAAACAGGATCCCCAGGTGTCAGGGAGAAACCCCAATCCTGAGGATCGCCACGCAGGAAAGAGATGACAATTTGAAACTGCTGCGCTGCGTTCCCTGAGGACTTAGATTTTAAGGCAAAAAACAATTTACAATTATTTTTGAAATTCAGAAACTTGGCTCGATCCCCAAAAACAAATCTGGCATGGAAATCCTAGGTTCCACAACAGGCAACCTAGCAAGATAGGTAGCAATACTCCAAACCTCAGTGGCTAGCTGATCCACACGGCCAGACAACTGTGCAAACTCCATTGAGAGAAAAGATCCTCCCTAGCACCCAGAGATACAGAGGGAAAAAAAAAAAAATGCAACAAACAGAAAAATATCTCTGACAACTCTGACAACCTTTTTTCTTTCACAATATTTTTCCCTTTTGTGAGTACCATACAATTTTCAATTTTTTGGGCCGGTGATACTGTTATGTTTCGGTAGCTGAGGAGTGCAGGTAAAAAAGGCAATACACCAGAGCAGTTGGAATCTATGAGATTGCAGTACCCTGACTAACCACCACAACTAGAGGCAGCCGTGGAGCGTTCCTACGTTGGTCCTAGACGCCTCGTCACAGCCTGAGAAACTAACTACACCTAAAGATAGAAAGAGGAAAGCTATCTGCCCCGGAGCAGATCCCCAAAGAACATAGAAAGCCCCCAAACATGTAATGGCGGTTAGACAAGAAGAAATACTGACACAGACAGAAAAGAGTATGAGCAAACGTTGGGGCCCAAACTACCTAAATAGAAAAGGATAGGAAGGGCACTTACTGCAATCCCAAAAAACCTGCAAAGCACCAACTCTACTAATTTCAAAAACACCTGAGATCACACGACCTCTACCACCTAAATTAGTTCTCTGGTGTAACAAAATCAAAACAGCAGCCACTGAAAAAACTGGAAAAAGCAAATGTACAAACATCAGTGGCTGAACTAAGCTGAGAGGGCAAAAGCCCCCGGAGGGGACCCTGAAGGCCCCCACAGAAGTGCAGGACAAAATGCAAAAATCAAGCACAAAAACAAAAAGAAGAAAATGTCTTATCTGTTAGCAGGAGATGCAGACACGACACAGCAGGCTACAAAGGAAACAGGAATCAAGGATTGAGACCAGAACAATTGATCACCGGCAACCCTGATGGGAAGGCGACTCCCTTATATAAGACCAGTCAGTAACACCTGATTCCCAATCCTCACAATCTTCACTGGACAGTCCAGTACCGCTTGTAACCACCACAGAGAGCCTCTGCTCAGAACTCATTTCAAGTCCATTCACAACAGTAGAGGTATGCGTGGAACAGTGTTGCCTTGTGAACCAGCTTCTGAACCCATGCAGTGTGATAGAGTGGCTTCTGGGGCACAGCGTCATGAGATTCGAAAATGCAATGGGTTATGTTTCTACTGTGGTGATGCCTCTCATGCTATTTCAGTCTGCCCTAAGCGGGGAAGACGTTTTGCACGCTCAGTTGTCTTGGGTAGTGTTCAGACTAAATTTTTGTTGACTGTTACCCTGATTTGCTCCCTGTCCACATTTTCTGCTCAGGATTTTGTTGATTAGGGAGCAGCTATTAACTTGATGGATTTTGATTTTGCTAAACGTTGTGGGTTTCCCTTGATACCCCTACGGAAGTCTATTCCCCTACTGGGGATCGATTCTACCCCTTTGGCTGAGAATAAACCTCAGTTCTCTACTCAGGTGATAATGAGGGTTGAACCTGATCATCAGGAGAGTTGCAAATTTTTGGTGCTGTATAATCTGCATGACATTATCGTACTGGGTTTCCCTTGGTTACAGTCTCATAATCCTGTTTTGGATTGGAAATCTGTGTCTGTAACCAGTTGGGGCTGCCAATGTGTTAATGCCAACACTCCAGTTTTTTCTGCCTCCACCCAGGCTCAGGATGTTCCTGACTTTTTGACTGATTTTTCTGATGTGTTTAGCGAAAGTAAATCTGCATCCTTGCCCCCCCATAGGAGCTATGACTGCGCTATTGAATTAGTGCCTGGTAGTAAATTCCCTAAAGGTCGCCTTTTTAACTTGTCTGTACCTGAACATGACGCTATGCGGTCTTATATCAAGGAGTCATTGGAGAAGGGTCATATCAGACCATCCTCTTCACCCTTGGGTGCCGGTTTTTTCTTTGTGGCCAAAAAGGATGGTTCATTAAGGCCGTGTATTGATTATCATCTCTTGAACAATATCACTGTGAAATATCAATAGCTGTTACCCTTGATTTCTGACCTGTTTTCCAGGGTGAAAAGTGCTACTTGGTTTACCAAGCTTGACCTCAGGGGGGCATATAACCTTATTCGCATTAAGCACGGGATGAATGGAAGACGGCATTTAATACCCCAGAGGGGCATTTTGAGTACCTTGTGATGCCCTTTGGGCTCACTAATGCTCCTTCTGTCTTCCAGTCCTTCATGAATTACATTTTCAGGGATTTTATGGATAAATTTCTGATTGTTTATTTGGATGATATGTTGATTTTTTCCAATGACTGGGACTCTCATGTGAAACATGTTCGGACTGTGTTCCAGATTTTGAGAGAGAATGCTCTTGTAAGGTTCTTTGTACATGTTCTTGAAACTCAGTTTTCCGTCAGCCATTTTGCTTTCTGTCTTGCTGCAGCTATCTTGCCCTCAGTCAATATGGAGTTTTCAGCTTTCATGTTCCCGCCCTGATTCTCTCCCTCTTGCTTCTTAAGCAGCCACAGCTGAGCAATCAGTGCTTCAGAATCTAGCCTGCAGTGAACCTGTGACCTGACTCCTGGAAGCCTTGGACTATGTACTCCAGCTATTCCTACTGAGGAACTCTGAACACTTGTGGACTCTGGAACCCTGCTCTTTGAAAGATCCACGTTTGCATGGACTTACGGTAACAGAGAAGAAGATCCTGAACCTGTTGTGGAGAGTGATTGCTGAGCTTAAGTTACTCTGGCCTGCTGTGTCTCCTGCTTCTGTATCTGCAAACTGTGTGACTATTTTTGCCACTTGTATGAAGTAATACAAGACCTTCTATATCAAACCTGTGTCTCATGTATTTTCATCGCACCCAAGCACAAGACGCTATATGAACTGTACTACATACATTACAAGATTCTGAAGCCAAAACGTTAGTGTCTGCTGGGTCTGGGAAGGCTGTGTCTGCTGTAACTGTGGATATCAGACGTCCAGTTGTACTTTCTGTGATGACAGTGGTTGTGACTTCTCACAACCATTCCAGGTGAGCAATTCCCTTAAGTTTTTTTTTTCTGCAGTGTTACCACAGGTAAACACTATTGTTTTTTTTTCCTCTTCCCTCTTTGTGTCTGCTGTAACTGTGGATATCAGATGTCCGGTTGAACTTTCTGTGATGATAGTGGTTGTGACTTCTCACAACCATTCCAGGTGAGCAGTTCCCTTAATTTTTTTTTCTCTTTGCAGTGTTACCACAGGTAAACACTATTGTTTTTTTTTCTTTTCTCCTCTCCTTCCAGTACTCCTGTCTTAAAAGATCTGGAAAATGGAGGCCCGCATAAAGGAACTTTGCGGAGTGACTGATAATATCCTAGCAGATTTACAGACTATAAAGACCCGTTTTACAAACCTACAGGACCTCACTAATCACAATTTGCAAGTGTTTGGACAGACTGCCCAGGATTTGCGAGCCAGGATTGAGGTTCTAGAGGAGCGAGTCCAGGCTCCTGCCGTAGCCCCAAGTTCTGGGATTCCCAAGTTGCCCCCTTTTCGTTTTGGCGGTGAACGTGAAAAATTCAGGGGATTTATTAACCAATGCAATCTGTTTTTTTCTGCACATGCTTCACAATTTCCCACTGAACGATCTAAAGTGCTTACTATAATTATGTTACTTACCAACAAGGCTTTGATGTGGGCAAACCCTCTGATTGAGAATGAGGATGAATGTTTGGATCATCTTGATGCTTTCATTTCAGCCATGGGCAGGTGTTTGATGACCCCAATCGAGGTGCAACAGCTGAAGCAGCCATGTTAACTTTGCGCCAAGGTAAGCACTCGGTAGCCGAATATGCCTTGGATTTCAGGAGATGGGCCCTTGATACCACCTGGGACAGTTCCGCCAAAAAATCTATTTTTCGAAAGGGGTTGTCTCCACTAATTAAGGATGAACTTGCTCGTGCCGACCCTCCCACTGCGTTAGGTGACTTTATTAACTACTGCATCCGTATTGATGCTCGCCTGACTGAACGCAGGCAAGAGAGATGGTTCGAAAGCAATCGCACTAACCTTTTCCTACCTTCCTCCCCAGCTAAGGAACCTTTGAGTAGGATCACACGGGAACCTGAACCTGAACCCATGCAGGTAGACTCTTTACAAAGACGGGTTAGTGATGCACGCAAGGAACATCGTTTTAAGGAAAATCTATGTTTCTATTGTGGTAAGTCAGGGCACTTCATTATAAACTGCCCCAGCCGTTCTCGTAAGACTACTGCAGCACTCATTCACTGTGAGTGTTGCGAGAGGAGATCTGTCAGGTCCGAGCCTCAGGCTCCAGAGAGATCTGCAGCAACAGATCTTGATTTCTCGGACTTAAACTCCGTTACTTCTGAGGACGATGACTGTGTAAACGCTGCAATTTTTCAAGTTTCCTCAGCGGTGTCCCAGCTGAGTTGTAGGAAAAACAATTCTCATTGCTTCCTTTCCATCAAACTCTGGGTTAACTCAGTCTGGGTGTCTAGCTCTGCTATGATCGACTCAGGGGCAAGTGGGAATTTTATGGATGTCTCCTTTGCTCTGAAACAGGGGATACGTTCAGTGAAGAAGGCTACTCCAGTACAGATGGAAACTGTGGATGGCTCCCTGCTGACCTCTGGACCAGTGGATCAGGAAACGGAGCCTTTAAGGGTCCTTATGGGTAAAGATCATCAAGAGAAACTGTCCTTTATGCTTATCTCTTCTCCCCACTTTCCCATTATTCTAGGGCTACCATGGCTGCAGGCTCAGAACCCTACCATTAACTGGGAGACCAAGGAATTACACTTTCCAGAGAAACAGATGAGTCCAGAAGTTTCAGCTTGCTCTGTTCCTAAAGGAACCATGTCAGTCCCTGAACTACCAGCTGTATACCAGGACTATGTGGATTTATGTGACAAGAAGAACGCTGACCAGCTTCCCCCTCACCGTCCATATGATTGTCCAATTGAATTATTGCCTGGAGCAGAGATACCTTTTGGTAAGATCTACCCCCTGGCGGGGCCTGAGCTAAAGGCTTTAAAGGAATACATAGACGAAAATCTAGCCAAGGGCTTCATACGCCCCTCTTCATCTCCTGCAGGTGCACCCATCTTCTTTGTGAAGAAGAAAGATGGATCTCTGAGACCCTGTGTAGACTATAGGGAACTCAATAAGGTTACTATTAGAAACCGTTATCCATTGCCTTTAATCCATGAATTATTGGATCTCCGTGGGGCCTATAACTTGGTCCGTATTAGACCTGGGGATGAATGGAAGACTGCATTCAGGTCACGCTATGGACACTTTGAATATCTAGTTATGCCTTTTGGTCTGAGTACCGCCCCAGCCACTTTCCAACACTTGGTGAATGACATCTTCAGGGATCTCCTAGATACATTCGTGGTGATTTATTTGGATGATATTCTAATTTTTTCTAACTCCACAGAGGAACATCATGGACATGTGAGAATGGTCTTGGAACGTCTAAGACAAAACCATCTTTACTTCAAACTTGAAAAGTGTGAATTCCATAGGACCGAAATTCAATTTCTGGGGGATGTACTGTCTACACAAGGAATTAGTATGGATGGAAGTAAGACCCAAGCCATCAAGGATTGGCCAAGTCCTAGAAATATGAAGGAGGTGCAGCGCTTCATCGGGTTTGCCAATTTCTATAGACGTTTCATTAGGAATTTCTCTGAGGTAGTGTCACCTATCACCCAACTTACCCGGAAAGAGTCTAGGTTATCCTGGACTCCCCAAGCCCAGGAAGCATTTTCTCGTCTAAAAGATAAATTTACCACCGCACCTATCTTGGTACATCCCAACCCCGAACTTGCCTTCATAATAGAGGTGGATGCTTCAGATTGTGCCGTTGGAGCTATACTCTCTCAGAGAACAGGTGAGAAGAATGTCTTGCATCCCTGTGCCTTCTTTTCCCAGCAGTTGTCTTCGGCTGAGAGGAACTACGATGTGGGCAATAGAGAGTTGTTGGCCATTAGTTGCCGCCTTCAAAGAATGGAGACACCTTCTTCAGGGACTGCACAGCAAATAGTCGTCCTGACAGACCATCGTAACCTTGAATTTATCAGGTCGGCTAAGTGCCTGACTCCTCGCCAGGCTCGCTGGAATCTTTTCTTAAACCAATTTAATTTTGTCATTTCTTATAGACCAGGATTGCGCAATGGAAAGGCTGATGCACTCTCTAGGATTCATTCAGCAGAGACCCGTCCACTTGCTCCTCCTAAGACTATTCTTCCTGACTCTAGATTCCTGGGAGTGATTCATCATCAAGACCTACTTAAGGACATCAAGGAAGCATACCATGCGGATTCCTTGTTGGCACAACCCCCAAGGGACGTAAGTCTTGTCTTTAAGAATGGTGTGTGGATTCTGGGACAACGTCTGTATATTCCTGAAACAGTCAGATTGAGAGTATTGCAACTCATTCACGATTCCAAGATAGCTGGGCATAGAGGAATTCTAAAGACACAGGAATTTCTTTCTCGTTTCTTTTGGTGGCCCACTTGCAGGAAGGATGTTTTAAACTATGTCACTTCATGTGAAGTCTGTGCAAGATGCAAAACACCTCGCTCCTCACCAACTGGTCTGTTACAACCTCTTCCCACCCCGTCCCGCCCGTGGGGATCCATTTCTATGGACTTCATTGTGGAGTTACCAACCTCTCAAGGGAAAAACACCATTCTAGTGGTGGTTGATCGTTTAACAAAGGCAGCTCATTTTATTCCTTGTGTCGGCTTACCCACTGCAAAACAGACATCAGATTTGATGATTAAAGATGTGTTTCGCTTACATGGAGTACCGGATGAGGTTATTTCGGATCGAGGGGTACAATTCACTTCAAGGTTTGGCAAAATTTCTGTGCAGCATTGGACATTAAAGTAAACCTTTCTTCTGCTTTTCATCCCCAGACTAATGGACAGACCGAACGAACCAATCAAACTCTGGAGCAGTATCTCCGCTGCTTTATCTGCCACCTACAGGATGATTGGGTGGATCTACTTCCATTGGCTGAGTTCTCTTATAACAACTCTCAGAGCGCCTCCACTAAGCAGTCTCCTTTTTACTCCAATCTAGGTTATCATCCTAACATTCTTCCACGATTTCCCATAGAAACGCCTTTACCAGCAGTGGCCGAAAGAATCACGTCTTTACAGAAGAATATGGATCTTCTAAAGGAGAATCTGGAATTGGCTCAGGAAAGGTACAAGAAAGCAGCAGATGAATTTCGTAAACCTGCACCAGCTTTCAAGGTAGGAGACCTGGTCTGGCTGTCAACCAGAAATCTTAAGTTAAGGATTCCATCGTCTAAGTTGGGACATAAGTACATTGGACCCTATAAAATCAGTAAAATTATAAGTGCCGTTGCTTGTCGTCTTCAATTGCCTAGAACTATGAGAATCCACCCTGTCTTTCATGTATCCCTACTAAAGGCTGCAACACCCAATACGTTTCCTGGACGTTCTTCTCCTTGCCCTGACCCAGTGCTAGTCGATGGTCAGGAAGAATTTGTGGTGGAAAGAATTCTAGATTCCAGGTTATACAGAAATCAGTTACAATATTTGATTAAATGGCAGGGCTACCCAGTGGAGGACAACTCATGGGAACCAGTCAATAACGTTAATGCTCCTCGTTTGCTCCGCCAGTTTCATCAGAGGTACCCAGACAAGCCTGGTCTGAGGCCATCCGGAGGTTGTCCCTAAGGGGGGAGTAATGTAAGGTTCTTTGTACATGTTCTTGAAACTCAGTTTTCCGTCAGCCATTTTGCTTTCTGTCTTGCTGCAGCTATCTTGCCCTCAGTCAATATAGAGTTTTCAGCTTTCATGTTCCCGCCCTGATTCTCTCCCTCTTGCTTCTTAAGCAGCCACAGTTGAGCAATCAGTGCTTCAGAATCTAGCCTGCAGTGAACCTGTGACCTGACTCCTGGAAGCCTTGGACTATGTACTCCAACTATTCCTACTGAGGAACTCTGAACACTTGTGGACTCTGGAACCCTGCTCTTTGAAAGATCCACGTTTGCATGGACTTACGGTAACAGAGAAGAAGATCCTGAACCTGTTGTGGAGAGTGATTGCTGAGCTTAAGTTACTCTGGCCTGCTGTGTCTCCTGCTTCTGTATCTGCAAACTGTGTGACTATTTTTGCCACTTGTATGAAGTAATACAAGACCTTCTATATCAAACCTGTGTCTCATGTATTTTCATCGCACCCAAGCACAAGACGCTATATGAACTGTACTACATACATTAGAGCTCTGTATGTGAAGGGATCAAAGTGTCTTTTTGGCGTACAGAGGATCTCATTTCTGGGATTCATTTTGTCCCCATCTGTTATTGAAATGGACCCGGTCAAGGTTCAGGCCATCTGTGATTAGGTCCAACCTACTTCATTAAAGGCTCTTCAGAGATTCTTGGGTTTTGCCAATTTTTATCGTAAATTTATTGGTAATTTCTCTGTTATTGTTAAACCATTGACTGATTTGACCAAAAAGGGTTCTGATGTGGTGAATTGGCCTCCTGAGGCAGTCTCTGCGTTTCAGGAACTTAAGCAGAGATTCACTTCTGCTCCTGTTCTACGGCAGCCTGATGTTTCTCTGCCATTTCAGGTGGAGGTTGATGGCTGAAATTGGGGCAGGTGCCGTTTTGTCCCAAAGAGATCCAGAGACCTCTAAAAGTAAGCCTTGTGCCTTTTTCTCTCGAAAATTTTCTCCAACTGAACGTAATTATGACGTGGGTAATCGGGAGTTATTGGCCATGAAGTGGGCTTTTGAAGAGTGGAGACATTGGCTGGAGGGAGCCAAACATCAGGTGGTGGTCCTCACGGACTATAAGAATCTGGTTTATCTCGAATCAGCCAAGTGACTTAATCCTAGACAGGCCAGGTGGGCCTTGTTTTTCACACGTTTTAATTTTGTGGTTTCCTTTCTTCCTGGCACTAAGAATGTTAAGGCGGATGCCCTCTCGAGGAGTTTCCTTGCGGACTCTCCTGAGTTATCTGATCCTGCTGTTATTTTGAAAGAGGGTGTAGTTCTTTCCGCCATCTCGCCCAATTTGAGACTGGCTCTGGAAGGGTGTCAGGAGGATAAACCCGAGCGCTGCCCTATTGGGAAATTGTTTGTCCCAGACCGGTGGAAAAAGAGTGTGATGTCTGAGATTCATTGTTCCGCATTGAATTTTTGGTACCAGAGACTTGGTTAGTCGGTCCTTTTGGTGGCCTACTTTGTCTCGTGACGTCAGGGAATTTGTGCAGTCCTGTGGGACTTGCTCTCGCTCCAAGCCTTGCTCTCGCTCTAGTGGTTTGTTGATGCCATTGCCTGTGCCCAAGAGACCATGGACCCATATCTCTATGGATTTCATTTCCGACCTCCCTGTTTCTCAGAGAATGACCGTTATCTGGGTGATTTGTGATAGGTTTTCCAAAATGATACATCTTGTGCCATTACCTAAGTTGCCTTCCTCCTCTGAATTGGTGCCTTTGTTCCTTCAGCACGTGGTTCGGTTACACAGCATTCCTGAGAACATTGTGTCTGACAGAGGAGTCCAGTTTGTTTCCAGATTTTGGAGGACTTTTTGTTCTAAACTTGGTGTTCAATTGTCTTTCTCCTCGGCTTTTCATCCTCAGACCAATGGACAAACTGAGAGAACAAACCAGACATTGGAGACTTATCTGAGATGCTTTGTGTCTGCTGATCAGGATGACTGGGTCTCTTTTTTGCCTTTGGCTGAGTTTGCTCTTAATAATAGGGCTAGCTCTGCCACTTTGATGTCTCCATTTTTCTGCAATTTTGGGTTTCACCCTCGATTTTCTTCAGGACAGACGGAGGCTTCTGTCTGTCCAGGTGTTTACTCTGTTGTGGAGCGTATGCAGCAGATTTGGGACCAGGTAGTGGAGAGGTTGTCCCTCTCTCAGGAGAGGGCCCAGCGGTTTGCCAACTGGCATAGGACTGATGGTCCTCGGTTTAAAGTGGGGGACTTGGTCTGGTTGTCCTCAAGAAATATCCCTATGAGAGTTGCATCTCCTAAGTTTAAGCCTAGGTTCATTGGACCATAAGATCATGGAGATTCTTAATCCTGTTTCCTTTCGTTTACTTCTTCCAGGGACATTTAAGATCCATAACGTGTTCCACAAGTCCTTATTGAAGAGGTTTGTCGAGCCAGTGGTTCCTATGGCTGTGCCTCCTGACCCTGTTTTGGTTGAGGTCAATCTGGAGTATGTGGTTGAGAAAATATTGGGTTCTCGTTTTTCTAGACGGAAACTCCAGTATTTGGTTAAGTGGAGAGGTTATGGTCAGGAGGACAATTCTTGGGTGTTTGCTTCGGACATCCATGCTAGGAGACTCATCCGTGCGTATCACAGAGCTCATCCTGACCGACCTGGTTGCTCAAATGAGGGTTCGGTGACCCCTCCTCAAGGGGTGGGGTACTGTTGTGAATGTGCTAGAAATGAATTCTGAGCAGAAGCTCCCTCTGGTGGTTACAAACAGTACTGAACTATTCAATGAAGATTGTGAAGATTGGCGATCAGGTGTTACTGACTGATCTTATATAAGGGAGGTTCCCTCCCATCAGGGTTGCTGGTGATCAATTGTTCTGGTCTCATCTTTGATTCCTGTTCACTTTGAAGCTTGCTTTTTCGTGCCTGCATCTTCTGCTAATACTATTTTCTGTCTGTGTCTGTATCTCCTCTTGTCTAACCGCCATTACATGTTTGGGGGCTTTCTATGTTCTTTGGGGATCTGCTCCGGGGCAGATAGTTTTCCTCTTTCTGTCTTTAGGTGTAGTTAGCTTCTCAGGCTGTGACGAGGCGTCTAGGACCAACGTAGGTACGCTCCACGGCTGCCTTTAGTTGTGGTGGTTAGTCAGGGTACTGCAATCCAATAGATTCCAACCTCTCTGGTGTATTTCCTTTTTGCCTGCTCTCCTCAGCTACCTAATCATAACATTCATCTTAATCACTTCATTCAATGTAAGTGCTCAGTGTAGAGCACAGGATAAATGTGATTCCAAATGTTATGCAATATGTTCCCAATAAAAACTTCAACTGAATCCAGAAAAAAGCAAGTCGCCACTCAGGTCCATCATCTGTCAATGGAGGGGGCTTCCACATTACTGGTAGTACAAAGACTCTGAAAGAATGCTCTGTCCCTCCCGAGTCTTGCCTTGTGGCTAAGCAGTGCTGTACAGCCACATATGTGGTATTTCCACATTCAGCAGAAATTGTGTGACAAATTTTGGTGCTATTTTTACCTATTTCCCCATGTGAAACTGTAAAATCTGGGGCTAAAACAAAATTTTTGTGGTAAAAATGTAAATATTTTTTCTTCACTGCCCAATGCTATAAAATTCTGTGACACACCCGTTTTGTCAATACGATCACTGCACCCTTTGATGAATTTACTGGGAGGTGTAGTTTGCAAAATGGGGTCACTTATGGAGGTTCTACTGTTCTGGCACTTCAGGGGTTCTTCCAGTGGGTCATGGCACCCGCAAGCCATAACAGTAAAATCTGCACTCTAATATGGCACTCCTTCCTCCTTCTGAGCTTTTCAATGTGCCTCCAAAGTAGTTCCCGAGTAAATGTAGGGTATTGATGCACTCAGGAGAAATTGGACACTGAGAGGTCCATTTTTTCTATTATTCCTTATAAAAATTAAAAATTTGGGGTTCAAACAACATTTTAGCAGTAAAAATGTAATTATTATTTCTTCACCACCCAATGGTATAAATTTATGTGAGGTACATATGGTGTCAACATGCTCACTGCACCCCTGGATGAATTCATTGAGAAGTGTAGTTTGCAGAATGCAATCATTTATGGGGGTTTATGCTGTTCCCCCTTCCTTTGGTGAGTGTTTTTATAAGTTGCTTTTTGTTGCTATTTATCTTATGTGTTTACACTAACATTTATATCCCAGGCCTCCTGGGAGAGGGTAGAGGACAGATTAGGACATTAACAGGAGCACAGTATGGTCAGAGACTCGGGCCTCTCTACCTTCAAGAGTACCCCCAGGACATGGATAGTTAGGGTCCCAGTTAAGGGGTCAGTTTGAGGCCCCCCTTTCTTAATGAAGACCATCACTGCTTGACTGGCATCAGCTAATGATTCCAGCCAATTTTGCGTTCAAAAGTTAAATGGCACTTCTTCCCTTCCGAGCCCTGCCATGCACCCAAACATATAGGGTATCGGCATGCTCAAGAGAGATTGCACAACAAATTGTATGGTGAATTTTCTCCTGTTACCATGGTGAAAATGCAAAATTTTGGAGCAACATTTTTTGGGGAAAAATATGATTTTTCATTTTCTTGGCTCAACATTATAAAGTTCTGTGAAGCACCTGAGGACTCAAGGTGCTCACAACGCATCTAGATAAATTCCTTGAAGGGTCTAGTTTCCAAAATGGGGTCACTTGTGAGGGTTTTCACTATTAAGGCCCATCAGTGACTCTTCAAACAAGACATGGCGTCCGCTCTCGATTCCAGTAATTTTTGAGTTAAAAATAGTCAAATGGTGCTCCTTCCCTAGTGAGCCCTGCTATGAGCCCAAAGAGTAGTTTTCCCAACATATGGGGTTTTGGCGTACTAAGGAGAAATTGCACAACAAATTTTGGGGTCCATTTTCTCCTGTTACCCTTATGAAAATAAAAAATATTGAGCTAAAAAACATTTTTGAGGGAAAAATTTGATTTTTAATTTTGATGGCTCTACATTTTAAATGTCTGTGAAGCACCTGTGGGTTTAAGATGCTCACCACACATCTAAATAAATTTCATAAGGGGTCTAGTTTCCAATATGAAGTCACTAGTGGAGGGGTTTCCACTGTTTAACCACATCAGGGGCTCGCAAAACCCGACATTTTTGCATTTAAAAAGTCAAGCGGTGCTCCCTCCTTTCCGAGCCCGGTCATGCATCCAAAGAGTAGTTTCCGCCCACATATAAGATATTGTCGAACTCAGGAGAAATTGCTCAACACATTTGGAGGTTCATTTTCTTCTTTTATCCTTGTGAAAATAAAAAATTGGGGCTAAAGAAAGATTTTTGTGAAAATAAGTAAAATGTTTAATTTTTTTCCTTCCACATTGCTTTAAATCCTTTGAAGCACCTGAAAGGTTAAAAAACTTGATTGTGGTTTTGAAGAATTTGAGGGGTGCAGTTTTTAGAATTGTGTCACTTTGGGGTATTTTTTGACATGTAGGCCCCCTAAAGTCATTTCAAATGTGATGTGGTCCCTAAAAAAATGGTTTTGTAAATTTTGTTGCAAAAATCAGAAATTGCTGATCAACTTTAAACTCTTCTAACGTCGTAACAAAAAGTTTGAAAGTTGCAAAATTTGCAAAATGTTACGATATTTTCACATATAAACACAAGTCATTTCGAACAAATTCTACCGCTGGCATTAAGTACAATATATCATGAGAAAACATTCTCAAAATCACTGGGAACTGTGGAACCGTTCCAGAGTTATTCCAGAGAATTATGAAAATTAGCATGATCATGAAGGTGAAAACTGGCTTGGGGGCTGAAGGGGTTAGTTAACATATTAAAAAGTGCATTCCACAGTGCAAGTGGCGTAAAATAACAGCAGAATGTGCAATAGGAAATACAAGGTGCACAGCGCTAAACCAAAAATGTGGCATTTTTGTATTTAAAGATATTAATAGTATTTCAACATGGATGGCATAAATATGAGCTGAGCATAGTATAAGTTGTCGAAACCATTCAATAGCAGCAATAATATGTAATCACAGAGTGAAAATAAATCCTGTACAATGTGCCAAATGTCAAGATAATACCACCAGTAGTGGATAAAACAGGGTAGAGATCAAAAAATCATATCGATATGTGTCCAGACCTCCTGCTGAATATGCACATTGCTCAAACGCACGTCGGGACTGGCATCGTTCCAGCAGGTCTGGACACATACCTGTATGTATTTTTGATCTCTACAGTGTGTTAAAGAAGCCCTCCTCCCATCAAAGATTTTAGCCTCTTAATATATTGCAATCATCACATTATATAGCACTGTGTACTTACAATTGCTAAGTTTGGCTTTCTACCCTGTAAATTCTTCTGTTTTCTCTGCTTTAGGTAGAAACGGAAGTCTCTTGTCCCCTGCATTTATCATTCTCCTCTTAAACTCTTGGTCCAGATGCTCATGCTCCCCCTGCCAGCGACTTTTGCATGAGTCATACAGGTAAAATAGACATGCTGTTTCTACATAGAGCTTAGAAGGATTCATCTAGTCAGTTTTTAATCACGTGATATCGCAGACCTAATGGAAATCAGAAACATTATCTGGGTAGAAAGGCAAAATGAGCAATTGTAAGTACACAGTGCTATGTAATCTGATGATTACAATATAGTAACAGGATAAAAACTTTGGTGGTAGTGTTTCTTTATAATCTTTATTTTTTTCATATAATCTTTATTTTTTATATGGCGCTAACGTATTCTGCAGCGCTTTACAGTTTTGCACACATTATCGTCGCTGTCCCCAATGGGGCTCACAATCTAGATTCCCTATCAGTATGTTTTTTTGGAGTGTGGGAGGAAACTGGAGTAGCCGGAGGAAACCCACACAAACATCCTTGCAGATGTTGTCCTGGGTGGGATTCAAACCCAGAACTCCAGCGCTGCAAGGCTGCAGTGCTATCCACTGAGCCACCGTGCTGCCGTTTCTTTAAAGGAACCTGTCAGGTCCCCTGTGTCACCTGAACCACAAGCAGTTGTGTCTACATAGCTAAATTTCCTCCTTAACAGTCCAATTACTACATTAAACACATAAGCAAATCTTTAGAAAAAGTATTTCTAAAGTCCGCTTATACTATGTAAATGAGGTCTTTGACTAGTCAACGGGGCGTTAGTGTCCCCAGACTAGTCGGCTCACTTAGCATGTTAGGTAGGGTATTTATATATGTAGACACAACTGCTGGTGGTTCTGGGGGCACCTGGACCTGACAGGTTCCCTTTAACCCCTATTGGTGATATTATCTTGGCATTTTGTTGAAGGACATATTGTACAAGATTTATTTATTACTCTGCAATTACATATTATTGCTGCTATTTAATGATCTTCCCCACTTATACTGTGCGTTTGATAAATTTCCAGTGGATGTGGAAAGTATTCAGACCCCTTTAAATTTTTCACTTTGTTTCTTTGCATCCATTTGGTAAATTCAAAAAAGCTCATTTTTTTCTCATTAATGTACAATCTGTACCCCATCTTGACTGAAAAAAAGCCAGAAATGCAGAAATCTTTGCAAATTTATTAAAATAGAAAAAAGAAAAACTGAAATATCACATGGTCATAAGTTTTCAGACCCTTTTCTCAGACACTCATATTTAAGTCACATGCTGTCCATTTCCTTGTGATCCTCCTTGAGATGGTTCTACTCCTTCATTGCAGTCCAGCTGTGTTTAATTAAACTGATAAGACTTGATTTGTAAAGACACACATCTGTCTATATAAGACCTCACAGCTCACCGTGCATGTCAGACCAAATGAGAATTATGAGGTCAAAGGAACTGGCCAAGGAGCTCAGAGGCAGAATTGTGGCAAGGCACAGATCTGGCCAAGGTTACAAAAGAATTTCTGCAGTACTCAAGGTTCCTAAGAGCACAGTGGCCTCCATAATCCTTAAATGGAAGAACTTTGGGACTACCAGAAGTCTTCCTAGACCAGGCCATCCAGCCAAACTGAGCAATCATGGGAGAAAAGCCTTGGTCAGAGAGGTAAAGAAGACCCCAAGATCACTGTGGCTGAGCTCTACAGATACAGTAGGGAGATGGGAGAAAGTTCCACAAAGTCAACTATCACTGCAACCCTCCACCAGTAGGGCTTTTATGGCAGAGTGACCAGACTGAAGCCTCACCTCAGTACAAGACATATGAAAATCCGCATAGAGTTTGCTAAAAAAACACATGAAGGACTCCCAGACTATGAAAAATAAGATTCTCTGGTCTGATGAGACGAAGATAGAACTTTTTGGTGATAATTCTAAGCGGTATGTGTGGAAAAAAACAGGCACTGCTCATCACCTGCCCAATACAATCCCAACAGTGAAACGTGGTGGCAGCATCATGCTATGGGGATGTTTTTCAGCTGCAGGGACAGGACGACTGGTTGCAATTGAAAGGAAACATGAATGTGGCCAAGTACAGAAATATCCTGGACGAAGACCTCTTCCAGAGTGCTCTGGACCTCAGACTGGGCCAGAGGTTCACCTTCCAACAAGACAATGACCCTAAGCACACAGCTAAAATAACAAAGGAGTGGCTTCAGAACAACTCTGTGACCATTCTTGACTGGCCCAGCCAGAGCCCTGACCTAAACCCAATTGAGCATCTCTGGAGAGACCTGAAAATACTTGTCCACCAAAGTTCGCCATCCAACCTGATGGAACTGGAGAGGATCTACAAGAAAGAATCGAGTTCCTTTCAGGTCAGCCAGGGACTCCACGCAGCCTCACTGACTACTACTGACATCAGTAAGGCTGTGCGGAGTCCCCAGCAGACCTGAGGTGATCTGACAGCGTGGGAAAAAGTTCAGAAACTTTCCCACGCTAATCAGTTCATCCCCGTTCAGGCGGGGATTCTGCGCAGACATGATTTCATTCATTCTGAAGTGGTTTACAGCCAGGCCGGTAGCATTAGCACCAGTCCCTGTTGTAAACTAGCTAACCCC